>JAFBJQ010000588.1:452489-928168 GCA_016785345.1 Trinectes maculatus | reverse complement strand
CCATAAGACCTAATCAATCAACCTATGATCCGGTGGATAACTCCACTGTATCCGCTGTAAATTCTCAATGGGCATGTGCATCATGTCATTAAGAAGCAGTGACAGAGTGTGAGGAGGTTTGCAAGGATGTGAAAGGGCAGAATCATTTTTCCCGGTTCCACTTTGGCACTCATGCCATGGAAAACTCCTCTGCTTGGTGGGATAATTCAATCAGTCCACGAAAATCCTATTAGGTTAGGAGACCTTCAAACGTGTTTCTAAGGAGACGGAGTGTAAAAACATAAATATTTGCAGTATCACACGTGGAAGGTTAAAATAAAAGTGTGGTAGTGGTGCTGGTAGGGCAGTCAGTGGGCTATGGCATCAAGTCTAAAACCATAGGTTAAACATTATGAGTGGAATAAAAATGCAGCTTCAAACATGTGCCAACCCAAGAGCCTTGAAAGTGCTGACAGTGGTAAATATTCTGCACAGCTCAGTTCAGCCCAGCAAGATCCACAGTTCTGTGTTTCAGTTTTCTCCATAGAGGAGGCCAGTTGAACACAAAACGACAGAAGGAAATGCTTCCAACTTCCCCTTTGATCAAAATGGGCCTTTTAATAGGAGAGCCACTTTGACTTCCTGATTCCGAATTCACTCATTGAACTATGCACATCCATAGTATCAAACATGCATGTAACAACATCAACACAGCGTCAGCAATGCATAATTAAAAAACATTAGATACATCAGTATCCACAGAATTTCATCACAGTCTGTTGAACAACAAATATTTTGCTGAATGTTATTTTGGAACTGTGCAGGATCCACTATTATTGACATCTAATGGACAATACTAAACAAAAAAAAAGGCTGGCACATGGCACACAGCTGGTAATGGCCTTGAAATACATGACATGTTTTTAAAATGGTGAAAGCTGACCAAGGTAAAAGAGGGGCTAGGAGGAGAGCTCACTTCATGGGAAAACCTAAAAGCTGCATACTTGGGCATAATATGCACATCCAGGCAGGATATCCAGCACCTTGTAAAATCTGAGGCAGTAAATCTTGTAAAACTTGAATGTGTTTACTCAACAGCATGCCTCAACATCAACCAATCCCATTGGGCCGCTGGCCCAGCCTGCAATTAGGTTCCAATGCTTGGCAGTTATTAATGATGCCATTGAGAAAGGAAATGGCGGACAAGCTCCTCTGCTCACAGATGCCATGGCCTCTTGTTTATTCATTATGTCAGAAGTTCTTAATCATGCTCCCTATGACCCCAGGCTCTGCTGGATTCCAGTTTAGCCAATTAGGTAGAGGCTATTTTTCACATGACATGAAAGACGGATGCAATTACATACCTGGTTAGACAGAACAGTGGTTGTCAAATCTGTGGGTCAGGAAAGCCAACAGGATCCCTGCAGTCATTTAAGTGGTTTTACAATGATTCATGAAACTGGGAACAAATTCTATTTTGTTTCACCTTAGCCAACCCCACTCTGCTTTTGGCCGTTGGGCCTGCAATAACTGAGCAACTCAAACAAACAAATCTCAGGTCATAGTCAAGCTGACCACAAATATCATCAGAAAAGCTATGAAATGTGTCAACAAACGTGTGAGTGAACGCACAGGGTTGAAGAGTTTACGTTTGAAAGGCTCGTAATGGCACAAAACATGGGAGCACAGATGACATCTTCTGTTAATCAGAGGTAAAGGGTTTCATGTGAAAAGATTTCCTTCAAAATCAAATTGTAAATTACCACAGCATCTTAACTAGTCTTAAACTAGTTTCCATCGTTCAATTTGAAAACACCTCCAATGTGAGATTAATAAACTCCAGTAGCACACTGTGCCTTTGTTTTGTAAAAGCTTTAAGGACAATAACAACAGATATGAAATGACTTCTGTATTGCAGAGATAGAGATGCACACATAACACAACAGCCTTTTACAATCTTACAACTGATACTGGATAGAAAAATTATTATCATTAACAGTACGCATGAACAGACAGTAGGCTACAAATATTACAGATGTCCTTTGCAGACTACAGTAACTACAACAGATCACAAAAAACATTACAAAAGTCCTGCTCTGTGTCGTTGTCTTCTTCATTTCTCTACGCTTAGATTTTGTATAGAAATGTCATACTTGACACAAAGCATACAGTACAATTTTGTTGTGATCTAAGGACCAATAAGAAGAAAAAAGACAAATCGGCTCCACAGATGTGCGAATCAATGTACTCGCTTGAAGATGAGTGCTGTCACACTGTTGCCCCTCTTGCCTCCGAACTGGAAACTGGGTGTGGGCAACTCCTGTACAAACTGAAATCCTGAGAGGCAGCACAGAGGGAGAAAAGTGCAGGTTAAGACATGTGGATTATGCAAACTACCAGAGCATCAACGACCTGCTTTACATACAGATTCCTACAGTCTTGTCTTACAGACTGTGGCTGCAGACCTTTAAGGAAAACTAAGAACTGTGAGTAAAAAACTATCATTCCACCATCTGTGGTGCTTCCTGGGGCCGAGCAAAGACAGGCTGTCAGTGTGACAAATGAGATCTCACAGCCCTTTGGCCCCCTGCAGGCTCTCAAGAGTGACTGCACTAAGCCGAGAGACTAATGGAAGCTTGCCGAAACTCTGACTTTAAAAGTCTGTTGGTGCCTGAAGCTTGAAAACCTGCCAGGTAGGCGTCAATGCTGTATTTCGACTGGGGACCAGACAACAGAACATACAGACATGTAAGGACGTTGCATGTCTGAGACACACAAACTGTAAATCACACAAGCATGCCTAAAGGAGTGACATTCTTTCTCACTGTTGTCATGTCATTATAACACTACACACATGCGCTTAACGATTCTAACATGCCTAATACTATGCAATTATCTCACAGCAATAATGAAACAGAGAAATTATTGGTGCAATATTAGTTTTCATCACAGATTCCCTTCACCTTCACTGAATCTGTAGAGCAGCTGCTCTTTTGTCCAGTTACAAGAAGTGATAGCGAAGAATCCTTTGTCCTTAAGAGCAACTTTTAAAGCTTGGATGTATTGCTTTTTGCCCTCCTCTGTGTTGTGTGGGTTGAGACTTATCGCATCAAATGTTCCTTTGTCGATGCAGACATCAAAATCCTTTAGCTCCCCTTGACAGTTTAAGAAATCCATCTCCTAAAATAAAGAATACGTGAGAAATGAAGCAAAAGTTAAAAAAATGATCAAATATGGTGCTGGAAGTTTTGTTTGACTCTGAACTAAAGGGTAAACTATGTTGTTATCGGGACAAAAAAGCTCTTTCAACATCAACTAAAATGAAATATGTTAGCTTGCTGGGTCACTAAATTCCCACTGTCAACATGACAGTGCTTAATTCTGAGAAAGTGGCCTGACATATCACCAGTGAAATGAGCCCTTTATCTGGACAGAGGGCAGAGCACCAAATCTCTGGGGTGAACTTAAGAGCGACAAACTCACATAACAAGGGTCACAAAATTTATGAGGGAGGATCAACAGTGATTCACAGGAGACAGATATGATGATATATTGATGCAACTGACCTGGGTTCAATTTGAGTGTGACCCTAAGAACAGAAAAACTGTGAAGATGTCGAGGGAACATATAAAGGGGAAAGTGTCAATGCAGGAGTGGGAAGTGACTAATGGAAACTGAGGTGGGCCACAGAGATGGAGAATGACCTTTGAGGTAAACACAGACACAAGCATGTTCACACAATGACTTTGTGCAGCTCTGGAAGGAAATATGCCACCATACCATCATTTCTTTCACACAGCTCACACACAAACACACTCGATACTCCCCCTGTCCTACTCAAGTTCAATATTGACTTCAATGACCAAGCAAAAAAAACACTGTCATATGTCGATGCAACTGTGTCGTGCACACAGGAGAGGAAAACTCACTCATCACATCTCTTATAGACCAACCAGCAGGTATAACCTGTTCTTCCTGCACACATACATACATATACATATATATTGTATGTATGTGTATGTGCGTGTGTGCGTACATATTGATATATCTATACAGTATATGTATAAGTCTACGTGTTAAATCTTGCCACTTCGTTTGGGGGTCTGTGCTGAGTTAATCTCAATGGTGTGCAGACACTTTCAGAGCTTTCTTACTATCCAACTCTCCCACATGGTAAACATAGAAGAGTTTTCCCTGACCAACCAATGCCCATGGAGGCTCACAGCATGCTATTGTAGCACTGGCACTCAGGAATGAATGAGTTTCATTTTGTACACATTTGTATACATACATTTTTTGTACATTGGCATTAAATCCACCAGATGCACTAAAATATTATGGCGCAGCATTCAAGGAGACAGAATTTACTTTTTGCAGAGAATAATGTTTTGTCAATGAAGTGACAATGCCACTTTAAATTACAGTGTCAAATTTTGCAGCACACAATGAGTATCTTCACACAGTTTAATCCCAGTTAAATAGTCTGTATAGTGTATTTCTTATACACTATAAAAACTTCCGACAAACATGAACCTCTTGTCCGTGTGGGTGCCTCATGGAATGTAATACTCACTGTTCAGTAATAGCAATAGTTTTGAAAAACATGTTTGAACCCACCTTTACAGTGACATCAGTCAAGTCCTCTTCCTGCAGAACACTTCTGGCCAGTTCTACAGACGATGGAGAATAATCTATACCCATCAGATTCCTGTATTCGTGTTTTGCCTTGCACAAAATACACAATAAATTAAGAATAAGAACTAAACTTTAACACCTGTAGAAATTAAATCAAATTAACTCTATACACACCAGTTCAACTAAAAAGGCTCCGTTTCCAGTTCCAATGTCCAGAATGGAAGCATTTTTTGGGATACTGGCTTTCTCCATCCATCTCAGCACACGGTGCATGCTTTCCTCACCAAACCTGACAGAAGGGAAGAAAACATGCAGACTTCATTAACGGGGCGGCATATGATATTATATTGTATACATATATATTTAAATCATTTTACTTATACCCTGTTTACTGATGTTTGTTGCTGCTGCAACAAGCAATTTCCCCCTGGATCTATCGATTGATCGATCTATCCATCTTGAGAGAAATAAAATACTGTCCATTTGGGGAAATCTTCACAAGCTGAGAAACTGTATGGGTTAATTATGTCAGTTAGCATGTCAGTGTCTGATTACCATATGTCACCAACATCCCCGTTGTCTTTGAATGTCTCAAGTTCTTTCTGGTAGGCATCATCCCAACTGCAGAAAAGGACAACCAATGACAATTAGGTGTTTGACTACTTGTCACATTATCGCACATAAGACGCGTGGTTTTGCTCGGTGCAAACGAAATTTAACATAAACAAACAAGTAGCCCGGCGTTATGGTTCACATACAGGATGTATAAGTTTTGTTTAAACTGTGTATTGACTATAGTCGTGTAATGTGTGCTAAAGCTGCTAACTAACCTGGGGCTTTGAAAGAGTAGAAGTCATTTCCATATAGCATTTGTTCTTGTAGCTCGTGTCTGTGATACGTGGCAGGAAATAATCGAGTACATGACGATACAAAGTGCAATACAAAGTGAACAGTGAATCACAACACGTACTATTCTTTCGTTCCAAGTTTTGAGGGTCCAAAATCGTTGTGTAGCCTGCTGTTCGGGTCCTCTGTGGTATCTCCACAGCCATGTGTATAATCTGCAGAGCCCTCCATGCTGGTTCAGCCTTCGCCTACATTTCCCAGTAGCCCTTGCGCTTCAGGAGCTCGCTTGCTACCGCGGGGGGCATCGGGATTGATAGGGATGTTTCCATCATGGCGGCATCCATTTCGGGTTATACTTTTAGTTCTGTGTGTTATCACAGCGCCAACAGCAACTCAGATCATGTAAGTATTCGGAATTAATTTGGCAGTCTGTTAACCGGTGGTTGCTAGTCTTAGTGGAGCTCGCCGATTTGTTCCCTTCTCTGACGAGCGCCATTAGTTTGTGTTGTTTTCCAGTGTCATCATCCTGTTGCTGGCTAGCTAGCATCGGTCCCGTCTATTTACCGGTGGTTAGGCTTTGAAGTCTCTGTATCTTCAGCAACATGTAGATAGGGCTAGATATTTGTAGTTAACTTCGTGTCCTACAGCTGCCAATTTGCTATCTATGAAGTTATGGCATCAGCTACAAAGAGTCGTGTATACGAATACATGGCATATAAACATAGGAATGCTGGTGGAAAAGTTTGGGCTTCAGGAAATAATCTGTCGTTGCTACACGACACTTAAGCTATGCTACCAAGTCAAGTGACTTCCGTGTATCGGTCCTGGTTATAGCTGTATTCAGCTCGAACTGTTATTCGTTAACAGATTGATGTGTCAACAAACACAAGCAGCTAACGCAGTAAATTTCCGTACACTGAAGCGCAAACCACTCTTGATATTCTCGTTTCCGTGGTGCCAAAGAAGCTAATGGGAGTTTCATTTTACTCGATACAGACTAAACTAAGAAACGTAAGTGTGATGCGATCTTTGTTGTGGTTTTGGTTCGGTCGTTGTAGAGGACAATTGTTTCCTCCTGACAAGACTTTGACGTCGACCCGAGCAGGTGGATATTGGTATTTACAGGTTGGTCTGCATTTCTCGCATAAGCCAAAGGACCAAGGTTTTTGACTACTGCTGTCAATTGTCAGTGAAGGAAACTACTTTGTTTACTCCCAGAACAAAAAGCACAATTGTTAGGTCACCTTGCTGTATGACTGAGAGATTTTGATATTTACCTTGTAGCCCAATATGAAGATAATGATACCCAAACTATTATCCGCCAAAATAAAAGAGAGAAATGTTAACGGTCACATTTGACAAATTTTAACTAGCATATATAAATCAAACCATGAAAAGAGAAAATGTTAAGAATTCTCTCTTTCATGTCTTCTTTAGTGTCCTAAACACAGCTGTTATTGAAATGTGTTTGCACAGGAGGGCTTCCTATTAGGAGAAGTAAGGCAAGAGGAGACTGTGAGCATCAGTGACACGCAGATCAGCAGTGCAGAATTGCTCCAGGTAGTAGGTAAGCACTGACATAGACACATCGCAAGCTCTGTGGTATCTTAACAACTGGATAATGGCCATCAACATGTAATGCAAGTTCTGATCTGTATATTCATGGTCCGCCCACAAGGTTTTCTCACTTGTTTTGCTTGTTAAGAGAACTTCTTGAGACTGTGTAGGCGTGTGCAGACTGACACCACCCCCTGAATTCTGCTGCATTTTAGAGACAGCATTTATTATTTGTTGAAGTGAATACCGTTTGATGAATTTTCTACATAGCATTAACCTAAGGAAACCCCACTGACTCACTGTGTTTGGCTACACAATGACTCATTTGACACATTTTTATAATGCTTTTAAATTTACATTCATGAAACTATATAATGAAACATCCATCACATTTTGTTCACAACAGAAATCCACAACCATGATCCCTGTGCACAGTTGTTTAGGTAAGACATCAGCTGTTTATTCTATAATAGCCTACATTATCATCAGCCATCATCCATGAATTGTGTGCCAATGTGCCAATTTTCATCAGTTGTTGTATACCAAACCACAAAATGCTCAGCTAACAATATTTTCCATAATTCTAATTTAAGAAATGTTGATTCTACAAAAATGTTGCAACATATGCGTAACATGACATAAAAAAAGTTGAAGTGGCACTTTGTGAGTTAGGATCCCTGAGCATTCATTAATTAACCCGTAAATGCCGGCGTGCAGAGTAGCAATAATATGAATGATTGCTTTAATCAGTTTTAGCACAGACTAAATTAAATTGACTTTGGACAGTAGATGGCTCCATCTGACAAGACTGTGCAGTAACATGAGGAACCAGTTTTAAAATCGCTTGTTTTTTATCTCTTCTCATCAGCTTTTATGACTATGCTGGAAAAGTCAGTGAAGAAAATCTTAACAGCATTCTTAAAGATAGGCGGAAAGTAAGTACATTTTTTTATTTTTCTTCGAGGCATAATTTGTAAAGATGTCCAGAAGTACAGTATGTGTATGATGTACTCTTGTTACATTTAAACCAATACTGCAATGAAAGGAATCCTTAGAAATAAAAGCTATAACATACTGGATTAAACGCATTTTAATACATTTGGTTTTTTGGTCATATAGAACGTCATTGGTTGGTATCGGTTCCGGAGGAACACACAGCAACAAATGTCGTTCAGGGAACAGATCATCCATAAACAGCTGACTCAGCTGCTTGGTGTGCCCGACCTCGTCTTCCTTCTTTTCAGCTTCATTTCTAATGCCAATAGCTCAACACATGCCCTGGAGTATGTGCTCTTCAGACCTAACCGGAGGTAATAAGGATTCAAAACACATACCGGCTTGCAGGCTGTTTTCAGACATTTGCCTTGGGAGTCCAGTAGGAAATTTTCTGGAAATTTTTGACATTCACATTCTCATATCTAGGAAATCATTTATGTTGCAAGAAGTTTTAATGTAATGCCAGTATTATATTCAGAGTGCTAACTGATCATCTCCACCCATTAGGTACAACCAGAAGATCACCCTTACAATCCCAAACCTTGGCAACACGAGCCAGCAGGAATACAAAGTTTCCTCTGTGCCCAACACCTCAGTCAATTATGCCAAGGTCATCAAAGAGCATGGGTAAAGTTTGGACTTGAAACATTGTTATTGTACTGTACCCATGTCACTGTACTGCTACTACAGTTATGGCTCAGGGATGGTTTAGATGGCCATGTGTGGATTTGCTGCAGCCACCTCTTTTTATCTGACAGCATGCTGCAGCTTTACCTTGAGGACATAACACATACAATTCCCTGCCACCACTTCAGTGTAATATTAAATATGTCTCCAGGGCTGAATTCTTCGACAAAGATGGTGTGATGAAGGATATCCGAACAATATTCCAAGTCTACAGTGCACTCCAAGATAAAGTGCAGGTGAGCCAGATGACAAATAGCTGGGTGATTTCACCCCAGACATGTCATGAAATTATTTCATCATCAGATCACTCAGAGGAAGTTTTTTATTGTTATTATTCTTTTCCCTTTTGAATGACTTCATCACTATCGCTTGTATTTTTTTTTTAGGCTGTATGTGGGGAAGTAGAACAAAGTGAACGTGTGAAGGAGAAAATTCAAGAGGATGTAGGCAAACTCAAACAACAAATTGCTCTCAGGAAACATAAGACTGCAGAAGAGGAGAGAAGTATGTACCTGTTTTGAATTTTTTAAACTAGGATTGTACCATTAAATTTCAAATGTTAGTTAGGGACGAATCAGAAGACAGAAATCTGCTAAAGCTAACTGGCAAACGGGACATGATGATGTGCATACGTGTTATGTAAACACATTATTTTAGTTTTTCTAAGTTCCCCTATTTCCTAAATATATGCTCAGTCACCCAGTCAGATTAGATATTCTGTGCCAACACTATGCAGAAACCTTAATATACTCCTGTACATCATATTCCAGCTCTATTCTAACTCTGTTACATCTCTCTGTATTCCACAGAGCTCCGTGATACCCAAAATGAAGATTCCCATTCCACTCCAGAGCAGAACACAGAATCTTCTGAGGCTTCCTCCCTGTCCAGGATGACTTTCCACACACCCTCTGCCCCAGAGCGGCCCAGTACCTCACCTAACCCACCATCTTATGCTGATGTCTTGACCCAGGACAACTCTCTGCCCTCCTCTTCTTCCCCACCCACCAGTGCTGCTCTACTGCCCCGGCCCCAGGCAGTGGGCTCACCAGGACATCCTACCCCAGGCCCACTTGGCATGGGCATGGGCTTGGGCCTTGGGCTGGGCCTAGGTCTCGGCACCAGCTCTAATCCTGCTACCGCTCCAAGCACCCCGTACCTTGGTAATGGGGACGGATCAAGCTCTGACTCATTAGACAGACAAGCTGCAGGGCAGGAAGATGAAGATGATGAGGACGAAGACGAAGATGAAGACAGTAGCGAATATGAGAACTTAGTGAGCGAGGCAGCTCACCTGCCAATGGTCACTGCCAGCATTTTAGCTCAAGGCCGACCAGCTGCCCTTAGTCCTGATGGGGATGCTCGTGGCTCACAGACCACGTAGACTCATGCCACAGGGTGTGTAAGGGACACACATAAAGTGACACACCTTAAGAGGTGGGCATCTTAAGCAATCAAAGATAGACAAATATAGACAAAAGAAGTGCCAGTCCTGAAAGTGAAAGGCATGTGCAGGTGGTGTCCCGCTTTGTGTATATCTTCTTGTCTTAGTCTGATCTCCCGTTTATGGGGAAAACTTGCCAGGCTGTGAAGGCATAACAGGTGTGTCCCGCAAGGGGGAGAAGTCATCTGTTTTCATTTTTATTTTTTGGAGTCAGGCTCATTGATGTTCTTAAGTGTGAATTTGTCTGGTTTCAGGGCCAGAAGTGGCTATTACAAGACAATACATGCAGGCTGGTTGGCATGCTGGCACCAAAAAAAGACAGATCCTACTCCATTCTTTAATTTTGCTCCACATTTGCATCACCGACTCTGAGCACCCACTCTTGCATTACCTCTTGCACTATTGTTTTTGCCATCTTTTAACCATCTATGAAAAGCAGTGGGATAATATCCTTCAGCCTTCAAACAATTATTTAAATTAAGTAGGCAAATGATTGTTAACTTTTTTTAATTTGAAGAAAGAAATATATATATACATGTAACCCTCATTTGATTTTGGACTTAATTTGTTTTGTTCTGTCTTTAATCATACAGTTGCCCATTTAAATCATGAGGGATAGAGTTCAATCAAAATTTACTTGCCACTTCTATAATGGGTGCTTTATGTATACATATATATATATATATTTTGTCACATTAACAATTAATCTAATCTGATTGACAAGATTGTCAATGTCTAGTTCTTCTTGGATAACACTGAAAATGTATGCGCTTTGCTGCACTTAACAAAAACTTAAGATTTCTTTATTATTGTGCTATACCAATGCTGTCATGTAGTGCCACCTCAGTTAGTCCTCCTTGACCACCCTGAGCCAAACTTAGTTCAGCTTTTGTGTGTTGTACAGGGTTCACAGGGCAAACAAAACAAAATGTACTATAGCTTTACTAACCAGATGCTTATGGTTCCCTTCTGCTGCTGCTGCCGCTGCAACACTTGAGAGCTACCACTAAGAAACTGTATTTGTCTGTTCTTCATATAATGACCTGGCTGCTATTTTCACTTCACATTGCTGGTTGTCTCTAATACTACTGATCGTTATCAAATAACCACTTCAAGCACTCTTCTCACTGTCTTGTTTTGTATTAAAGTCACAACGGAAGGCTGACACCCCCTGTAGTGTGTGCATTGTAACCTTGGGAACAGAGAGCAGGCGATCACCTTCCTCTCTCGGTATAGTTGACAGCAGACCTCATGTATTCTGACCCGTGTGGGTCAGTGTTATGTGTGTGGACCTGGACAATGTGATAAAAACGTTATGACCTTGCTTCAGTATACAGTGCCTTACACTCAGGGCAGTTTCTATCTGCACCCAGAACACATTTTACTGATCTCTCTTGAAGGGTGAAATAATAACATTGTGTCTGCAATAATCGACTTCCATGTCTCCCTTATCCTTTCAGTGGTGTTGCATTTGCTTTGTAACTTGTTTCCCATTTTTTTTATTTTACTGACAGCTTGGAATTGGACCTGTATCTCATGGTTGCAGCTGTGACGATGCTTGCTTTATTATTTGTAACTGGAATTTTAACGGTAAAGTCAGAGGGAACGAGCTCAGTGATAGTACAGCCTGCGAAGGAAAAGTTTTCGTGTTAAACATAAATGATATGCAAATTACATTTAAAACATCTGGCCCATTTGAAGGCAAGTGTACTGTGGGACACACCTCTTGCATGAGTTAGTCAGTTCTAGTCACTGTTTTCAGCATGGCAGACTTTTTACACCACACATGGAGAGTGTTGAACATTGTGACCAGCAGGTTGCACTCAGTTTGGAAATGAAGACATTTTGTGGTGGGAGAAGCTTTGCCTTGTGAACAAGCGCCGCTTTATTTACACAGCCTGTTTGTACGTCATGTTTTCTGCCTTAGGGTCATTTCATTTGCCCTGATGTGTAGTGCATCACCGATTGGGACCTGGCCTTCAAAATGTTACTTAATGATCACCCAGGGTAACACAATCACTCAGAGTTAAAATAAATGGCAAAATCAATTTGTTAGGACTATGGTTTCCTTTTAGTACTGGAATATAATAAGGAAATAAATAATGAATGTATAGTGGACAAGAAAGGAGGTAGTATTTAAACAGCACTTACTGTATGAGCTTGTCTCAGTCGAATGTTATGTTATGGAACAGCAGTTCATGTGTTGGTCCTCACTCTTAATCTAGTTGGCTGCTTATGTAGTCTTACTTTTCTGGCATCCTCAGGTGTAACCCTGAGTTGAGGGCAAGAATGAGAACACGCAGGCCTCTGGTGCTAAGTAGGACTGGTGTGAGAGAGCTGCCATGTCCATATCAAGTTCCAGCAACATACAAATATACACTCATGTAGTCTTACTGTATAACTTTCCCTTCCCTCCCCATGTGGACTTGCAACATCAACACCTCCCTGAAGCACAAAGTCCAGTGCACAACTTCAGCGTTTACCTAGATTTGTGAAAGTAGACAAAGGACTTGGTTGGACAAGCACAGATGATATGGTTCTGGAAAATGGGGGATAATAAATGAGACATGCATATGTGATACGATGTCCCTTTGTTTCCTTTTGCCACAAAAGTCAAAATTATTTTCACATGACATTTATAGGGTCAGATGTAAGATGTGGCGTTTCTCAGCAAAAATGTACTATGCATGATAATCACTACAATTTTTGTTTATCTTATTTAAATAGCATAAGATAAATTATACCTCATACATTTATTTTTGTGTGTGTCTGAATGCGCCAGACCTACATGGTGCTCGTGTCTGTGACATCACATTAGAGTGGGACGGCCTTTCCTGTCAACGAGAGTTACATGGAGTTATTACATTTGGTAAATGAACAAACGATTTAGTAAAGCGTTAAGTGCAAATCAGGATTCGGTTATGGGGTGTACGGGGATTTCCGTAAATAATAACAAGGATGATAATAATTCATCGCTGGGAGATGTTGCTCCAGCTGTCATGCATTACTGCAGACTGCTTGCTGCAGTATTTTTACGATGACATCATCCCCCTTATCCCCTCTGAGAGGACACCACGTGGTTTGCGGGCCAGGGATGCAACAAATTACGACGTTTGGACCCAAAACAAACACATATTTATTGTAACCAAATGAGCCCGTCGAGACCGGGGGGAGATCGTCTTTAAACGGAGTCGTTTCAGTGTGACTTTCGAGCCTGTTTTGATTTGGCAGAGCCTTTTAACAGACGGAATGAGAGACGTAGAATCTGATTGGTCGGTGTCAGGGGATACGCAGACGTCAGCCAATCAGATCGGGCGGCAGATGCAGGTGGTAAATCCCGATCCAGCCTCGAACAGTAACACGGCCCATAGCTCTTTGCTCTCCCCCGTACTGTATTTTTCAGCCTCCCTCGGCTGCTTCTCTTTACGCGTGTCGCCATTAAAGCCCGATAGCTTGCTGTTTGGGAACCTGGAAGAGGATCGAAAATGATTTAAAGCGTCAGCTCGGACGGCCGAGGGACGGGACTAGGGGCGGGGGGTTCCTGCTCCGCGGTATGTATGGACCTTCAGCTGCCAACCGAACGGCGCCTCGCAGGAGTAAATATGCGGCTTGTGTCGGCCAAGTGAGAGGAGCCTGAGCCCGGATCGGAGTGGGTTTCTCTGGTCGGGGGGCGGGGGGAGTTCGGGGAAGCTCCATTTGTTTTGGCTGCCGTGTGAAAGTCGGGAGTGTAAACACAGCAAAGCAAAGGTAAGGCTTACTACGGACCGTCTGGCACTGTTGATAAGGGCCTCGCAAACGGTTACGGGTGGGGAGAGCCCAAACGCCGTCCCGTCGGGTTAGCGATTTTCCAAGCTAGCTTGGCTGTAATTCCCGGCTAGCAACCGATGAGCGCAGCCTAGTTGTCATGTAACTACCAGCTAGCTCTTTCCGTGGCTCTGTTTACACACAATGCAGCTTTAGTGGCTAGTTTCAGGGGAAACCAATCCAGGGGAAAACTGACACGTTACAAAAGCCAGCTTGTTGTTTATGTAAGTCAAATTGAATTGTATTCAGAACTGTTTATAAACTGGTTGAATGTTACTACCTCACGGTCAAGTTTCATAAGCTAACATTGTTTTGTTTTTTTTGTTATCACTGCTTGGCTCTCTCGCATATGTGTTGAATTTCTCACGGTGTGTTAGTAAACTTGGAGGCGTGGTGTAAACACAGCACAGCCAGCTCTTCCCTGATGTGCCCCGGCAGACTAACAACAACAACTACCACTGCTACTTTTCTGTCGCGTAACATAATTAAACATGGACACTTGTTGTCCGGGTTCTCCAATTTCATATGTATGAAATGGGCTTGGGGACGAATTCTGTTTCCGTGCAACAGTAAGTGTCCTAACCAGTCACGCGCCTCCCTGCTAGGTGTCTGGTTTCATCTGCCCTTGTCTCCTGTTACCCAGCTCGGTTGTAGGGCACATTTGCCTACTGTATGTGTTCAAAGACAGGTGTCAGGTTTTAACAGAGACTCGGAGGTGCATTGTTAGACTCTTCGTCTTAGCACTTTGCGGCTCTATAACCAGCGCTGCCTTTGGGTTTTGCTATGGATATAAGTGACAGTCCAGTACACAGCACTGTAGATGATCTGACAGTTGTCTGACAGTGAATGGGCCAAGAGCTGAGTGGCACAGATGGCTTTAATAAAGAATGCTTTGTCTGAGTTTTGTTTATCATTCCATTATTGAAGATATTTATGACTAAAACGTGGAAAGTTAAGAACTGTGTATGCGGTCTAGTAAAGTTCAGTTTGTTTATTTGGGATAACATTAAAGCATTTGGCTAAAGCGACCTGTTTTTTTTCCTTTGTAAACTAGTGCACTGCTTGCTGTGTGATCTCCTCAAGAGTGGATCTGCCGAGCTGAGAGCCCCTCTGTACGGCAGGAAGCCTCCTTCAGAGGCAGTGCGACGATGACCGAGCTGGTTGCCAAGTGGGCCTGTGAATACTGCACATACGAGAACTGGCCGTCAGCCATCAAGTGCACCATGTGCCGCGCTCAGAGGCCCAGCGGGGGTGCCATCATTACTGAGGAGCCCTTCAAGAGCAGCCCTGCTCTGGATGCCAGTCTGCATCAGTGGGACCCTGCAGGCCTCAGCAACAGTCCACCCCAGGGTGGCTCCAGCTTACTTATTTGTCCAGACTCCAGTGCACGACCTCGTGTTCGCATTGCAGATGTACCTGAGACAAGTAGCAAATGGTCATGCCACATGTGTACCTACTTGAACTGGCCCCGAGCCATCCGTTGCACCCAGTGCCTGTGCCAGAGGCAGCATGCTCAACAACAACAGCATGGGCAACATGCAGCCCACCAAGGACGTCACACCCAGCAGCCACGCAGCCCCACAGAGTCACCCCAGACCTCAGGCTCTGGATGCCGCCCTACTCCCCTGGTCACCACTACAGACCCCTGTGAGGAATATAATGACCGCAACAGGCTTAACACTCATGCACAGCATTGGACCTGCACTGCCTGCACTTATGAGAACTGGGTCAAGGCGCAAAAGTGCGTGGTGTGTGACCACCCCAGGCCAAACAGCCTTCTAACTGAACCCATCGAACTGGCATCAGAGCCAGAGAGTCAACAACCTTCCTCTAAGCTAAACGAGCAGGACAGGGACAACAGGAGGGGTGTTGTTGGGCAAGGCGTCGGAAGTTTGGTGAGCAGTGTGGGTGGCTCCAGCAGCAGCCAAAGGAGGTCTTCCCCAACCTCAACACGGGAGTCGGAGATGAACATGGACTTTCAGAGGATTGAATTGGCATCAGGGGCTGGGATTGGGAGCAAAGAGGAGCTAGAGGTGGATTTCAAAAAACTGAAGCAAATTAAGAACAGGATGAGAAGGACTGACTGGCTCTTCCTTAATGCCTGTGTTGGTGAGTCTCAAGAATATATTTTATTAAAAAATATTTACTTTTTCCGTTTTTCTTGTATTATCAGTAGGTGGGTGAAGAGTGAACTTAATGGTGTAAGGTACGCCAACCATGAAATGGGATTTCCCATAATTTGTAAGAATGATTAATATATTTTATCATCTACAAGGTGATATGATGCAGTCCAATGTCATTGCAAAATCTAGATGATTCAGAATCACATCCTTCTAATGCTGATACACGGTTAGCTTAGAAGTCCTCTATATTCAGCTTGTGTAAAATATGCCTACACAAGCAGCAACTGTCCGGCCTCCCACACTGTAGACTGGTGAATATGGAGTGGGAGGGAGGACGAACAACTAGTGATTGCTTTTCTATCAAACTATCTCACTCTTTTTCCTGTCTTTGCCATGGCTGTGTGGGGTTTGTTCTGCACACCGACTCTGCCTCCAGCCTATTTCCTTATCTGGCCCTTTGGCAGAAAAAAAACCCACTGTTTCCAGGGAAGCCCTTAAAGTGATGAACAGTTATACAGCTTCATGCCATTGCTTTCCTCAAAGCAAAAGACTGGGCCTGAATGTCAAGGAAATATCAGTGGAGTTAGTTTGCTCCTGGTCCTGCTGCATGTGACATGGAGAACTCCCTCATGCCTGTGCTGCCTGTCTCCCAGAGGCAAAGTTTAATCTGGTCAGAATGTGTGTGTGATTTCTTTGAGCATATTTGTGTATCCACTCGTTTCTGCATTCCATTGTCTCTTGAAGGAAACTTCATCCAGGGCACTTTTCCTATTTGCTATCAAGTTCATCATGTTGATATTGCAAGATTTTAGGTTTTCAGCTTATGATTGTTTTCACCACCATGCTCTGCTGTTTCTTTGATTAATTAATCACTTACAATTGGGGGAAACAACTATATTGGTTTTTGACTGCAAGCAGACATATTCATGTAGTTTGTCTGATGAGTAGTTCATAACCAAAAAACTATTCAATTTGTGGTTTTAGAAAATGACAAGTATAAAATACTTACATTTGAGGATCTTAAACTAGCTATTTTCTGCACTGTAAATTACGTAAATATTTACTCAATGAGAAATCTACAAATCACAATTAATTACAAACATTTTGAGTATTTTTTTGGTAGAAAAAACAACTGTGGATTTACTGACTACGTAAATTGTGTTTTAGCAGTTGCTCCCTAGATATGACTCTTTGGCTTACACTAATGTTTCGCTGCATCTGTTAGCAGTGACACAAGAGAATTTAAGTATTTGTTATTTCAAATTAATGCTCACCACATAGTGTAACCCAGCTGCAGTCGCAGAGGACACAGAGTGTAGAGCTCAGTTGCGTTGAGGACATGCACTGGTATTTGTTGCTAGCTGGGTCTCAGTGACATTCATGCCCAGACATTCATGTTTGTAAACAGTGGTCCCAAGGTTCAGGTAGATGCTTCAGTTTCCCAAGTGACCTTTCACACTAAAAATAGCACAACACTTGCAACATCAGCCCTTTGGCAACAGCAATGACCTTCGCCCCTGCATTGAGGATGACCCCAATCACCTAATCTCAACTAATGTTGCACACATATGTAGTGTTTTTGTAAGCATTTCTTTTCTCTACACTGTTTATGAGGTTATGAACAGATTGTTTATCTGTTTTCAGAGGGAAAAGTTTTTCATTTAGGCTCTGTTTAATCCTCTACAGAGGTTTCTTTCAATTGCATTGGGCAAGGTTTTTTGTCTGTGTTTGTGCAGTTTTATTGTACCACTGTTCTGTCTTTTACGTGTGTTGAAAATAGCCTTTTCTGAGAGATACAGCCCATTCGTTTTTTTTCCTCTGTTTTGATAAATGTGTGTTTGTGTTATTTCAATCGCTCTTTTGTTCAGAGGCATCTGGAGCTTTACGCACAGAAGGCAGGGCAAAGCGAATTTATTTGTAAAGCACTTTTCAACAGGAGGCCAATTCAAAATGCTTTAAGAACAAGAAAAGATAAAGCAGTAAAGCAAATGTATTAAGTTGAGGGATTGGGAAATGTCCCAGATATGTTGTCAATCCATTACACTGATAACACAGACTTGCACTCCGGAATACCTCTGTACAAAGTCTCCAATGCTCCTAACTCAAGAATGTAAAAGGAAACAGGAGCCCGGTCAAAGGAAGCCCATGTGAATACACAGGGAATGTGCAAACACTAAACAATCCCGTGTCCTACTTTCTGTAAGGTCACTACTAACATGGGCGGAGTAACATGGGACAAAATCATACCTCAGTACTTTTCAAACTTATGGATCTTTATAGGTTGCAGTTATACATTCTCTTCAAATCAAGTCGATCAGGGAATTTATAGGAGAATAAGAGTATGTAGAACCTTTTCTAACTCCAAAAACAATCTTCTGTGTTCATGTTGCAGCCCTAGCAAAAACTACTTCTGCTGCTTAAATATCACACCTGCTTCAAATCCAATCAAAGCTGGAGTTAGATTAGCCAATTATGCTGATTCACCACCATAGGGTACTTTTTTTTTTTAACAAAGCAGCACCTTTAAGGTGGCCGACAAGGTCTATGCTTAAGTTTAGTAAATATAATATTATGTCCATCCACTTTCCAGAGCTTTTTAAAAAGCATTCAACAAGACCTCACTTGGGGACAGAACAAAGTCCTGAATGGTAGCGGTCTTACAAATGTACCATTTGTTTGCAGGCCTAAAGACTGCACCAAAGTACAAAACAGACCAAAACTACAACTAAGAAGCTTTCCACCACCAAAAGAGAGAAAAGCTGCTTTAAACATGGAACCCAATTCCACTAACCACTGCTGACTAACTCTTTCTCTCAACCCTAGTCTTCATGCAGGTTTGTGGCACAATAAATTAAGCACAAAGCCCAGTAACCTGGTTAACTTTCAGCAAGCTAAAAATCACCTTGACAGTCATGGCGTGCACCGAAGCAGCTGCTCTAACCACGTACTGCACCAAAACAACAAACTAAAACAAAAAAAGGTCAATGGAGACAGCTAGTGCCCCACATTGCTTATGCCTGACAGAAATAAAGGTTCCAGTTGACTTAGCAGCCACAACTGTTTTCTGGCAGTTGTGGAAAACCACATATTTCTGTTTGCAAACAAAATCATTTAACAAATCGGTCAATAAAGATGAACTAAGTTGTGGTGTGTGAGCGTAAAAGCAGCATCAGTCATGTTAGCAGTGTGTGGATGAGTGAGGATACAGTGTATCGCATGTTGGCTGGTGCAGCAAAACCAAACAAAGGCATAGAGTTGAGGCTGGTGCAGCAGGCCAAACTGAAAAGAGGGAGGCTCCTTAATTACGGCCTTCATGCCCTCTGAAACCCCGCCCAGATAGGCAGGTGAAGCAGATGACCCAGCAAACAGACGAATAACAGGCAGCGTGGGCGGGGTCATCACAGGTTAAAATAATTACATTAATGGCCCTGAATATATTTACAGAATTCAAATTAGAATTAGCAAAGGACCAAGAAAAAAAACATGTACTATGTGAAAGGTAAATACACTGAAAGGTAAAGGTAAAAGCACCACTGAGCCTGATCCATTCCCTTTCTTGAGTTTGCCTTTAAGCATATGGCTGTTTGCATATCTGCAGCGTTTGTGTTGTGTAAAGGATCCAAGAGTACACCACTGACTGCAGGGCTACAGACACACCCACACTCATGGAGTGGTTTGTGGAAAGTGGCTTTGATACCTCGCGATTGCACTACACTGCCATTGTGTGGTTCCCCTCCTCATCTCGTACGCCGCCAGCCGGTTCCACACAGCACGGCGAGTTCTTCCACCCACTCCATGTCTCTCTACACACCATGCAGCGAAGCATTGTGTGGCCCTTTGACATGAGAACAAAAGCCCGACAGTGTTTAAGGGCATTACATCGTACGTCTACTACATGGACATATATCACTCTAGACGCTAGAAATGGAATGTACGTAGTTGTAAACAATTGAAATTAAGGCACACTGAGGTTTATGCAAAGGTCGGGGTGATTACATCAAAGCAAAAAAATGAAGGAAAGTGTAGACCGTAGCATGTTTTCTGCTGAATACATTCGAATGTGTTTCTGCTGTCTCAGTGAGTGGGTCAGTTGCTGAGTCTGTGTACATATGGCTAAGATGCATTGTGTCTGTCAGGTAGCAGGAACAGCAGTTGATATTTGCACATTGTGCCAGAGGAGCAAAGAAAAGGAAACATCTGCATCTTTCAGATCCAACACGACCTTCAGCCCTCTGGCTAAGATCTAAGCATGAAGATAAAGAAGGCAGAAAATAAACGACGGATTAGTGGCCTATTGTCTTTTCCCCTTGACTTCAAAGTTGGCAAAGTCTCCTGGCTGTTCCTGGCTGTGACAGCGATAAAGCACGTTTTGAGCTCTCATATTTTATACTTTTGGATGGAGAACATAATGTCCTCTGCTCATGTTCGGAAGAGAAGTAATTTATTGTATCTGTGGTGCCTAGTCATGATGGCATTAACCTCATGAATCACAATCTTTGCCAATTTCTTATTGAATTTGTTTGAAAAGGATTAAGCTTCATGATGCAATTAAGAACTAAACAGATAAATTTTTCAGATATTTATTTATATTAGTTCTTATACAAAATCTTAATTAAGGTCTGCATGATTGCAACACACTGAAATGTAACATTCTTTTGACTATTAATTAAAGGAAGACATTATTTAGTCCAAACTCTGTGCCGTCTAATTGGGTCTGCTTAGATACATATTTTCTATTTAAAAGCATCAAGAGAAAGGTCGTCTCTTTAGTGTTACTTATTAATGTGACCATTTCCCTTTTCACTCTTTGTCTGACAGGCGTGGTAGAAGGTGATCTGGCAGCTGTGGAGGCCTACAAGTCATCGGGAGGTGACATCGCACGACAGCTAACATCAGATGAGGTGCGCCTGTTAAATCGTCCCTCAGCATTTGATGACGGCTTCACGCTGGTTCACCTAGCCATCCGCTTCCAGAGACAAGACATGCTGGCTGTGTTACTCACAGAGGTCAGTCGAGACAGCCTGCTCCTATTGCAAAGGCCGGTATCGGCTCACTTGCCGTCAGCACTGTAAGCCAAGATAATCTGTATATACGCTCCTCACCACCCACACTCACTCAGTCACTGTCCCAGTTTCCTTTCAGAGGGGTCAGTGAGCAACCACTGGATCATTTCCCCCCAAAAAAGCAAAGCTGACAACTTCTTGAACACTGAACACAGAAACAGCTCTTTTCACTCTTTTTCCAGACGCAGATTCGATTAGATGAGTCAAAAGATTAGTAAAAATAGCTCAGATCGCATAGTCGGCTACACAAACACACTCACAAAAATACTGGCTTTAATAATAATAATAATTATATTAAGTAACCAAGCTCCACATGGCTCATATACTCTTCATACATTTAGATTATATTTCTATTATATATCTCCCTATGCTCTCCTTTCTGCAGGTGTCCCAGCAGGCAGCCAAGTGTATCCCGGCCATGGTTTGTCCCGAGCTAACGGAGCAGATCCGTCGTGAGGTAGCGGCCTCTCTTCACCAGCGCAAGGGAGACTTCACCTGCTATTTTCTCACCGACTTGGTGACCTTCACCCTGCCTGCAGGTCAGCACCTCATCAGCGAACAGTCAGCTGTGACCAAAACAACAACAACAACAACAGGCGGTGCACGCGCTGATGGATGCCATAACATGAATTCCTGAAGCTACCTCTGGAACTTTGTATTGAAAACTGAAACCGCTGTAGCTGAAGAAACACAGTTCAGACATACCCTTTGGCTTGCCAAGAGTGTGATAGAACATTGTTTTGTGTACTCGTGGCTTATGAAATTACTTGTTGTTCCGCGCAGAATGCTACACTTGTCTGCCAAAAGGCTGCGACTACTCCTTACTGCTTGAATATTGTTTTTGCATGCTGGGTGTACCTGCCCACTGACTGCATATCTCTTTTTCATAACAACGTTATATATCGAGCCTTTTACTGGACAGCATCGTTCTGTAAAACCACATTCTTTCAGTGCTATTTCTGTTGCTTTTCTTCGTGTGGAATGATTATTATGGTTCAGTCAGCTGCCTGTAGCTAAGCTAAGGATTTTTGTAATGCCGAGTGTGTGGAACAATGCAGACCTTGGCTTCTGGCCACTATAGAAAGTCTTTTCAGTTCCACAAAGTCAATGCATTCATTTATTTCAGCCAAAGAATGAGCTACTGTGCTAACAAGAGCTGTGAGCATGCAGTGAACGCCAGTAGCTATTGTGGAGAGAACAAAAACATGATGGCAGGGGTTGAAATGAGCCACAACAGTTAGAGGAATACATTCATTAAATAAAATAGTTAAACATCATGACTTTCACTTCACCTGTGTCTCCTCTAGTAACACCGTCTGTTTATTTTTTCAGACATCGAGGACTTGCCCCCAGCAGTCCAGGAAAAGCTGTTTGATGAGGTTCTGGATCGAGACGTACAAAAAGGTGAAACATGTTTTCTTACTCCAGCATTGCTGTAACTCTTATTAAATCATGTGCTTACATAATCGAGCAGCTACTCTACGAGAGAGAGAGAGAGAGAAACCAAATCCAAATGACAGCAATGGTCTGTCAGCTTGGCAAACACACAGAGCCCCCTCACAAATGATATGCTTTAATGGGAAGGTTGCCAAGTATTGGCAGTGTTATCTTACTCTGGGTAAGGCAGTGTTTTGCCTGCCAGCTCAGTGCTCTGTCAAGAGGTCTGTCCTTATCAGTGCATCTATCCTAATTAACCGAATTGAGTTGTAGGGATTTCTAAGATCCCCACTGAATGATTATATTTGCCCTCAGCCTGCATACATGCACAGATACAAACACACATTTCTGCAAGACTTTTCTGATGCTGATTATTAGTAATCAGCCCTGTGTGTCAAATACAGGGGAATGCAGTGCAGGTGAATGAGAGACAGAGGTCCTCGTTTCACCCTCAGGTTCCGGTGTATGTGACTGTACTTAAGTGAAGAGTTTTGGCAGAAACTTGAAAAGCACAGAAGTACAGACAACATTTGTCTCCTTGTTCGGGGATTAAGACAAAATCAGATAAGCCATCTTAAAACCTGACGACCTGACCACTGGAAATCCTTCTTTTCTTAGTCATGCATTAATGTGTGTGTGTGTGTAACACACCTGGTCAGAGAAAGTGCCACACCTGTAGCCGCCATATTGTGTCATGGTAGATATTTTACATATTTGTTCCAAATACTTTTAAGTGAATAAAATGTAACAAAAATATAAAGAATAATCTTTTCACTGACAAACAAAGCCAAACTACTAACAACTACACTCACACACACACACTGCTGAACAGGAGGTCATTTCAAACACAGCTCATTCGAATTGATGCTCCACCAGTCCTATATCAATATGGTTTTTATGTGGTTGCATCATATTAATAACAAACGTTCTTCCCTTCCTCTCTTGTTCAGAACTCGAAGAGGAGTCTCCCATCATCAACTGGTCCCTGGAGCTGGGGACGAGGTTAGACAGTCGGCTCTATGCCCTGTGGAACCGCACAGCTGGGGACTGTCTGCTTGACTCTGTGCTGCAGGCTACATGGGGCATCTATGACAAAGACTCAGTGCTCCGCAAGACCCTCCACGACAGCCTGCACGACTGCTCTCACTGGTGAGTCCTGCTGACCAGGAGCTCACATTACAGCACTGTAGTTCCGACTGTTCGAAATGAAAACGTGTTTGATTATATACTCGGAGTCTAAAGTTTGGATTGTCTGCTCATGCGGAGGCACCAGACTTTGTTCTGGGAAGACTAGTTTAAATGTGAAACACTTGAAGGCCCAAGGCTTACTCTGCAATAACAGAGCAACCCAGTGTTACTCCTCTCTGTTTCTAAGAAACTGTGAATTTTCTAGTGAAACACTGTTTTCTTTGCCATTTAAACTGAGCGAAATGGGAAGTGAGTCATTTAGTGAGCACAAGTCACAGAGGTCAAAAAAACACTTTATCTGCATGTGTGTCTGTGTGGACTGTGCAGGTTTTACACGCGCTGGAAGGAGTGGGAGTCGTGGTATTCCCAGAGTTTCGGCCTGCACTTTTCACTACGGGAAGAACAGTGGCAGGAAGACTGGGCTTTTATCCTTTCCCTGGCTAGTCAGGTATATGCACATGGAAGTAGACGCACATTAATGTGGAAGACAGTAGCTTGATGTGCTTAAAGTGTGACACGCTAATGATGCATGAATTATGCAAGAAGCTTTACTGCTTTCAGCGCACCATACCTAATCTGTAATGCCCTCTGAAAGTGCATCAGCACTCCTCTGCTTCTTACGGCGCTGTGTGACCTCATGCTCTCAAGTATTTGGGTGGGTTGTTATGAAATGAGGGCGTGAAAGCACAGCAATCGTGTGTTTTTTCACGTTTTAACACTTGGGAGTATTCTGAGGTAACTTGGCACAAATAATGTGCAGCCATGGCTTTCTAACTTGT
Source organism: Trinectes maculatus (assembly GCA_016785345.1). Classification (NCBI taxonomy): domain Eukaryota; kingdom Metazoa; phylum Chordata; class Actinopteri; order Pleuronectiformes; family Achiridae; genus Trinectes; species Trinectes maculatus. The sequence goes on along the minus strand of JAFBJQ010000588.1, from coordinate 903,630 downwards.
GTTTTCTTTTCTGTTGTGTTGCCATTTACAGCCAGGATCCAGCTTGGAGCAGACTCACATTTTCGTTCTTGCACACATACTTCGTAGGCCTATTATCGTCTACGGAGTGAAGTATTACAAAAGTTTCCGTGGCGAAACACTTGGGTACACGCGTTTTCAAGGTTAGTAGCAAGTTGCACTGTTGTTGTTTTGGTCAAGTGTCATTAAATGTGGAGTCAAGCTTCGATCTGGTGGGCGTAGGAGGACCAGACTTCCTTTGTGAAAAAGCATCATCCTACATGTCTGCATAGCTGACATAACAGTCACTCTGATCAGCACAGTAATTGCTATTTAGAACAGACACGAGTCAAGAGTCTATAAAGGGGTATTTTAGAACAGCTGGAAAATAACATTTAACAACAAAACAAAGTGTCCCCTGTGTCATGGAAGCACATACAGAAGACTATTGTGATCCTGGGAAACGTTCCACACGCGTGCACGCGCACACATTCAAACATATGTAAACCATCAGAATCCAGAGTCAAATACTCCTATGGTCCACCTTTATTGCCAGCAGTAAAAACAGTCTGGATTCAATTTGCCTTCTGAGTGAAGCTTTACAGAGGATGATTAAAGTGCTGTGCAAGGGCCAACTGTTTGTGGTAAAGCCCATCTGATGGATCAGTGATTTACTCCTGCCAGGAGCCAATGTGAAACACACGGGGCAAGGCGTGTATATGGGCACTTATAGGGAGGGGAGTGGGGCTTTCAGTTTAAGTGGTGACCAAGTGAACCCAGTAAAAGCACAGTTGTTACTGGGAGAGGGGAGTTTGCTTCACAGAGGCACGTCAGGAACAGATATTCAGAAGTTCTGTACTTAGTGCTGACAATGAGGTTGAACATTTCCGGTTTTACTAAGTACATTTATTTATGTACTGTTACTGAAGCATTTCAGCCTTATCTTACCTGCAGCTGATTCAAACGGCAGTAGCCAGACTCCCCAGTGGGTCCAAGAGGGCAGATCACCTTTCCTATTTAATAGCAGCTCTTCACTGTTTTGAAGGGAAAGTGAAAGAATTGATTTTACTTTTCTTAAAAGGAGCTCATATCCTGACCAATGTTCCCTCTAATTGTTCATGTGTCTGCGCAAACACACAAGCTCCCTGTGCACACCGAGGACCACTGTGAGCAACATCAGATGCGCACGCTGTGGCCACACACCAGTATTACACCTGTTCAAAACCTTGGATCATAGCAAGTTACATGGCTTATTAAAAGAATCAAATTACAGCCGCAATTTTCATTAGTTTACTTTTACTATAAGTGATTTTGCCCACTTAAAATGAAAAAGACAACAATCTTGCTCATGAGATGTGTTGTATGTTATATGTGAGAAAAGATAAAATCGGACCCAGTTTCACCGCTTGTTCTTCTATTTGCACATTCTCCGACAGCCATTCCACCTTAAAAGAACCGCATTTCTTTTTTACTTTAGCTTGGTGAGTGGATGTGTCGCTGCCCGTTCGTTTCGCCATGGTAAGGGTTGTTGTTAGCTAGCTAGCCTGCACGGCGCGTATGGGCAGGGCAGATAGACAAGCACTGTCAAGGCTGTGATTGGCTGCCTAGCGTCAGTGAACTGTATCGTATCATTGGGTGGACACCTGTCACTCACTGAGTAACGTTGCAAAATGGTGCAGAAAACAACATTATTGGTCTAATTAATTATATTAGATTAGATTAGGTCTAATATTAGATATTAATGAATACGTGTTGTGTTATGTTGAATTTTATTTTATGCGCGGCATAGATTTTCTTGTGCGCTGAGAATGTGCAAGCAGTGCGCGATTGCGCAAGCGCGCAGCTTAGAGGGAACATTGATCCTGACCAAGCCTTAAAAAACATGTTTTACAAATGCATTGTTTTATGAATAGGCTAATGCATTACAAACTGTATCTGTTAGTATAGACAAACAATTGCATAATTCACCATCATATATTTTACAAACCTAAAAAAAAATGAGTCAAAGACAAAAATACGTTTTGGTGCCTTGATTTTTTCGCAAATGTAATTCACCCTCCACAGCAGCAGGTTGTGCTATGAATAAACATGATCGGAGATCTTTGCACATTTAGTTTGATCTGTTGTTGCATATCTTTGATAGAAGGTGATCATCGTCCTGTTTTTTTTCTATGAGCTTGATTTAAAAAAAAGATTATGACTGGATTCTATCATAACAATCATAATCATAACATAACCTCTTCGCCCTCTAGGTGTGTACTTACCTCTTTTGTGGGAGCAGAGTTTCTGCTGGAAAAGCCCCATAGCTCTTGGCTACACACGGGGCCACTTCTCAGCACTGGTCGCCATGGAGAATGACGGCTTTGACAATCGTGGCGCGGGCGCCAACCTCAACACCGACGATGACGTGACGGTCACATTCCTGCCGCTGGTCGACAGCGAGAGGAAGCTGCTACACATTCACTTCCTCTCAGCACAGGAAGTAAGAGCCTCTCCAACATCTAATGTCTTTTTGAAGTGTAGCTTATAATTGGTGTTTTTGTTGTTGTTGTGAATATGAAACAGAAAGCTCCACTCTTCCAACAACAGTCGGTTTGACCCAGTGGTTGAAAGGGGGATGTGAACGATGCACTGAATTTAGATTAGTGATGTAGCTCCCTCTGATGGTTACACTTGTGTCCTCCTCTCACCCAGATGGGAAATGAAGAGCAACAGGAGAAGCTGCTGCGGGAGTGGTTGGACTGCTGTGTGACCGAGGGTGGAGTCCTGGTTGCACTTCAGAAAAGCTCCCGCCGCCGCAACCACCCACTCGTCACTCAGATGGTCGAGAAGTGGCTGGACGGCTACCGCCAGATCCGACCCTGCGCCTCTTTGTCTGACGGCGAGGAGGAGGAAGACGATGAGGACGAGTGATTGAACTGAAGCAGGGGGAGGGGGGGTGCAGGACTCATCCCCCTCCTCTCCTATCCTCACAATAGCTTTCCCCCCCCCGTGACACGGACAAACTGTGAAAGCCTTCAGGAGAGGACAGGACACCACACGTCCAGATCCCCCTCTCACCCAACAGAAACAACGCTACTCAGCACATGCAGACATTCGTACATAAATCATGTTCAGCAAACCCGAGACGGACAGACAGACTCCACTGCTGGGGAGAGAATAAAGGTTTACAAATGCAAACGACCTTTTGATTTGTCTTGAGTTTCAACCTGTAAAGGAAAACAGGAATCTTAATCTATAGATGTAAAAATGCATGTGGTTGTTTGAAAAAAAAAAAGTATAAGGAAATATACCAGCATTGATTCATATCAACACTTTATATCTGTTCAGTATGGGCACTGACGAAAGCACACTTCCAAATTATTATTTTTTTCAGTCATAAAGGTTATTGCAATTTTTTTGTGAACGGGCAGGGACAAAGCCAATATATAATTATCTTTAGAAAACCAGAGATTGTGGAATAATAAATGACTTTCATCCTTATTACTAAGCACTGCACATTTAATAAAACATTTCTATATAAACACAGAACCATTGCTTGAATTAAGGTCATTATATGAAGCTCTTGAAAGGGGAGATTTCCCCTTAAGTCAAATCTCACTAATGTTTTAGCACACAAACACATGTTGGATCTTTGGTTTACTGTTTTTTCGGACTGAACTAAGTAAGTTTGTGTGTGTGTGCGTGCGTGGGTTGGTTTTCTTCTCTGAAACTACATATTTATTGTTTGGAAACTTATTTGAGCTAATAAGAGCTTTCTGTATGTTGTTTTATCCTTTTTGTGGTTTTGTTGAATATTCTCGCAATCTTGATGAAGACATGTTGCACAGAAATACTGTTGCTGTAAGGAAAGAACCAATCATGACCATCGGTGGAAAGTTTACTTACCGGTATGTTATTTCGTGTGATTCAGTACCTCATTTGGATTCCTAAAATCTGGTGCTCTTGTGTTTTGGGGGGAGAGTAGGAGATCGAGTGAAATACATTCAATATCAACATGAACCAAGAGTTACAATTTTGTCACCCGCTTCCTCTTTGTCCACTCTTTCTTGATAGCTTTTGTTGTGACCCTCACGGTACACGTCAGTTCACCTCCCCTGTAATCGTTGTCATTATGTGAAAACATCTTTACGTTTCTGAATAAGGTTGTTGTGAGACTGCAACACATAAAACCAAAGCTGACAGGAAAAAAAAAACAAAAACATAAGTTTTCATTACTTTTTGCTGTGAATGTTGGCAATTTGTTTTGTTTTTTTGCATTGCGTACCTCTTTCGTGTTTCATTCAAGTCATACATGTTTTGAGCATCACCTGTATGTTGCTTTATATTTATGCAATAGTTGCAGTTGTGACTATGATGGTTTGTGGATTTAGGCCTGACTTCTCTATCTGGAGTGTAACGCAGAGAAAAGGTAAAATAAGGACAAAAAAAAAATAAAGGAAATCCTTTTTGAATGTTCAGCTAAACAGTTTCTGATATTTGTCTCAGTCATCTATCATTTAATGCTGTTTTAATAGCCCTGCACACAATTAATTTTTAAACAGAATATTAACAATTAATAAATAGTTTAAATGTTTCTACATGACTAACCAAAGAACATTAATGTCTCCTACGGCCATCAGCAATAAATGCTACAGATCCTCTTTGACAAATGTGAAGAATTAACCCCAAACATGGTAAACAGGAACCACAAACAGCTAATTGAGTTTATGTTGAACGATGACAAAATGTAAATATTGACTAAAAAGACACCCCATAACGCACAAGCATTATGGGTGTTGTATTTCTACAAATTAGCAAAAGACAGGGTTTTTTTTTACAGACAAGAGAAATAAGACTAAAAACAACTCCTCTGAACAAAAGTCCTAAAAATGTTGAACGGAGCCGATCGTCAATCAGAACAGCACGTTTTATTTATTGTTTCCAGCTGCACCGTTATACTATATGTTCACCTTGTACAAGAAACAAATACAAATACTCACACTAAAAACCAAACAATCTGCTAGCAGCCGTCACTTGCTAATTTCATGGAGCTAAAGGGATGGAAGTGGCCGGTGTTGTTCATGGAGAGCACGGTGCCTCCGAGAGCCACATCTGGCTTTCATTGGAGCAGCGAAACAAAAAAAAAAGAGAAACTATGAGGAGAGGGAGGGGCCAGTCACATAAGACTATGATTATAAGAACAGTTAACAAGGCAATACAAATCTAACAGGACTGAAATCCTTGAACATCGAAAAACATACATTTGATATATATAAAAAAATACCACAATGGAGAAAGAGATGGAGACGTGAAAAGCCATAATCCAGACTTGGGTTTTTTTTTTTTCTTTTCTTTCCATTTCTGTTCAGATGTGAAGGTTATTCCCTTATTTTCCTGAGTTAGAAAGAAATGAACTGAGCTGCAACATACTGTGGGTATGTGGGTCCATCGGATGTAAATGGATCAAATCTGGGACACTGCTCCATACAATAATCAAATCTTGTAGGTACTTCAGCTCAGCAGAGTTGGAAAAGTTACAACAGCCCTATTTAATTAAAGTGACACAATCAATGTATGATACCTAAGCATGAATGGTCTTTTTTTTCCTTTTCCTTTCCTTTTTTTTGGTTTAAAAGGATCCTTTCCCTCTCTCTACATTCAGGGGCCACCAGTCACGACAAATACAAAACGGCAATGATGGAGTCCAGATTTCTGATGGAGACAGCGGATGCTGCCACTGTCGCCAGCTGACTTTTCCTGTCAACAAAAACATACAACTAACTGTGAATTCATTAATTTCCACACTGAAGAACTGAAAGTAAGATACTCACTTGCAACAGAAACACAGAATAAAGGATGAACAGATGAAAAAAACAAAAAAACAAAACTGGATAACACAAGACATGTTTATGCTGAACTGTTGAGGAAGGGGGACAAAAGGAGTCCGTCTCCCCGTTTCAACCTCGTCCTACCAGGGAGGGTGGGTTCCATTTGGTTCCCGCACATGGTCATGTCAACGTGTCCCAGGAATCAGGAGGAACGTCCCTACAATCAACTCAGACATGACGATAAAAAACCAAAAGAATCACTTCAATCGACGCTGAACAGATAATGGAGGGAGGAAAGGTGTCGTCTGACGAGGTCAGTCCCATCTCCGTGTGGCAGCTCATGTGTGTCCACACTCGGGCTTAGTGGTTTCATACAAAAGCAAAAGTGTGAAACGTTGCCTGGCAGGCAGTCTGCTGGTAGGTTCGAATGGCTGAAGTCGAGCAAACAGCTGGATGGTTGAGTTAGTGGGTTGGCTGGGTTTGGACTTTTAGTATACAATGGTTTTTGCCCCCTGCTCACACACAGCAGCAGTCCTACGGCTCAGTCATGTGCTCTCGCATGGGGTCGCCGTGTTTGGAGGGCTGGCTGGGGGATGTGGCCTGTGATGGATGGGTACCAGGGGGTAGGGTGTGGGTGATGGGAACACCCCCGGGCACCAATCCCTCCATAGGTCCAGGAATCCCACCGGGGGCGACGCCCATCACACCAGGAGGGAATCTGGAGAGAGAAATGTTTCAACGTTCAAGAAATTACTTTTCTGTTTCGCTGTTGTTCAGAGGACGATCGCCACTACTGTACTGTATACATTTGTTTAAGAATCACAGAAGAAAAGAATGTAAATCACAAAACTGTGTGTTTTCAGTTGATATAATGATGCAGTTTCAGGGAAACAAACGTAAAACATTAAAAGATCTTAGTTTTGGTGGGATAACTGAGCATCTCTGAAACAATACAATGATGCAAAGTTAAACATGGAAAAGGAGTAGAGGAGCATAAGAATGGCAGGAATCCTAAGCTGGTGGACTTTTATGGTTAATTCACCCAAATTAAAAAAAAATACATTTCTCTTAGGTTTTATGATATTATGATATTATCTCTAAGATTTTTGTTACAAATCCAAAACGAGAAAGATTTTGCTTCCTGGTAATTAGAAAATGAAAATAGAAAATCAACACAATTACCTAGCATGGCTTCCTTCCATAATATAGAGAAAAAGTTAAAAAAAACAACATATATATTTTTTCATAATTTGAGTGAACGGATCCTTAAACAGGGAGCTAAAAGGGGAAAGAGTAAAGGAACACTTCAGGGTTTTTGATAACGAGTCTTACATCAGTTTAAGACTCTTCTTTACCTGTCACTCACTCTAAACATTTACTGTCACTGCACTATTGACATTTCTAACATTTCTAACACTACTGCTTAATGAGACATGTAACTTTAAGTGCATGAGTCTTTAAAGCACATCCATGTTGCGGTGGTGGGGGAGTTGGGGCATTGATGAGATGCTGGGTAGTATGGGTGCAGTTACAGGGCATGAGGGTGGATCAGAGAGAGGCTACAGATCTGAATGGGGTTGGGATTTATTCATGGTACTTCATTATCCCTGGCCTGTGGGCCAGCTGTGGTCGTATTCATTTACCTGGTCCAGAATTACGTATATAATTTGTCCTGCATTCCCCCCGTTGCTATGGCCTGTACCATGGTGTGGTTCATTCGGCTGTGTGAGAGAAGCAGTTCAGTCTGGTTGAGACAATGTAGAGACTGAGAAACCAGTGGAGAAATTCATTCGGGCCAGGTTCTACGTATAAATACTCCACAAAAAGTAGGACCCAGCTTAATATTCATTGTGACAAACATACATATACACATCTAAACTACCCCTCCCCCACGTGTTAAGCCTCATTTACTGCAGGAGTTGAGATGACACAGATGATCTCTGTGCAGTGTGATTCGCTGCTGGCTTCACATAAATCCAACTCCTACCTGTAGGCAGCACCATTGAGCTCAGGGTGAACTTGAGGCGGCGGCTGCTCCATCATTCCCCAGGGTGCCGTGGTGACAAAGAACTCTTTGTTGACGCAGTTTCGGAGGCTGTCGGGAATGCGGCCTGTGTCGGGGCAACATTGAACACTGGTGAGCGGCAAACTGAAAACCGATGTGCGTGGTAATGGGTGCGTTCAACGACACATCTCTGTACCAGTGATAGCTCTGCGGATCTCTGTGGCGGCGGCCTCTCTCATCTCCAGCGACGCCTGCTCGCTGTACCAGGCAGTGTGAGGCGTGCAGATCAGGTTGGGGGCGTCTTTCAGGGGACCTTGAGAAAAGCTGTTGGAAGAGAGAAGCAAAGAGAAACAAGGCGATTTAAGGATGGGAAGAAGAAAACAAACAGATTTTCTTGATATTACTTTAAGTCAGCTGTCAGCGCGCATCACTTATTGAGTTTATCAATCATCTAATATGATCACATGTAAACAGTGAACTCAATTCGTGGGTGAAGAGGTTTAAAAGCTCTTCCACTAAGCAGCTGAAGCTGCGATCATTAACACCTGAAAGGCTCCGACTCATGGACGTCCAGGGCAGCTCCCCGTATCCTGCCTTCCTTCAGGGCCTGAGCCAAAGCCTTCTCGTCCACTAGACCTCCCCGCGCCGCGTTGACCAGGAAAGCGCCTTGACGCATCTGCAACAACACACGCACAAACACAGAGAAAACATCATGTTTTATTCTGTCAATAAAAACCCCCAACATCAAACATATCAACACGCTCTGAAACAGCAGACCAGTTATCGTCAGCAGCTGTGTGTTGTTCAAATAGTCATAAAACCATTGAATGCAACACAGCCTGCATTTCAGTTTATGCACTCTAGGTGGCAGTGGTGACCTGGAGAAGAGGATCTGCAGTTGTCTTTCATGTCAGAACCTGCAAAGTCTGTCCACAAAGATAGAAACACATACACACAAAGTGCATGCTATGGTTAGCTTAGCTGGTGATTCACACCATGGCTGGTAGAGGCTATTGGAACCTGTGATGTGACTTGGCGGGTCAGTAGCATTTCTTTGTTTGTCACTGATGCTTTGTTGGTGACTGACAGTAGGTGTGTTGTTCTGCTCTGAGCATAAACAAACACATCATAGACTTTCAAAATATAGTGTTAGAATATATTGCAGGAAAAAGGTTCAAATTGACACTACGATAAGCTAATGATTTCTTTTCTCTTTTTTTACTCTGTATGCTTGGATCATTTTCAAATTAAAAGTCCCTCCTCCATATGTACAAACCTCTAATTGTGAGGTTTTCCAAACCCCTGTGTTTCTATGCATGTGCGTGTTCCAGGTATTTTACCACTTAACATTAAACAGCCAGTAACTTCATGTTGCCAAGGACGGACTCTGGCAGCCAAGAAATGCTAATGGCCGGCCAAGTTAGCTGCCAGTTGGTTAGCGTAAAGCTGTTCTACCAACCTTGGAGAAACATTATCTTAATAAAAAACAATGTGTAGTATGCAAAGATGTGAAGCAGTAAAATCTGTTTCCTTCATACTACTGGAAAGATATGACACTGATTTCTGGAGCCTCGTCAGCACTCGGGGTCTCCGACCTGTTTGATGGTGAAGTCGTTGATGAGGTGGTGGTTATGTTCGTTCAGGTTGCAGTGCAGGGAGACACAGTCGCTCTGGTAGAGCAGGTCCTGGAGAGTGTAGACCCGCTGAACGCCCAGCGAGCGCTCCAAGCCATCCTGAAGATAGGGGTCATAGAAGATCACGTTGAAGCCGAACGCCTTGGCCCGGATTGCCACTGCCTGACCTGTGCGACCTGCGGGTGGCGTTGGATTAACAGAGGGCACAGATCGTTCAGGTTCTCATAAGTGACTTTTTATTAAATTAATAACATTTAAAATAATTACAATTAAACTAATCTAAAAGTTGATTTATCATGTAGCATAATCCCATGTATCCAATATTTAGGACCATAACATGACATTGCTCACCAAAGCCGATGAGTCCAAGTGTCTCTCCTCGGATCCTCGCTGCCCCAGATGCCACCTCCCGGATCTGCTCAACGCTCTGGACCCGCGTGCCCTCCCGGAGAGCCTGGTACAGCCAGGTGTTTCGCCGATAGAGATTGAGGATGTGACAAAGTGTTGAGTCTGCTGTTTCTTCAACAGATGCTGAGGGGATATTACACACTGCAATGCCTAGAAAGGGTACGACAATGACGTCAACAAATACTTAAAGATTATAGTTATATTAGTGGGTTGTAAGTAATGTATCTCTTTAATCCGTAGCTTTCGTCATTAAGTTGTCTTTTCTGTTAAGACCTCATAGAGAATAAAAATGCACTGTGTATTAAACTGAGCTGTGAAGAGGAGGAGGACAATTATAACATCTAATTATATCAGTGGTAAGACATCTCCCGTGTCAGCATACACCGAAGTGTATAAGCACAAATGACAACAATTAGGACATCACACTTAATCTGTTCTCACAGCTAACATATGCTGAAGGGGCCAAATGGGAATCCGAGGGAGAGTTTCCTATCAGTTGTAGCATCTGCTCTGCATATGCAATCCATTACACAACATATTCTGTTTGTAGTCATAATTCTTGCTATGTGTGCTGTTTATGTTAAATCAATGCATCAAGCAGAGTTTGGTTTGGCACCAGTCCAGAGGAGCACTGTCTTTATCCATAATGCACAGCTTCTCTCTTTATTGATTTATTCTGCACTTCTAAAATGGTAGTGAATGAATGAGCCATTTGTGCACACATAAACTGTCCTCCTCTGAATGATGTCACTTTTTATATTCCTCCTCCTCCTCCTCCTCCTCCGTTGTCTCCATCTGTCCCTCAGCCTCACCGAGCTCCCCGGCAGCCTTGATGTCGATGTTGTCGTAGCCGCTGCCAATACGGATGATGATGCGCAGCGCCTTGAACTTCTCCAGGTCCTCTCTGGTCAGGGTGATGGTGTGGTACATCATGGCTCCTACTGCCTCATTCAGCACCTAGACAGATATTTTTTTTAAAAATCACCATTTTATATCTCACAATATAATTATCGGTCTTAATCATTATAATCGCCACACCGACATTCACGGTTCTTTCCACAATAATGTGCATGTGCGAGAAAGCACTAATCAGCGTCCACGTTCCTGGTCCTAACTTCATATGCTATTCTTTATCTAAATGCAAATGGACTGGTTCTGCGTGCGCTGAAATATGAGTGCTTGCCAAAGCTAGTTTTTGTCACAATCCATTCATTCAGCCTGTGTGCAAACAAGCTTAAAGTGGATGTGGGCAGCCCCATAAAGTAAACTGACAGCTGCTGAGGCATAAGCAAGTCGTGTCTGCAGGCCGCAGCTGTTAAGAAAATAACAGGTTTAAATTCACATCCCGCTAACAGAATTAACCCAACTGAGCCAGATTAGCATAGCCGTGAATTTTCACGCAAACATTTTTACTGGAGGTGGCTTTAGTGGGAGCTGGGTGCTAAATTCAAGGTTAAAGCTCTCCTCGGGCATTAATCTTATTAGTTGGGCAGAGCCGGCTCGGCTGGAGACAGTGCTGAAAAATGACACAGCATCACAGCAAACCGTTAAGCAACAGGGATATAAGCTGAGAGCGAGTTTACATGAGGTGGAACAAAAAATGAGCAAATGGATTTGGTACTGTGCTAATTAGTTGGCTCTATGGCTTCATCATTAAGACCTTAAGGTGGCGTCAGTCTTCGAATTTAATAACTGGTTCAATCAATAAACAAATGATTTAATTCCTATAAGACTTTGATGAATCTGTCTTTATCTGTATGTTTTGCAGCTGTTGTATGATCACATGATTCTGGCCTTAAGATGCAGTTTCTGAAGTTGTGGTTGAGCCATCATTTTATACATTCATAGACTCATTACATAAACACATACAATTATTTAAACACAAAGCATTTCATTACATTTAAGCAAAAACCTCAATCAAATAATCTCAATCAATACAGTGTCATCTATCAAATTAGGTCTAAAAAAAAAATTCACAACAAATTAATTCATATCACTGCCTTTTATATAACAGACTGCTGACACACTCCATCTCTCTTCTAATGTTCTTTGTCCCACTGATGTAATGTTTTCTGCCTGAGTGATAATTTTCTCAACAACGTCCTCAAATGTGTTTTCAACCCGTTGAACTTTACACCAAAACAACAGCACTTCATCACTTCAGCTGCGCTTTCAGATACACTGATGTCAAATACACTTGTGAAATGCACCACTTTGCTTTTTTCAGCAAACCGACGGGCCTTTTTTTTTTTAATGGTCTGTCCAAGGACAGTGCTGTCTTACAGCAGTTAACAGCCCACTTATGTGGAGCTGGGTGGGTTGGTGTTGGTGGTGGTGGTGTGATGTGGTGTTGGCACGCAACACTTTGCAGGTCACCACTGAACACAGTTTCCAAAGAATCCTTTATCAATGCACCTGCTCACTTTCAAGCAGCGCACGCAAAAAGACAGCAGTGTGATGTTGTATACATGCCTGGTATGTGTGTCTGTTTAAATACTCATGAGGAAACAGTACTTTACTGGTGTGACTTACAATGAGGTTATTAGTCAGTGTGTGTGTGTGTATGTAGAGTGCCCCATCTGTACCCTCTGCTGTGGAGCTGTAGTCATGGGAACCTTGCCAACAACTACATTCCCAGAAGGCTCCAGTGTGTGGCTATGATGTATTCACTACAAGATCATCTTACTGGATAGAGATCGCTCTCTCCCTCTCTCTCGCTGTGTGTGCGTGTGTGTGTGTGTGTGTGTAAAATTCTAATACTTCTTCTACTTACCCTCTGAATGCATATAAATATGTATGAAAGTAAAACTAGCTTTCAATTGTAAACGAAAACATGTAAATGAACGTTTTAAGAATGTCTGCGGACGTCTTCCTTATGGGAAGAATAAAATCCTATGATTTTCTGAAAGTGAAAACTGTGGCTGCCACATGTTCAAAAAATGACAGATGTTTTTTTTTGGTACCTTCTCATGTATCTCCTGTGTGGACTGGGCATCACAGAAAGCTACAGTTGCCAGATCTTTGAGAATGGGCATCTCCACGGTGCAGTCGCGCCCATCCAGCAGGGCCACCAGGGGGCGTGGGTGCATAGGCCCATTCATAATCTGGGGCCGGATACCTGCAGGGAGACCGAGAGAGGAGTGAGCGAGTTAATTATTTATGTCTGGCACACACAGTCAAGTGAGCTGCAGAGGGATCGGTGTAATGTCGAAAACGCTTCCCGGAGCAGGAATTGTTTACACAGGGTAAGACTGTGTGTTCTGCCAGTGTGACGGGCTAAATCAGTGGGGCCCACATACACACAACTACACGTATACACACACACACACCTAAGTAGGATCGATGCTCTTTAACTAGATAATTTAAACCCCAATCATTAACTCCCTAAACTGGCATCACTAACTGGTCAATGCCTTTCGCTCTCTCTTGCACACGCACACGCACACGCACAGACACACACACAGCCAGTGATACGACGACACCTCTCTTTTGCAGTTAGCCACTGTTACCAGGCAACAGGTCCTTTCACCCCATGAGGTCATATCCTCCATTATCCTATGACCGTACAAAAGCCAGCAGGCCTTAAATGTGTGTCTCTGTACCTTTAGTACAGCTTAAGGCCAGTTACACATTCAGAGAACTTTGCTTTCACCAAAACACTCGAGAAAGAAGCAGGTCACCAATAACTAGATTTAAACTTACGAGCCTTTTCAGCAGTATAAAAAAATGACAGTGAGTTTGCTTTATCCCTGATCCCTGATATCCCTGGTTGTTGAGATGTGATGCAGTGGTCCTTCAGCGATTAAAGGGACAAAAAAGAAAAAGAAACTGTAAGTGTGAGCATCTTACATGACGAACAGGAGGTCAGACTGTACCAGTTACCTTGCCTTCCCTAAAATCAATGCATCATGTTCTGATGTGATAAGTAAACAGAGCAACAGTGAAGAGGAAATCTGACTTTGTGGACCCAGATTCCACTAAAAAGAGGGAAAAGAGGAGGGTTGGGGTCCATGCACCAACACTCTCAGGCTCCCTGCTGCCTGTTGTCATGGTGATTAGAGGATTTGGGCAGGATTATGAAATATTTTATTTAGTGGCATCTGCTCTGCAGGAGAGCCTGCTTGCTCCATGCCTTTCACTTTAACTCCTCCACTGTTGTAAGAAAAGGATGATGTATATAAACTACGCAACTGCAGCATTATAACATATCTATCTTTAAGCACAAGATCCATATGATGTAGCAAGAAGATGTCACTGTACATGTAGCAGTGCTTCAGTTTGTTGTCCTACAGTGATGCACCAGCAGGCTGTTGTTTTTTGTTCTGCAACAATTATTAAAAAATTTGCACGGTTTACTGATGAAACGTTTATGAATGAGGTGTTTTCCCTCTCGAACGTGCACACAATTTGAATCCCCTGAAAAACAATCTGCATGACATTTGGGACTGCAACAATCCTGCCGGTTTGGAAAACAGGCGGGATTCAGTTCTGAATAAAAGAAACTATCAACACCCTGTAACGTTTCTATTGCTAATTCAACTGATAACTGATGGTGATATTTCTGTCTGTATCTGTTAAACCACAGGGGAGCATGAAGCACATCTGACATTTTGTGAAATTGTGTCCGGCAGGAGTGTAGGAGAAGAGTTCACTAGTGAGGGACTTATAAATGGAGAACAAGATAAAGGAAGGGAGTGGAGAGGAACAGGATGAGAAGGACCCAATTTGCTGATGGCTAAAACAAAATGAATGGAAATGGATTTGTAATGTTTATTTCTTCAGTGTAACATCTGTTAATGATGAACTGTGAGACACCATCAATCATTTCTAAAAATTGTGGATGGACCGGAGGCAGTGAGGGTCTCATTAAAGAGGACAGAGAGTTTCTGTCACGGAAATGGACTTTTCAGTTTTGTTTTTAAAGAAGCTTTTGAGAATAACCCAAGTATGTTTTTACTGTGACTAAAATGATGTACGGTTGATTATTACTAATCTTATGCGGTAGTTCATTTTTATTATTGATTTGTTTTTACACTTTATGCACTGCTTAAATCAATGTTCCCTGTTGATTCTATGAACTTGATTGATTTTTTTAATACTAACATGGGAAACAGTTTCTACGTGTTCATTATAGAAGGTCTTGGAGATGAAGCGATTCTTTTTTATTATTAAATTTCATTAAATTAATTTTTGTATTTAATTATACTATACACATCATCAATATCATTATTGTGCAGTGCCCTTTATAAAAGCAGTGATTTAAAAAAAAAAGGCCTGAATGGTACATGAGAGGAGGAGGAGGAGAAAACGTGAAAAGTGATTTTTTTTTTTCCTTTTCAGTGTATAGGATACATATACATAAACATGGTTAATGCTGTGCTGGAGGAACTTATTGTTTATGGTGTCTGTTAGTCAGGCCTCTCTGGGGAGAGGTGAACTGTTCGCCAAATGCACCTGTGGCTCCACAGCTCTCCCTGCACCTCCCAATCACACTCCTGCAGAGTTCATTATCACAGCCCAGACTGGCTGACGAGTAAAATGCAACAGTCACATGCACGATACCGTAGCGACACTCACACAGACACATATAAACACACACAGTCAGCACAGCCTCCACTGCTTAAACTCTACATGCACATAAATGAGTGGCGGCTGGTGGAAAAAAGCAGCGTCAGAAAGTAGGTCAAAATGCTGCTGATTAATTATACCCTGGTGGATAATAGCCTTTCTCCAGCCTAATAAGGCAGAACGTGGCACTGCGTCTAACACGTGATGAATCTGCGGATAATTAACGCCTAACGAGGCTATTAATGAGGGTCTTAATGACTCAGATACCTGGCCAGTGATTTGGAGGAGCTCTGTGGTTTTTGGACTGAGGGAGAAATCTTCACTCAGTCCCCTCAGCCAAAGGAAAAAAAAACAAAAGACCAAAAAAAAGGACCAAACATTAATGGAATGAGAGTTTAGAGATAAAAATAAAATCCCTCGCTTGAACGACCATACACTTGGAAATAAACAGTTTTAGCCGAAAAGCTGTAGTTGATTGTTGACTGTGGACAGGCTTCTTGTCACTGTTCCCTCCGGAGATTATTGTCTGTCACAGCAAAGTTAATGAGCTGTGGGGTTTTTGTCTCCAGTTTCACACTGTCAGAAACACACTAAAATAATTTGTCCTCCTGACAGTCTAGGTCGGGTAGAGTCCATCATCATTCTGAAGTCCAGTGAATTAACCCTCACTGGTGTGACGGTGTCAGGAGGGAAACATTATGTTCACATCGTTATGCCGTAACACTGACTCCTCGACTCAGTCTGAAACAGCCGTAATACGACATATTTCTAAATGTATACAGAAATCAACCACAGTTGTAATAAATCTAAGCATTAAAATACAAATACAAATCTGATCATCACAACTCAACATAATGATCTGTCTTTTCTAACGACAAGTGTAAGTCTTGCCTCAAGCTTAAGAAAATCCACTGCACTGTATGTGGATCAGATAAGAGAGGCCACAGGGTCTAGAGGATTTTGTGGCTGTGTATGTGGTGTTCACACAGACAGCTTTCAATCATCCCTCTAATTGTTTCCATTTATTGAGAGCAGAGGACATGGCTTGGCTGGGTGGTGCACGCACAAACATGCACACACACACGAGTATGCACACACACAGACATTTACACTATGTGAATAACTGCATGCAAACACATACTTCTTACACATATGCCAACGTGCACTCATATTAAGTGTGTGTGCACATCAATAACACATACCAACTTACTCGTGTGTCAGTGCGTAAACTGCAGTAAACTATGTGTTTTGTTCGATAAAACTTTAACACAAACCTTGAACAGCCAAACAGTCTCATTCTCCTTCTAATATAAAGGAAAATCAATATAAACCTAAGCCTTTCGGGTCACTGTGTTGTGAACGTACCACAGCAGCAGCACTAGTAGTAACACCGCAGGAATATTACACTACTTTAACCTGTGACATATTTGGTCACTACATGCTTCTGTATACTAGATGCTGATTAGCATAGGGACGTGATTGGTCCGTGTGGAATACTACAGCGATATTACAGTGGCTCAGAATTAGCTTGCAGCGGCAAATGACTGTAATAACTGTCATCTGTTAATGTTAAATATAAGCAGTAACACAACAAGCAGTGGATACTGTATGCCTGATGATTGAAGATGAATACTGTATGAAATTAAGATCATTTATTTAATGAATATGGGAATGAGAGCATTATGGTGAGACGATGAGCTAATTTTTCCAATTTAAAGTCAAAACAAACCGTGTTTTATAGAGACCATGAACTTTTTTTTATATTCTAACAAAAAATATAGTACAGCCTCAGGCATCTTCTTCACATTCAGATAGCGAGTTGTAGATGTTTCAGCTGGTAAAGCAGCTCAAAGCCGAGTCCTTTATAAGGGAGTCTTACGCCATTAATTTATATATGTTCTATCACGCTGGTGTTGCTTCAACCAACCCCTAATGACCACACAACAGCTGGCTTGTACTTGTAAACAAATAAAAGGAACAAAGTGGTCACAGCTGGTTCTTTTTTTTTTATTTACTTAACTCATGTTCTTCTACTTTCTCTCTTTTTATATTCATCTCCCGCCTCCTCTTCTCATCCTTTTTTCACTTTTGGGTCAGCACCAGCCTGGTGAGCCCCACCCAGCAGTCAGACTCAGAACCTGGATAGGAAACTAAATCGAAGCCAACAGTCGAACCCTGTCTAAACACAAAGTCCCTCCCGACAGACAGAACACGAGACTCATTCACTGACAAATATGCGCCAGAAAGACGTTCTTCAAAAGCCTATTTGCTGTTATGTAAACTTCTGTGAGCTGAAGAAAACAACATTTGTAAAGATGGTTTACATTAAGTGGTAGAGTATCTTGGCTAGATAAAAATGCAAATTGCCTGTGCCAATTATTTTTGTGCCAATTGTTATTGTACCCAAAGTATTTATCGTAGCACAGCAGCCAGCATTGTTCGGAGGCCAATGAGTAATAGGGAAACGAAGCCAACAGCTTGACGGACTAACTCTTAACCGTGTTCAGTGTGACAGCAGTCTTACTCAGTGGAGGTCGTGTATTGTTACATTCCTCGAGGGATGCTTGAATGCACTAAGGTTGATATCATCCTTTAGCCAAAGTTAATCACAAAGTGGCTAATTCTCCAGGCAGTATGAAAACGTTTGGCAAGTACTGGCAAGAACGTACTCTCAACCACAAATGGATTGCAGATGTTCTACACTAAAAAGCCTTTTTGGATTCTGACAACAGAAATAGAAGTAATCTTTTCAAATGTTAGAGGGAAAAAAAAACATGCATGAACTCATTTAAATATGTCTCTCCTTGGTGAATACGATCTGGTGTCTAATTCTCTCATTTGGAAGGACCGATCTTGGAAAGGCAGATCAGAAAACTCCACTGCCAGATTCTGTGAGTCAGAGTTTTCAGAAGGAGAGGGATCATTTCCTAAGCAGAGCGCAAACAATCAATGAGAGAAAATAAACCCTTGCTCATCCTGTACTCCTCCCCATGGCTTTGGAAACCAGCCTTAAAATTGGTATTTAATAACATCGCACAACATCAGTCATCATTACATCTCCATCTCGGTTGTCTAACAGATCGTGGGCTCCAGTTTTAACTCGGTTGCTTTACAGAGAGGTTTTCGTTTGCAAGTTAATGCACCTCACTCAGACTGACTTGTGGTTTGATCGTGAGGTAGTCGCACACACTTAGAAAGATAAATTGTCCACTTTGGCACTGCAGAGTGGTATTAATCTACCTATAGTGTTGTGATTTCCTAAATAATTTCACCGTACCATCTCAAATCTTTCTCAGTACACTATCCTTGTCTACAAAGGAGATGAGCTTATATCCTTAAATCATCTTCAAATGACTTGTGAAGTTACATGTGGCCTATTCTGGTAAACCCTCACCAAGCACCTACTCTTTCTTTTTATTAATCTCCTTTTGCCCTACTTTCCGCTCTGTCCCATCTTCTTCCCGCTTGTAATGGGTGGAAGGTGATGAGATGCTTTTAAATTACTCATACTGGTGTGATACATGCCACGATCGCCCCCACACCACTGCCTGCAACGTTGGAACAATAAAACTGGAAAAACAAAAGGAAGTGAGGAAGATTTTCCATGGTAAGATGATTTCAGGGCCATGGCGGCAGTCACCGAGTTCACAGCGAGCTCTCAGAGAAAACTACTACGCAGTTGACACGCAGCCAAAATGGGCTCGATGGGCTTAAGACCAACAGCTGGTTCTGGTTACCTAGCAACTCCCAAGCTGGGGGCTTCAGTGATGGGATAGTTAAAGGGGAGGAGAGGCCCAGCTGATAAGCCAGCAGGCTTTCTTTGAGAAAAGTGCAGCAATCAGAGAGGAACATTGATTGATTTCATCTTGTCAAAGCTTGCCTGCAAAAGGCAATGTGCTGGCCACCAAACCTGGCAACCCAGATATGGAGAGTAACATCTGAAGAGCAGCATCACTGTTCCTCTGTATCGTTTTCCATAAGGACATCAGGAAACCAACGTGGTTCCGTATGTGCATGCACACATGCACACACACACGCACACACACATACATACAACACGTGCTGAGGTTTGGACACACAACAACAGATGATAGCCATTAATGACCAGTGATTGTCAGGGATGTTCGTTAAACTGTTCTAAGCTCTTAATGCCAATCTACTCAACTTCTGTTTTCTTAATACTGGTTGTGTGTTTCCACCTGCACACTACTTAATATAAAACAGCAGCACAGTTACCCTACTGTGCACACATGTTAGTGAGAATCGGGCGCCTGTTGTGTGTTTATAATCAGTTGGCATCTGTAGAAACAAGGGGAGGTGTAATCCTTTTTTTCCCCAACAGAGTGGTCTCCTCCAGGCCCCCACACCGGACCCTATCAGCGCCCGGCTGCACTGCCACCACCCCAGCCTGTCTCTGGTTCCACTATGTGGACACACAAAGACCTTGTTTGTCCTCCCTCTGCCTGCCCTCCTTCAAACTTATCACCACTCAAATGCCCAGCCAAGGCGGGTGAGGGAGGGGGGAGATAAAAGGGATGAGGGGAAGGCAGAGCAAAACTACATCCAACGATTTAAGACAGAGGACCAAAGAACCAAACCAAAGAAAATACACTGCCATGGAGAGATAATGCCAGTGGGACATTAACAACACAATGTGAGAGAGATGAGAAGATGAGTATTCACCCACCACCATCACTTCTTTGAAAAGTTGTCTTTTGTGCTGCGCTAGCGAGGCCTAAAAACAACTGGGGCTCTGACACAAAAGCAGCTGTCACTGCAAATGAACGCCAAACAGTTGACTACAGCTTTTCTTGGCATAGACTCGCACAGGCGAGGGTGTGCAGGTCAGGAACATGCAGTTAAATGTTGCGCCTCCCGCTTAGGGACGCAATGCACACCACACTTTCAGCAAACAAGGTGTTTTTGTGATGTCGAGAGCTCCTTCTCTAGAAAATTGAGACAAAGTGAGAAAGTGTTGCTGAACATGATAATGAACAAGAGCCCCAAGACAAACAGTTTGTTTTGCACCTCGGATCATATTTTTACTCAAATTATAAACCTGATATCACAAATTGTTTTCATCTTATAAACATCAAAACATGCATCAATGCACCCAAACACAGTCAAAAACAAACAAACCAAAAAATTAGCCCCAGAAAACCATCATATCCACAGTCTGTGAACTCACACTGAATACACAGCCTGAGACAGTAAGTGTCCACACCAAGAACAACCATTAACACACTCACTCGTGTGCCCATTATCCTCTGACCTTTGACCCTCCAAATGACAACCCATCTAATCTCACCATCCTTTTGCTGCTGCAGTTTGTGGTAAACCAGGGAACACACACACACACACACACACACACACACACACACACACACACACACACGCACACACACGAACGACACACTTCACTGCAAAAACATAAGAGGCTCATTACCCTTAAAAGCCAAAATCCAGCCCCTCCCACAACCTCGCCTCTCACCAGCACACACAAACACACACCGCAGGTCTTTATTATTATCCCTAATGAGTACGCACAATCACACTGTATGCACAACACAACGTGAAACATGCTCCTTGCCTGGGAAATGCTGCCTCCACATTCTTCAAATTAAGGGCTGCACATGGCAAAGGAAACGTGGTGGAGAGGGACACACAAAAAAGAAAAAGTGGGCGTTGGGGGATTCTCACAGTGTGCCCTGGGGTTATCCTCTTGTTTCCTCTCTACCTCCGCCTCCAGCTTCCCACCCTCCCTCTCTCGCTTCGTCTTCCTCTGCTGTCTTCAGTTGCTCTCCCACTGCTCGTTTCCAAATCTGTCCTCCTCCGTCACCTCACCCCCAGAAGCTTCATTTCTTCTTCTCCAACGACTGCTACTCTTCAGAGAGGGAGGAGAAAAAAAGCGAGAAGGTGGCACAGGAGGGCAGAGGCGGAGGCGGAGAGCGAGGGAGCGAGAACCTGGATCGTCACCCGCCTGTACGGTTAAAGCTGTGCCTTTAACTCATTTCATCTCCAAAGAAAAGGAGAGGGGAAAAAAAGACACGTCTAGTTGTCGTCCTCCAGCCAGCAACCAGCACTTCTCTGCGCTCTCCTCTTTTCGCCTCTTCAGCCGAATGACTTGAGTCTTTTCTCCACAGCCTCCTCTTTACTGCTCCGTCTCCCTCCTCTCTCCCTTCATGGCAGGTTTGGGCTATTCATTTAGATGTCAGGCTCACTCTGTTAGCCTTTTGTTGCAAGTCACAGAAAGAGAGAGAGAGAGGGAGAGAGAGAGAGAGAGAGTGTGTGTGTGTGAGTGTGAAAGGGGTGGGGGGATAAAATGGAAAAGACCAAAAAAAGACAGAGAAAACAAGCCAGTGGCGCAGCTATGCCGGAGAAAATAAATGAGGGAGATAAATAAAAGAGACGAAGACGAGGGAGTAAAAAAATAAATAAATAAATAAATCTGTGAAGAGGACCAGTCAGAGCGAGAGACGCAGCGCTCCTGGCACACGTACGACTCCCCCTTCCATTCCCCCTTCCATTCACTTTGACCTTCCCCTTCCCCCAACATACCCCCCTCCCTCCAGTCCTCCATCCCCATATTTCTATTTTATTATTTGTGATCTGGCCTTCACGGCCCCTTAGAGAGTGCCCCACAACACGCGCACACACACACACGCACGCACGCACATACACACACGCACAGTCACCGCGCGACACTACAAAGGACATTTTTTACAGTATCAAAATTTATACACCACACAATGAATCAACTAATAACAAAAAATTCAAAAGCTAATAAAGTCTTTTTTTCAAGATGCATTCACTTAGGGAGTGTACGTACAAAGTTTTAAATGGGTAATAATAATAATAATAACTTTTAGAGGTTACATATTTACAAAGCTCTGACCTTATCTTTCACGATTCATACTTTATGATCCCCTATGGCCATTAGATTCCTCATTAATGAACAAGTTCATGGGCAGAAACTAAAGGCAAACAGATTTTGACGTTTTGAACCGAATCACCACCCTCCACGTATTGTTCTATGGCATTCGCTGTGTAATGCACGACATGTACTCAGTATGAGCTCAACAGTTTGAGTTTAAAGAGCTCCATTGAGGAGGTTTGGTTACATCATGTAACCAGAGCCTGAAGTAAAAAAAAAAAAAGCCTCATTCATGAAAAGAGGGAGCAGGAGGGAGAAGGGCCTACTGTAAAATCTGACCTCTAAAATTCACTGTCCCATCTGCCTCCTGTGATCTACATGGTGCACTGCTGCCAAACCATTAAAGCACAAATGAGATTCTTGGGAAAAGAGTGAGAGAAGAGAGGCGGCAGAGAAAAGGAAGAAAGAGAGATGGCACAGCTGCAGGTGGACGACAGATGTTGAGGGATGGTTTTTTTTTCATAGATGATCAGACCACATAACTTCTTTTACTTTCATGCATACGTCGTCTGTGCATCAATCCATCTCGGTGAGCCAACGGACAGGGAAAGTGAGGTAATGATTTAAAAAGGATGTGAGTGTGTGTGTGTGTGTGAAAGGAGAGGGCATCAATGAGGGGAAGCATTGCTCACTACATCCCTCCAGTATGCTGCAGTGTTAGACAAACAGAGTGGGACTAAGCGGCTGTGAACATGACATGACTGTGACTGACATGCCTCCTGAGAAATGTAGAATATTTTTCTTGGGTGCGAATAAAATTCATCGACACTTCTAAACATATCTATGCCAACACACACACACGCACGCACATGCACACGTGCATGCACACAAGGGGGAGGAAGAGGAGAAGAGTAAGTAAAAGAGATAAGAAAGGAAGAGACTTGAGCAGAAAATTAGAAGTTACAAAATATTACAAAATGAGAAACTGATTACAAAATCGTATAAAGACATGGGTACTTTGCATCTGCCTTTTTACTCTGTCTGTAATCTCACCAGAGTGGTATTAGGAGCATTACTGCCACCAACTGGCCTGCAGTGTAAATTCGGACTGTCAGAAGGCCTCTGATCTTTTATTTTTGTCCCGCCGACATAAAATCAAACCATGATTGGTCAATTTGCCCCTCACTCTCCAAACCAAGACACACACACACATAGCTTGTACTTTCCCAAGATATAGAAGTCCTAATCAATGAATGAGCCAGCTAACCGGGCCCTGATAGAGAGGACGATTCTGATTGGATAACATATTTCCAGGACAGTAACCCTTTCATTGCTGATGTAAACTTGACATTAATCTTAACTTTAGAACATAGATGAGATAATTTTGTATTTGTATTGAATTAAATAAATGAGACAGAAATAAAAATATAATTTTTTTATTTAATTCTCCTATTTTTTTGGTGCAGAAATTTTTTGTGTTTTTTAAGGCCTTCTCAGAAGGCGTAGAAGGCCCTGATGGTTCCCCACTGATATACACACACATATATAAACTGATCATTATCAAAATGACAATAGTTTAGATTCACCAAACACTTTTTTTTCTAATACTAAAAACTAAAAAAACTTTCACTTGTAATTTCCCAGGATGTTTTTATCATCAATCGTCCATGTATTGCTCGAGTAATAAGTTATAGAGCACAACACTGGAGGTGTCCTCCCACCTGCTTTCCTCCTTTTTTACACTAGCTTCAATACTACTACTACTACTACTACTACTACTACTACTACTACTACTACTGATAATAATAATAACAATAATAATAATAATAATCTCCCTTTTGCAATCCTCAGCCCATTTTAAGACTCATTACCTCTTCACAATCAAAACTAAAGCAGCTGTCTGTTCAACTCAATTTCTCGGGCGTTCTCTCTAAATCTCTTCTGTTTTGCTGTCTCTGGTTGGGATCAATCCTATCTTCATTTTCCTCATCTCCCTCATTTTCCTGCAGACAGGCTCTGTAAACCACAACCACAGTCATGAATGAATCTGCTGAGCTGGGTATGACGTTTGTTTAGAAACACATTTCTCCCATTACCTCTAATTTCTTTTCCCCCCAACTTAGATTGGAGCACAGCATTTCGCACAGAGACAATTTCGACAAAGAGAAGAAGGAAAAAAGCTAGACTAAGAGAAAAAAAGAGAGAGCAGAGGACAACACTGCAGGATTCAGTTTAATAAATAAAAGACGCGAAACAGAGAGAAAGCAATGGAAAGAAAATGGCGTGCTGACGGTTTACAGTGAGAGAAAGTCTGAGACACTGCGAGGGAGAAGTAAATCACTCATCACTCTGATATTAACAGGAACATCCGGTCTGCAAAGAGCCAGAACAGACATCACCACTGTCACCTGTCACCATATTCTATTCTGACACAGCTGATAATTCCATATCCACCCAAACACTGGAAGCAGAACTGAATTATCTCCAGTTAATATTGGTGTGTGTGACCAGCAACACACCCTTTTTCTGCCAGTCCCGATTAAGGCCAAAGTTTGACCCTTTTAAATTCTAGATGCAACATCCAGGTTCAGACGTTGACCGACAGCTGTCAATGACCCACTTCCCTCCCCCACGCTGTAGCCAGCAGCAATCATCATCTAGTTATAGTAGCAGAATGTGCCTCTTTCCCTCCCTTCCTCCCTTTCATAATCCGTCACTGAGCATGACAACTGCCTGTAGAGTTGACCTGTTAATACATAATCTTCCATCTCCACAACTAATATGCTATAACTCCCCACAACCCCCATCACGCAAGACCTGCGCATGAAAGAAAGCTGTGGCCATTGTGCCATGGAGAGCAGAAATGACCTGAGCTGGCATCCAGTCACTTGGCAAGAGTCCATAACAAGAACCAAGACACTCGTCCCACTGTTCCACTGTGTCACATGACTGTGCTGGTTTGGGGGATGGGAAGCAGGTACTGGTTAAAGGTGGATTCTTGCTTGTGTGTTTCCAGAGCATAATAATCTGATGTGGGCTAAGCTTTATTCTTTCTGGTTGTAGGTACAACTCACTGCTGTAATCAATGATCTGTCTCAAGTTCATCAGGAGGCATTAAAAATCAATAACTAATCATCATTTTTTAGAATTTTTTAGTAATAATTAAGACTTTTTTAGGGATGCAAAATCTGTTATTGTTGCTACATTATATGTTAACGTGTTATATATGAAGTTTTAACTGATACCCTATGCTTCATTGTTTTTAAAAATGCATAAAATGTCCCTGAAACAAAGCCTCTTAATTAATTCCACATGAAAATCACTGACTTAACATGATCGACTGCCTCTTTCTTTCTGATGCACTGGTTTAGCCAGCCATTTTGTAAAAGAAAAAAAGAGGAAACGAGTAAATTTGCTGTGTTGTCTGACAATGGGCCGACCCTTTAACCAGAAGCAAATCTGCCTATGATTACCACCAAACCACGTTGCCTAGCAACATACAATTTAGGAATATGCTTTCAGAGTGGCTTTGCGGCTATGTCCATTAACAGATGAAATTACCAAAGCAACAAATGTCAGCTACATGCAAATGAGGTCTACTCTGCTGACTGTGTGTACCAACAATATGATGTATAGTGGGGTCCAACCGCGTGACTCTACTTTTCCCTGTCCCAGTGTGTTTATGTGGCAGACTAGCAGATATCATTCCAAAGCTTGTGTCCATCTGTGTTGAGAACAGCAGCCTATTATGACAGCCAAGTAATAAGGACTGATTAATATCTGTTCCTTTGGGCCTAATAAAAAAAATCTGTTATATCACTTGTTCCCAGTCTGCCTTGGCCACTGTTTAAGACCATTTAAACCTGCTGGCTATGCATGGTAGTACATACATTCTCATAGGGAGCCAGGAGGCTGGTCTGAACAGAATGAAAGTATCTATGGATTAGTACAGCATTGGAAATGGAGAATCTGAAGGATTAACCCCCCTTCTCATAACAACCACTGACAAAACAGCACAATCACACATCTGCCATCAGCACTGTAATTTGATTTTATCTGTTAAGTTATGCTGCTAGTCAGCCTCGGGTGAACATGTGCTGACGGTGATGTCAGCCTGTATTTCCCCAAAATGTCTGAAATCTAATTCTATCAGGTCAGGTGAAGCTGTACCCAAATAAAAGTTTTGGATAATTGAGTGAACTGAACTGTTCACTTTTGAACACAGTGACTGATGGACTGTAACATGAAGACAGTGCACAGTTGTTAAAAGTTAAAAGGTATCCGAATAGGTGCTGGCAGCTGTTCCTCTCAAATCCTCTGTATTGGGCCACTGCCATTTTGTGTTGTGTTTAAAGAACTGCATGAGATAACTGTAATAATAATAATAATAAAAAAAACTGCATACAAAGTGAAAGGAATTTTGACAAATCAGGCTTTCACAACAATAAGCAGACATGAAAGAGAGAAGTGTTATTTTTAAGATTACAGCAAATGCAGGAATTAAAAATAGGATGGGATGGATTGCCAATGTGGCAAATGTTATCCTTTTTAGGTAGTCATTTTTAATCCTACAACAGTTTTGGAAAAATAGAGACAGCAACATTTAGATTTTGTTCTGCTG
Source organism: Trinectes maculatus (assembly GCA_016785345.1). Lineage (NCBI taxonomy): Eukaryota > Metazoa > Chordata > Actinopteri > Pleuronectiformes > Achiridae > Trinectes > Trinectes maculatus. Next base: position 876,713 of record JAFBJQ010000588.1, on the reverse strand, counting down.
GCCTAGATAGGAGATCCCTCACTATAAATAGTTGATGTAATGTGAATAAACATAGGACAGAAAACAAATGACAGCACTGACCAGGAGAATACAACAATTCACAAATGCTCTTTAACCATTCTTGTTGTGTTTGGACTTTTTTAAGGTCAGCCACCATGCAACATACATAATTAACCACACTCAACTAGATAAATCTCGCATACCCCACAGCTGAAAGATGGTTGCACAGACTAGAATACAAAATAACAAACTTTGACAGAGATGGTTTTCACATATCAATGATTCATCAAAGTGAAGGATAAAAACACTGAGATGAATCACTTCTATGCTTTTTTTTTCAAAGAAATGCCTTCAACCTAATACTGAGGCTTGCTTTCAATATACCGAATGGCTCTCACAAATATCAAACATGATATGACTCTTAACAATGCAGCAACACTGCTTTGTGGAGCTGTTCAAAACAATTAGAGGGATTGGAAATCCGGTCTTACACAAATCATCTAAACAATGAAAAGCTCTAACACATACACATTTTCTTATCTATTAAATATACTTTAATAAATAAGATATTGACAGGTAGCAAGGTAGTAAGACAACGTGTTTAAAGAAATCAGACAAAAAGCAGATGATGAAGATAGAAGGGATAAAAAGGATTTACTTGTATCTGGAGACGCCATAGTGGACACGATGACTGGTGGACCTGTGCGTCGACTAAGCTTCTGGTTAGCAACAAGGGCACCTTGGCCTTGAATGGGTGGTCCCATTGGTATGAGGCCACTCTCTGATACAGGTAGCCCACCCTTGCGCATCAGCTGAGGACTAGGGTGAGGGCTGTGCATGGGTGACAATGGCAGCAAGCTTCTATCCCTCTTCATCAGCTCCATGGGTACTGTGTAATTGGTAGAGTATGCTTTAGCTACCTGCTGTGGTGGTTGTGGTAAAGCTGGCAAGGACACAGGCATCTGCTGTGGCATACCTGGCATGGTGTGAATGGACCCAGGTATAGCAGGCATCGACCCAGTCATATGCTGTGGCATTAGCTGTATACCCTGCATGGGCATCCCTGGCATTGTCACCCCAGCAGAGTAAGCTGACATGGGTCTTGACTGCACAGGCATAATGGCTCCACTATATGGCCCAGGGGAGCGAGGTGCCTGGCCTGGGTAGCCTCCTGAAGCTTCCAGAAGCTGCTGGGAAGGGGCACTGCTTGGTCTCCTACCCATTATGTCTCCCATTCTTGTAGAGATGGTCTGCATTGCCCCAGGGGTTGGTGGAGGCAACAGTTGGGAGTCCACTGTCACAGCCTGTGGAGTGTGTGGCGGATGGTGGTGATGCTGCTGGTAGATGTCTGAGCGATGGCTAAAGCTATTAGAGCGGCCTCGCATGGGTGTCTGCGGTTGGGACGGGATTGGTGGAGCATCAGCAGGACGCTTCCAATTGTTGACCAAGCGAGAGAGTACACGAGCCTGTCCCAGGTTGGGGGCGACAGTGCGGACATCATTTTCCTCCATGACAGTCAGCATGCTGGTGGAGTCAAATCCTTGCTGGATAAGAGAAGAGATGGTGCTCTCTGATAGGCCCTCATTCCGCAACAGGGCAAGAAACTCAGCATTAACCGTTTTCTTGGGGTCCACAGGCAAAGGTGTCTGTGGGGCAGCAGGGTGAGGAGCAGGTAGTGGAGTGCTCGGGGGATGAGGAACCGAAGCTGGAATAGTCTCTACAGGAGCAGGTGCGGCTGTGGCAACTGGTGCAGCCTGCACTGGCACATGAGGAGCAGGAAGGGGCGCTCCCATTGAAAAGTTAGGTTCAGAGACAGGTACGGTGTGTGGAGGTGGCAGAGTCTGTTGTTGCAGATGTTGCTGCAAATGTTCTTGCTGCATCTGCTGTTGCTGCAGCTGTTGCTGTTGTAATTGTTGCTGCTGTTGCTGAAGTTGCTGTTGCTGAAGTTGCTGCTGTTGTATTTGTTGCTGCTGTTGCAACTGCTGATGCTGTTGTTGGATGGTGTAAGGTGAGGCTGTCTCTTGCCTCATAATTATACCTTGACTGCCAGGATCTACTACGACAAGACAGGTAGCACCTTGCTGCTGTGGATCCAGAGGACGCCCATTAACATCAGTATAAACTGACTGACTGGTCAGAGATGGAGGTTCGCTGGCATACCGAGGAGACATGTGTTCCATACCATATTGTGCAGGAGATGGGTCTCTAGAGGGTAGGCGCTGTTGGCCATCTGGCATCATCTTGGCAGCAGGTGCAGCACCTGGTTCCCTGTAAGCTCGATTCAACTCATGAGCAGTTGGAGGCGGAGGAGGAGGCAAAGGTGATGAAGGGGCTTGAGGTGCTCTCACTCCCTGACCTTGATCCCATGCAGCACGAGCCCCAGGTGCCATTCCAAAATGAGAGCTTGACCTACTAAGGGAATGTGAGTGAGGTGGTGGAGGCTGGTTCTCTGTTCGGTAAAAGGTCTCAGGGGGTCGAGGAGTCATGGCTGGGTCCTGAGAATAGTAATCCTGATGTGGAATGGACCCTCTGTGAGCCATTGGTGCTCGTTCGTAGTGGTTTAGATCCGGCACAGAGCCCTTCCTCATCCCGCGTGGGTCGTGTCGCTCTGCATAAACCTGTCCGTAGAGAGAGTCTTGGTAGGAATACAGATCGCGTTTCAAATCCAGGTCAGGGGGACGCACCCCAGGTGGAGCCTCGTACCACCCTCCTCCCTCTCCGTACGACAGAGAGCTGCGCCGGCCCGCTACTCTTGCCTGCTGTTCGTAGACACTTTCAGCCCTGTCCCACTGGCCCTCATTCCCCCCTAATGTGTCCCAACTGTGGGAGCGACCAAGACTCAACTGTTTGTTAGTGACAAGCATTGGCAAAAAAAGAGAAAGCGTAGAAAGTGTTGAAAGAGGATAGAAAAGAAAAAAGAAATGTCAAAAAAAGGCAGGAAAGAAGATGGAGCAGAGTCCACTGCTTCACTTGATATGGGGTTGTAATATTGTAAGTCCTTACTATCAGGTGACACTCCCTTTGGCAGGCAGTCCTTGAATAATTAATCTCTGGTTATGCCGTCTTGTTGTGCGTGAGGAAAGAGGACACCACAAACAAGCGTCACACCAAACACACAAACAGAGAACTGACGCGGTAGAACGGCAACTCCATGAAAGACAGTGTAACAGAATGCACGGTAGAGCTGGCCAAATGTTATTAAAAAAAAAAAACAGGAAAAGAGGGGATAGGTTGAGTTGTAGGTTGGGATGGGCAGGGGCTAGTACTAATCCAACAGGGTTTATCTCTCTCTTTCTCTAGAACATTTTCCTCGCTCTGCCGATTGCGCTGAGGGATTACATCTAGATAAAGCCTGTTTTAATTCCACTTCCCACAGTGACGTCATGTGAACCAGATACAAGGGTATCTGATGGTGGTGATGATGATAATGGCAATGATGATGCCAATGAATAAGGATCCGCCCCTAACCCTCTCCTGCGGTGTCACCTACCTGGGGCTGGTGATAATAAGATGTCCTCGACAGGTTTCAGTTTCTAGTTTGCCAGATCCACAGCACAGGTAAGGGAGACCAGGCAAGGCGCACAGCTTCAATGAACACAAATGAAATACAGTTCTCTCGGCTAAGTCCCATGTCCTGTCAGTAAACATCAAATCCACTCTGATTGGACACTAATCCTCCAGGCCCCCATGCTTACTGCAGAGCCACCACGCAACTGATGCCCAACTCGCTCTGAAATGTCCTTGATGCCTCTATGGCACACTGTCACTGCCCCACTATCCTGGATGTGAGACGACTCAGACCTGATGTCTGTATGTTCACTAAGATACTGCCAATCACAAAAGACTTGCTTACATAAAGATTGAGGACCACATAAAATCAACCTGCAATGTATGTCCAATTTGTCCTCCCACAGATAATCATTAAACATGACTCCTCTTGAGCAGTATAAAGATGCATTTCAATACTGTTTTATTTAGCTATTTACACCACATGCATTCTAAACATATGTATTTTACTGTTAGCACAATACAACACCCTCCCCCTCTTTTCCAAAGCTCTTCTGATCTTCTCCACTTAGAGAGACTATAATCTGGATTTGCCAGTTTGCAGAGAAAAGTGAAACATTGGGGGAGTGTGGCTTGTGCGTCTGTGTGTATGTGAGGGGGAAGGGTTCTTTTTGTGACCGCGGTTAATCCAATGCACCTACAACCTTTGCCTTGCAAAAGCAATATGCTTGAGCTGCAACACAACAGGACCTCATTCCACTTCATTCAAATGTGCCACAGTGAAAAAAAGCTGCTACTACAACAATGTTGCAGAATAATAAAATAAGAGGTGAAGATGGAATTCATTGTTTACACCTGACATTTTGTTTAACAAAGGGGATGTTCAGTAACATGTGTGGCCGTGAGCAGGAACCTAACAAACTTCCTGCACTCACATGTCACTGTGGATGGACATCATCTGTTCTACTGAGGATCCCTTTTAATTAATGCATGAAAACAGATGTAAGCCGAGGAAGCGTCCATTCACACTTCTGATCTCAGATCTAAGCCATAGTAGTAGTAGTAATACTGAAAAAAAGCCTCTGTTCACATCAACACATTGTGAATAGCTGAAACAAATAGCAAGCAGAAATTGTCTGTCATTAAAACTACTATCTTGTCTAATTAGAGCCGTGTAATTAGAAAAGGAAGAGATCAGAGAATGTGTAAAATCTACTCTGTGTGCGACTCAGAAGTTTATAGTACAAATTATGTCCTAAAATTGATTGGACAATAATGAACCAAGTCCAATCAGTGGGATACCTCAGTTTCCAGATTTTTATTTTCCACTGCTTTATTAGAATAGAATAGAATGCTAAGTGATCAAAACCTGGGTCAATGTTCATTCTTAGACAAGACAGACGCTAACACACACACACATGCCCAGAAAGTCAAGACTCAAACACAGAGTTAGGGGTAGAGGTGTGTACTTAGGGTTTGTGGTTCTAATCCTGACAGGAAAGTGCACTGCAGAGTCCTGTTTGTCTCAAAGTAAACATTGTTTGACTGTCAAATTCTAACATTTTTTCCATTTGTCATACTTGCCAGACAGCACGCACAATGCCAGATTCACTGTAGCAGAGGGATTTAGGAATTAAGATGGGGGGATTTCAGAACAAATATAATACCACCCCACAAGAAGCTTCTAAAGACCTTACAGCGAATCAGGTTTGACTGAGGAAGACTTTGAAACTAAAAACATACAAAAAAAAGGATGCTATTATGTAGTTGAGAGTACTCCAAAGAGATTTCAGAAAATACTTTACCATAGCTTGGTGAAATCGTTTATACTGTATTCTCAAGCAGGACAGACATTATGGAAATGCAATTAAAAGTCACAGAAAACAATTGGATTTGTTTAAGAAACTATAAACTTTAAACATCTACCTGACACTCAGCCCTTTCAGCCCTTGCCTCCACATTAAAGCTGGAAGCAGAGGTGGTGTGTATGTGACTGCTGGTGCATGTTGCAGCCATGATAAACACTTGCATATTAGAATCAGTGTTGTTCACATGCAACAAGCCCACTTGGAAATTTGCTGTCACTCACACCCGCCAGTCTACTCATCCAGCCACCCACTCATGCAAGCACATGCACGCACACGCACAAAAGCATTAAGAGTGCACAATCCCGAATCTGAACCTGTTCTGCTCGTCTGATCATCGTCTGATTTCTGTCGTGCAGCACAGACAGCAGCAGCCAACACGCTTTGTTCATGTCCCTTTTCATTCCCACACACACACAAACTGCTGCTAAAGCCTTGGCCTTGGTCTACTGTGCATGCATGAATAAAAAATTGCACGCTAACTCTGACTGAACACTGCACTGCAACAGAAATAAAAACAACTGACTGCTATGGTGTGGCATGTCACGTACTCATGACATGATTTGAATGTTAAACACACATTGACTTATGCATGAGCAAGGGGCAGGAGGCACTAACTGAAATGGGATTACACTGCCTGTACCGCTACGATGAAAAAAACGCGCTTGGATGAATTGCAATGCACAGTTGACAGACATTATTTACATGGCTGCCTTTTATGTGATTCCAGTGGAATTATTTGTCTCCACTAGCTGCTCCATGGCAACTAAATATGCTGTAAAATGGAGGTTGATGGCAATGCAGCTACTTATCAAAATGACATAGACATACTTTAGATGTAGTTTCTTCTGAAATGACAGAGATTCTTCAATTATGCTAATATGCATGCACTAAATACACAGAAGCAAAAGCCCAGAAATTCTTCACAATTTCCTACATGTCAGCTGTTACAGCGAGTTCCCTATACCCATAATCCATTTCCTTAGGGTGCATTGCTTCACCCCACTTCCCAGACCCATCTTTTATCCAGGCCAACACAGAAAAGCCGCAGGCCATTAAAATACTTAGTGTTGGAGCTGGAGAGTTCATTTTGAAACGAGATATTTTCCAGGAGCTCATTTCCAACTTTCAACAACCACTAAGATACATGCCAGCTCAAACAATTGAGCGAATGCAGACACTCGGCTGAAGAAAAGGGAGAAAAACTAGACATCAGAAACATTTTATTCAACAGTCACACTCTGTTAATAATGATGTAAACACATATGCAAGTTTGATGCAAGTCATTATGAAAATTTCCTTTAAAAAACGTTCTTCCATTTCAGATCAGATCTTTTTCCTCTCCACCCTTCAGTTCTCTGTGGCCCCTCCCTGCTTCTCCACAAAGCCTACAAAGGCCTCATGGGTTTTGGTGAGGAGCCTGGAACAAGCTGGGGGATGTGAGGGAGGGCGGTCAGACCAAAACGCTGCTCCGATGACCTAATACCAGAGCCGGATGCCAGCGGCGGCAGTGGTCACAGGGTATAAAAGCACAGAGGTGGGTACCCTCCTTCACCAATCGGGGATTGATATCAGGACACCCCCTTCCTTTTCCTCCATAGCCTCCATGGTTGTCCTCTGAAGTGAAATGTTTGGTTATTTAAAAAAAGCTTGAATAATGAATAATTCACACTCTAAATATTATTGTTATTTTAACCTCACTGGCCACATTATTTACTCCTCACCGCTTCAACATTTGCTCCTGTTGTACACATGACAAATCGAGACATTACTAAGCATTAACGTGTTTGTTTAACTGGCAGCTAAAATGCTTGTAATCACCACGGCAAATTCCACTACCCCACCTTGTGGTGTTTGCATCCAAGCACAGATTCTCAACTTGTAAATCAACATTCGGGAATACGGTGTCACTGCGACCTAGTTTACGTCGCAGCGCCGCTCACATCACATCGCTGCCCGGATCAGTCAGCTCGCTCTGACTAAATGGCGGTGGCAACAACCTGCGCTGCTGCACAAGCCAATGCATGCTGGGTACACAGATGGAGCAGACAGAAGGAAGAGCGCATGTGAGAGAGAGTCAGAGAGTGGAGGAGAGAAAAGGATGAATGTGAGAAGGAGTATGAGAGCTGATGCTTGCAGCAGATGTTTTCCACAGCTTCGTTACTGCAGTTACACTCCTCTTGGCACCTTCTCAAACCCACAGCAGAAGTAACAGTTGCACTATTTAAGTTTTAATAGACAACATCTACACTAAACAATGTTATTAAGCTTAATAGAGATGTAAATGGCGTATTTGTAAATTAAATCCAGGTGGACAAAATCTTCGTGTTTTTAAAGTTTTAAAACCATAAGTTGGTTAAACATTGAATTTACTTATCTACACGTTAACTAAATGTTTTTCCATAGTACTTTAGATACTTTAGATTTAGATAGATAGATAGATAGATAGATAGATAGATAGATAGATAGATAGATAGATAGATAGATAGATAGATAGATAGATAGATAGATAGATAGATAGGTGAGCATGTGCTCAGGTGAGCGGTAGCCAAATGGTTAAAGCCAGAACTGGCCCCGCCCAATGTGGCGCCCAAGCCGAGATTTTATACGGCACCCCCATCCATCTGCGATTTACATACGCTTACAAAAGAAAGACTTATTTGGAATTATCATTAGTATTAATATTATTAGGGCATTTCTTTTCATTTTAAGAGTTAATAGTAATAACTAGTTTTAATATAAGTATATTGAAAGTGCATTTTTTCCCCGATTTGTGGCTCCCCCTGGAGGCCACAGCACCCTTAGCATTTGCCTACATTGCCTAATGGGCCAGCCGGCTCAGGTTAGAGCACTGCGCTTGAGACCAAGAGGGCGGGGGTTGAAATTTAAAACGTATCAGACCAATCGCATTATATTTTTTGTCTATATTTATGAATAAGAAATACTTAATTTATGTTATATATTATTAGAAACTGAAACATTAACATTAACAGACAGAGCAAAGGTTTTACACAGCATATGCAGTATATTTAGTATATTGTTTAGCCATGTTCTCTACTGATGGAAGATATAAAGTGCCCAGAACTTTACCATTGTGGCTAAATCTGTTTCCTGGAGAAAACCCTGATCTGATTATCAAACGTGATGATTTCCTTTGTTAAATATCATATGTAACACACATGTCTGTGGGTTTTTGATAGTTGGGTGGACAAAACAAAGGAAGTCAGGCAGTCACCTTGAGCAGAATGTTCCTGACAGAAGAAAAAAAATAACTGACAGAAAACATCTGCAGCCCCACTTCTGGCCTTGTGTCTAAATTGAAAAATCAACAAAATAAACAAGAAAGCGAAGCACACTGAATCACATCAGACATCCTCACATCAGACACCCAAAAAAGGCACTGTTCTGGTAAAATCTACATTCCAGCACTGTGACTCCTTTTGATGGGAGTAAACAGTCACACTCTATCAGCCGTTTCGAAGTCGATTTAGGCCACAGACATGGCTCAGTTAGCCACTCATCACAATGAGTAAAGATGTAATCAATGCACTCCGCTGTGAAACAACTATTGGATTGATACACTTACCCTCAGAAGATAAATGAAGATTAGAGAGGCTTCACTCGCTGTCTCGCCAAGTGCAACGCACAACGGCAACACAATCTCAATCACTCCATAACCTTCTTGTTTTCGTCAATACACATAATATGAACTTTGATTTCTATTTCACGCCTCAGTCCCAACAATGTTTATAGACAGTAGCGTGTGGCTTTGACATAATGGTGCAGAACACTCCATGGCTCTAGTTTTAAAATACCTTTTTCATATGGTTGAACAGATTTCACAATGATATTAAAACGGCCTGATTAACCAACTTCTGATCTCTTAGCTTTGAATGTGAATCAACCTCCTCTACACATTTTTTAAGGCCCGCTGCGATGACTAACAAAAAAAACCCTACCCTGTGGTAGAATGACTTCATTGTTAATAAGTAGACATAGACAGTGCCGAAGGTATCTGTGGGACAAAATGGTGCAAATCAGAAAATACTGTTTTATGATGTTAACCACACTGCCTACTTAGAGTCATTCTTCTTGAGGAAAAAGAGAAAAAGGGTTTCCAAAAAGCAGGGTGGGTTGGTGGTTTGGAGAGGTTTGAGATGCCACATGTGGCTCTCATTCTGAGGGTGGAATAAGACAGCATCACTGCAGCGTTTAAGAATCTGTTATATTTTATTCAGTCTCAAAGGGGTTTTCTTCAGAGAGAAGCAAATGCTGAAATGCTGATTAGAGTCACTCAGATTTCACTTCTAGTTTTTTTCCATTTCTAGTTCTTAGTAAATTATGTTCTTCAAAGTACGAATAACATAAGTCCGAATATCTAATATAAAAATCACACTTACAATTGAAATAATGCAAAAACACAACTCTACCACAGCCCTCCTCACTCTATTCTGAGTGAAAATGTAAGGTGACTTTTTTTTTGAGCAACATTATTTATTTATGGAGCCATGAGTCCATGACTGCTGCAGGCTAACCATCACCAGTTAGACACACTGAGGTCAGTCAACTGACAGGCTTTGACAATGGACAGAGGGCCATGCATAGTAACAGCAGTTGGAAATTTCACATTAGTGAAGAGTCTGGGCTGATATCATGAACAAGGGGGAAAGACCTGGGTTTGCAACAGTACCCATTTGCACACACACACGCACACATATAAACACACAAAAGAGAAAAGACAACGTAAACAATTTCCAAACGACGTTAAGATGTCAAACCTCAAAAATGGTCAAAAGTGCTTGAACAGTGGCTGGTTTAAGAAATGACAAAACCTGAAGGTTTCGAACAACGCTCAACCATCCCTCAATAGTTAGTTTGATCCACTGCTACACTTTTACAAAGATGTATTGACTATTATAGGTGAAACAACATGGTAGAAGTGCACCTCTGAATGCTCTGATCATAGTGGAACCATTGAAATTATAAATAAACCTACCTTTTTCACAAAGACAGATGACAGAAACCCACAAGGACTACACTGAGCAAACAGCTGCAGACAAAAGCTACTGTGCATACACTGTGTATATTGAGTATGTGTAACACACAAACACACACAGAATAAACATTCAGAGATCCAGTGGCTCTGGTTGGTTGTTAAGTAAAGAATAATTAAGCACAAACAAAAAGGAAAATCTCATGTTTTATAAATATCACACACACACACACACACACACACACACACACACGCACACACGCACACACACACACACAAATATAATCTCCACAAAAATCAGTGCCACTATCTCCTAACCAGGGCTTTGAGGAGTACATGAATTTGTTATATCCAACTTCAACTCTGCAGCAATCTGGAAACATCAAACTCAAGAGTCATTCAGCCGTCAAACCAACCTCTTCTACACAACACACACACACACAGAAGATCACATACACACTTTCTCTCTCCCTTCAAAGCATAAGTTAGGAGCCTTGGCTGGTCTTAAGGATCCCTTGAGACGTACTCAAACACACATTTATAGCTACATTAAGCTCTTTTATGGCTACATCATCCATCAAAAATCTGTGGACTTAACATACACACATACATCACACACATAAAATAATCAACTTCCACTAACGTGCAAATGGATAGCCGGGATCTCACGCCCATGTTGACGTGAAAAGCAGAAAAGAGAGAAAGAGGAAAATAAGTAAATGAATGTGTCTTACCCTCACAGATCCTGTCCAGCCGCTGGCGTTTCACTTTGTGTTTGTCGATCAGAGCCATCCTGACACAGCTTGAAATGCTCTCTCCTCTCTTGACTCTCTGGCCACCTTTCCTCCTCAACGTCTCCAATCTCAAGAAGTTAGCTCGCAGATACCTTATACCTGAAAGCAGGGGCAAAGCTCAGTCTGGTTTTAATGCATAATCAAACAAAGTAATCTATTACTTTAAACTGGTGAAAATTAATTTTTTTCTTCTTTGAAAAAATATTTGAAAATTTCCTTTCCAAAGGCCTCTCTCCACTAGAGGGAGTCTCTCTACTGAGAGAGCACTGTTTATTTCATGTAATAAAGAAATGTTACTTCTTCAACTAGAGCCCGAAACAGACAAGAGCAGATTTAGTGAGTGAGTAGATGAGCTGCTTTAACAATCATTTATGTTCTCAGACTGATGGTCTTCCAAAGCGGAAACGCCTAACTGTTTCCTGCTATAGCCTCAAGGACGTATAACAGTATTCTGGGAGAAGACACAGACCTAGAAAGCACACACACACACATGCTCATACACACAAACACAGAGTGACAAGCAGCAATGGAGGTTTGAGCATGCACACAATCTAAGGCCAGCGACTCACACAAGAATGTGGGTCAGTTAGTCAGCAGTCGCGAGGAGGTTGTATCAGCAGCATAAGGATATAAAGGAGTGATTGGCAGGGGGGAGGGAGACGACTGTGCTTGAGAAATGTCATCTAGAAGGATGAGCACCGTGTGACACTCTCCTCCTCCTACATTTTAACTCTCTTTCAGCACTGATGTATTTATAACCCTACCTCTGTATCTTTCCATACTGGCCTCTGGGCCCAATCCTAGAGTGCCGCACTTTGAGAACAGCTCTCACTTGACTATTTATACAATGATATATTGATATTTGCGCTGCAACTGCAATTATACCCACAATATTCTGATGGCGTAGGGGGGCAGCAAAGCAATAAGGCTTAATGAAGAATTGATGCATTGCATGTTTATTTGGACAGCTGTTAGTGCATTTTCGCAGCTGCAGTGATGGGGTTGGGAAGGGGGAACGGCAGCTAAGTGAATTTAAAAGAGACATTACTGTAGGTGTTACATTCCTCCTGCATTCTACACACTTTCAGCTCCCCTCTTTCTCCGAGAGCGCACGCGGACATTGTGTGCTTTCCTGAAACAGAAAAGATAGCGGATTGCTTCACAAGTTTGCTTCCCTCCTCCACAAGGTACACCTTCCTGCCAAAGAGCTGAAGACCCACATGTGGGAGTCAGAGGAAAAGTAATTGAGCAAGAGAGAGACCAGAGAACAGTCAGTCAGAGGCGGGGGAGGTAGTCACACCGCCTCGGCTATGAATAGACCGAAGGAGACGTGCTGTGACTCTGTGCTTCAGAGCGACAACACCACAGGTCATGAGTACATCTGGCCATTTAGCCATTATAAACTCATCTGATACAGACTACACTCTATTGACATTTGCCAAACAAGTCCACAGCTGCCTGCAAAATAATATCTCAAAGTCATGCTGTCACGCTGCGGTTATGCAATTTGTAGATGCAAAAAACAAAATGATACGGCCGCAAAGTCATTGTTAAATTATAAAACTATGCAATAGTCCCTTATTTCCAACACTTAGTTGAACTGTGTTGTGACGATGGGATCATAAAATGTTGAGTCAATGTTCTTACTATGCATTACATTGTTTTAAGTTTAGGATTGTGATTTTGAGGTGATTATCAAGCCCAGTGGGTGTCCACATTATTTTGTCCACCACACACAATTGAGGTCTGCACAGGTCTGTTATCAATTCACTGAATATTCATACTGAATATACTTTTTAACAATATTTACAAAAATGTAACTAATTCTGCAGATCACTTTTCCAATTTCCATAAATCAATTCTAGAGATTTGACTCATATAAGGAGTTCCACTCCATTTCCAGAGGTGGAAAAACGTCAACTCCATTAGGCAGGCTGAAAAGTCAACAACAAGTTTGATCGCCCTGTCAGAGGCGTGTAGAGAGGAGAACACTTATCCTGCTGGCCTTAGCTCCATCACTGCTTGATTGTTACTGATGAAGTGTTGTTATGTAACTTAACAGTAAGGGAACTGACCTAAGAGAAACTATATCGTATGTGATTGATGCAGAATGAGAGGAAGTTAAACAGAAGACAAAATCACACACACACACACACACACACACATATATAAAGGACAGAAATACCCAATTTCCAGCAATTGTCTGACTCTGCATAGAGAGGACATATTCTGTGCTTAAAATACATACATTACCAAGTCAGATTGTGACCAGGGGAATGCAAAGACTATTCTCAGTAATACAAGATAAGCAATCTACAAATCACCTCTTGCCTTTCAGCTGGGATGCATTTGATGCACCGCTGGACTAATAACAAGATCATTTGTGCATCGGTGGCACTCAAACAAATTCAGCATTTTCTTTTCTCAGCAGTAACATTAAAAATGTACTATGACTTTACATTATCAGCTTAAGCACCAACTAGCTAACCATCTCCTATAGACTCTCCCATATGGACTCCTACTGGTCAAAATGACTCGAGGGTTAGCGCTATAATGATTCACATTTTATTTAATTTACGTGCAACTACTTTAAAATGTTCTAACCATTTTAATTTTCACATAGTTGCATGTTGGGTCTGCAGAGGCTTGAAGAGCCTTCGAATTATATGTTCAAATGCCACTCTCATAAAAGGAGCTTGAATACAAAGCTCTTTTTATGGACCTCACGGTGGCTAAACAAGTGTCACAGAGCCGAGTGGTGTTCAGAGATAAGAGCTCTGTAGCACGTGAATTGTTGCAGAAAATTCATAAATGGGCGAATGACGCACCATGCCTTACACTGCATTGTTGCAACTATTGCATCAGCCCAAGAGTTATAAATTCACACACTGCATCTCCATGCAACACCCTGCACAACACAAGCAGTTGCCTCTACTACAGTTCCTTATACTGCATCTCTTTTTCGTGTGCATATTATTTTTTACTTCTTTTTGTGGAGATGATTATCTAAAAAGACAGGCAGCCCAGGAGGTCTTTTTTAGTTTCGTAAGAGCACAAATAAAATACAGAGAGGGACGTGAAGTCTTGTTCTGACTAAGGTTGTGCCCTTCAGGAGTTCTCTTACAGAACAATAATCGTGGGTTTAGGAAAAAGGTGAGCAGGCTCCCAAAGAGAGCTCTGACTTTGTCCTAACCGCGGTTTGACTGAAATATTTGTGAAGGTGTTTACTACGAGGAGGAGTTTTCACGTCAACCAAGCTTCCAGTCCTTGACCTCAGTGAACTAGTTTAATGTGTAGTGTGATGACCACCAAACCGTTTACACCCTAAAAAAGGGACTGAGCGACGCAAAGTGTGGGTTTTGATGTCAAAGAATCAAGATGGAGTGGCTCAAGTGAAGCCTGGCGTCCTTTACACAAACTGGAAATATTGTTCTTACTTGAGATGCTACAATAATATGCTTAAATATTAATATTTTTTTTCAGTAAAGCCACATCATTTTTCATACAATTCTAATGTCTGTGTGGCAGCTAGTTAGCTTAGCATAAAAACTGTAAACCTGCCTTTGGTGCCGGGCTAAGCTAACTAGCTGCCTGCTATGTAGTCTTGTATTTACAATGCAGACCTGACAACTGTATTGAGCTTCTTGGCAAGAACCTAAATAAGCATATTAGGCATAATGCTGACTTATTCCTTTGACAAGTGATGAATGTGGTTTAGAAACGAGGACTGTGCTTAAGCTATGTCATTTCGATGGGACATTAGCTGCATGGAAATCTCATTGGTGCAGAACGTCATTGGACAGGGGTATTTTACAATCAACATTTTGATGAAAAATTGTGTAGCAGCTACCTAAAGTGTCTGCCTAAGAGTCTATGATTTATGTGCCTGAAAGTGCCAGACAGCAGAAAAAAGAAGCAGCGGAGAGGAGAAGGTGGTGAAGGTTTCTCTGCTCTCATTAATCTGATAGTTGGGGCTCTGAGGGGCACGTAAAGCTGTCGCTCAGACCGCTGATTTACGCCGTCCTCCTCCCTGCCAGCCTCTCTTCCTCCACCCCTCCTCATCTAAATACACCAGTTACTGACAATTACTGCTCCCCTCTTTCTACCTCTCCATCATCAGCCACATCTCCGACTCTGTCAGAGCATCCGTGCCTCTCCATGTCTCCCTTTACCTCCTTCTGCATGTCCTGTCAGCCGCTGGCAGACAGCGTCCTTTTCACTGCCCATTTCTCCTTTCCTTCTCTGAACCATTTCCCCTCCTTTCCTCATCCTCCTCGCTCACATTCTCTTTATCTTCCCCTCCTCTCAACTCTAAACAAAATGAGACTGCAGCCGTACTAACTGCTGACTTGGACTAATGCACAATTTTGTAATAACGCCTATTCGTTTAAGTCGCCCAGGAAACACATAATGGTGACATTATTGTGCACTGCAGCCTGTTAGCCTAACCCACTGAGGCTTTCGCCATGGCCTACATTCCTCCCCTCTCCGGCTCCTTACATCTAATGAACTAAAACAAATTCTGGCATAAAATCTCCACTGGGATAATTGGCAGTTTTTTTCCCACAACATCACCACACACAGAGACACAGAAGACTTAGAACAATACAGAGGCTGTGTTTGAAGTAAATTAGAAAGCAGTGTAAACATGTCTCTACATATTATACAGTTTCCCCCCCTTTACCTGACAGGCTACATGCTAAACACAAAAAGTATTTACTCATCCCAACTCATGGAGTACACATATGAGCAATTATGCCAAAACTAGTGGCACTCAGACTGACAGGCTGTGTCTCAGATGCTTTTACTGCGCTAAGAAATCTCTTTTCCACTTTCTTGTTTACATTCAATATGACAAAACTGACCTCAGTCTGTTTTTTTCCTTGTTCAAAGAGACAAAGACCAATACTTAGAGCTAAACTGCTGACATACTAAACAAATAAATGAACAGTATACCCAAAGCAGAACTGGATCTACTTCTTGTCAGACTCTAACAGCCAGTAGTGGATGACCCATCTCCCTGGTGATGAGTGCCATACATGATAATGTATGCAAATTAAGGACACCCTATGATGGTCACTGCTAAGTAGGATGTACAGTACACTATTTGTAAACTCACACGAGATAACACCCGACTGTCTATTTTCATCGTTTTGATTAAATAAAAAGAGATGAAGGTGACCATGAAACCAACCCATGTGATTCTAGTATGTATATCTTATTTTAGGAGTATATTTAAGATTTTCAGAGAAACTCAGACCACGACTAATGAGGAGTGACTGAAAAAATAACTGCTGCTGGGCTAAGTGAGTGTTTGTGGACACACACGTATAACAAATGCTTCATTTGTCCATGTCAGAAAAATCACTCACCGCATAATAGTAAATAATATCAACAAAATCCCCTCAGAATAGTTTGAGTCTAATTAGATCCACTTGTACACTTTCGTTTGTGGAGGTTGGCAAGTGTCTTGTTTTAATTGCCGAACTTGATGATGTGTCTTTTCCAACCACTTAACTGTTGAGCACCTAATGCATATGCAACAACTGCAAAAGCAATTTGACTGCAAATTAACTGTAGAGATGAGTTCATGATGTGAGTGCCAATGCTCCTATTTTGAATGAGCTTCAGTTCACGGTTTGACGCTTTTTACAGAAGGTAATCATGATACAGAAATGTAATCTCAATGAGAGGTTCTTGAATTGCTGTCCACTTAAAGTAGTCCTACTGTATCATAATACTGTGACATCACATCTTATATATGACCATATTTCGTGCAATGGGAACAAGACAGAAACAGTGATTTGCATGGGAACGGCCATAAACGCAGGGGTACCTGCATCAACTGTCATTCAACTCCATCTATAAATGCAGGCTACATACAAAAAACGTGTTGTTCATCGGGAACTATTTGAACAAACATTAACTTAACAATGCAAAGAATCTTGCAAATAATTTTATGCAAATCTTTGCTTGAAGTTTTGATATTCAAATAGAATTTGCTTGCGGGAGAATTTGGTGCATTTTTGGCTTGTCGGTTATTGCAGCTCAGCAAGACTTTTAACTTACTGTTGTGTCACTCGATTCAGTGGCATGGGCCATCTCAGCTGTAACGAGGACCCACTGTCCTCTTATTACCAGGCCAGCTAAACTAGACACAGTCGTTATCTGCCCAGAACAACACAGCGTAAGCATCTTGTCATGTTTTCTTTACTAGTAAACATTGTATAACATGAGTGTGTAAGTGAATAAATGGGGTTAACTAAAGGCCAAGCTTGGCCCAGAAGCTGAAGCGCTGTGAGCTGAACGTCACTGACCTAGATTAATAACAACCACAGCAGAGGCAGCACTATTAAAAACACCCAGGTTTCCTGTACCCTGCCTTCCTGTCTGTGTGAAATGATTCCATCTGTCAGTCTCAGCTGGGCTGTGAAAGCGCGCACACAGACACGTAGACACACAAAGTATATGTACATCATATGAGTATTAATGTGTGCAAGTGTGTTGACTGGGGACTGGGGGCCAAGGTCGGTGTTGTGCTGGGCTACGAGAAACTCTGTGGAGCACAAAAGGCTTGAGGAAAGGGAGCGAGACATGAGACAGTGACACAATAGTCACAATGGCATACTACAAACCGTCGCACATTTACAAGGGTTTTCTATATCAGCAATGAACAGTAGCTGCACACAGTCTTTTTCAATGACAGCAGTTTTTGTCTCTTCAGTTCACCTCGAATTAAGAGATTCTTTGGAGCTTCCTACTGAATGAATAGCTTGCCTAGTATATGGCATATTTATCACTTTATATGTTTTAGTCTATTTCTGTGTATTTTTTTCTGTGTGTTTGTATCCACCGGAAAGGTTTATATGGAGGATCGCCAGTGTGGAAAAAGAGAAAAGGAAAAGAAGAAAGGTCAGGGCCGAAGTTTATCTAATGGATGCAGGAAGAGATGGATGAAAAGTGAAACTAAAAGCTATGCACTGCGAGTTACTTGAAATATTTCAATAGCTTAAAATTCCCTTCAGGCTAAAAAGATAATTTCAGGTTACTGAGTTTGGTGAAATGAAAACTATTTTCTCAGGGTACATGGTTGACAAGATTACAACAAAACTCAGAAAGACGGCCAAAGAAGAAAAATGTTTTCATAAAATTGGCAATTTTAATAACATCAGTAGTGAATGGTGAATGGAAATAAAGCACTATTGTCCTTGGTATAATAATTCTGTGAAATAAAAAGGTGGAGCACAGCGCTGTCTACATATCTAAACAGGATAGTAAGACCTCTCTTGTTATATCCATATTCAATTTGACTTTGCTGCTTTTTTTTTAAACCTTAAATCATAGGCCTCATCCATTTAAAAAACAATCATCATGGCACTACCAATGAACAGTACCTCTGCTATCTGCTGCTGGCATTAATCTTCTTTACTGGAAAAATGTTGACTGTGATTTGGGGGGGGGTTCATGTATAATACACATTAATAAATTATTAAGAGTTACTACATGTCTCTGTTTGATATGACAAATATGTAGTATTTAAAAAAAGAGTCCCAGGGGTGGTGTTCACAGAAGACTGAGTGGGAGGGACAGAGTCTGTGGCTTCTCTCAAGCTCAGTGAAACATTAACCCACAGTAAATCCTTTTTGTTCAGGATCAGGAATCAAACATCTCCATACGGGTGAAAATCAAACATGTCTTTGTGCGAAACAAGCTGACGAGTTAAAAAAGCCAACCATCCCACTGAGCTCCTCAGCAGCACGGAATCAAAGAATTAGCCTCGGGCTAGCCAAACACTGGAAATATACATATTCATAATGCGGATCACTGAGGTGATAAAGCTCTATTGCTCCGCTCCGCTCCCCCCACTCGCTATCTCATTCTCAACACTTCCATAACTGCTGGCAACAAGTAGATATTATGCCACTTTTCAGCACACATAAGTGATGTGAAGCAGGGTGACGGCTCACCCTGTTTAGCTCTCTATGCAGCAACAAGTAGATAACTGCTTTTGTGCGATGTTGAGGAAGTATGTGTGTTTGTGTGTGTGCGTGCACCCGAGTGCTGATGTTGCGTAATAGCAACCATGCTGAAGTCCACTGCTCGTTTCAATCGAAGAGAAGTGCAGCCTCTCACTTAACAGTGTGGTTTAGGAGTCAAATGGTTTCATGGATATCTGCCAGGTTTCTCTGCTTGGACGCCTGCCAGAATTTATGCAAGCAAAGTGGCTGTTAGATGCATGAAAGTGCAATATGTAGACTGCCTCAAACTAAACTGCAACCTGATAAACTCCAGGCATTAAACTGTGCCCCTGTGTTCGCAAATGACCCGAGTCTTGAGAGAATGACTTTAAAGGTGGGTTTATCCTACTGGCCTATGTGGCCTATTCACACCGTAATTAATAAATAGTTTACTAGTCAGACAAATCAGCCCCTCCCAACATAATGCTGCAACCGTAGTGTGCTTGCATTGACAAAATATGTGTATTTTTTTAACGTCAAGTTCAACAACATGAAAAATTCACAACAGTAAGCAATCTTGACATCTTAAGGGAAGAGAATGTAAAAAAAAACTGTCAGTTTTTTGCTACACAGCAACATCCACGTTTATTTAACCTGTTCTGTCAGTAGTATGATAGCATTCAGTGCTCCGACTTTTGTCCTGTGAAAAACAGGTCTGACCAGTTCAGCTTTAAGAACTCTTTAGTGAACATAATTATAATAATAAAACCGAGCAAAATGGAAAATAGGAGTAAACAACCAATAAGAAAATTGACTGTGACTATCCCCATGTTACCAGTGCTTCTAACTTCATGAGGCAAAAATCTAAATTATATTACCACATCTATGTAAAATAACAGGTTCAAATTCAATACAAATTCAGATGTTATGATATCAGATGTGGTGTGCCAACAAAATATAAAACTCAGAGAGCAAGCAGGACTAGTAGCCCAAATACTCTACCAGCAGGTCAAAGTCCAGGGAGATCCAGGGCACTTGTGGTTGTTTACTAACAAAACGGCTCATAATAAACCAAGGACCTGATGCCTCACTACCTTAGACAAAAGCACAGGGGCCCCATCTAAGACCAGCGGCCCGACACCGCCAAAATGGATCAGCAGGCTTGTAAAGCAAGCTGTTAAACTTTATCTGCATCATAACCATGGCAATAAGGCACCACAGAATTTCCGCCAGAACTTCGAAGACAGATTTTTTTTTCTCTGGATATAAGCTATAAGCTTGCTGGAGCTATTAACTGTTAATATCTTTTTTGCATTCAGACGAATCGCCAGAACAGAGCTTATTCTTCTTGTTTATGTGTTGAGATTATCTGTTGCCATGAGGATATATATATATATGTACATTACACACACACACAGACAGACAGACAGACAGACAGACAGACAGACAGACAGACAATCTATACACATATTTTGTACTTCATATAATCAGTTAATAAAACAAGCCAATACACCTTAGAGGTACCACTCAGATAGTGTGCCTGCATACTAGAAGTGTTAAGACTGCACTACATCCTATTAGTCTGCGCGTTCACAGAGCCATTAGCATTTAAATATGCTGGAGCTGTGCTCCTTTCAAAATGCCATTTTTACTCTGCTGCAAGGAGAGTTCTCCAGTTGTCATAAACAACTTTTTTTTTTATTCAAGAACCTTTTCAAATGTCAGGGCCAATCAAACACAACACGACAGGTCTCTGGGTGGAAAAGAAAAAACACACACACACACAGCTCAGGGGGCCGAGAAGAAAAGCAGACTTATCATGCATATTCATGTGGTTCGAAGGTTCAGTGACTGCTGTCTCTGAGAACTGTGAGCAGTGGCAAAAAAACCCCCAAACTTTTAACTAGTTTCTCCCCTGCACCATGTCAAAATGTCAGCGTCACAGACCCACAAAACCTCTCTGATTCCCCAAACCCCAACGCCAAATGTTTTGCCATCCCCACCCCACAGGCCCCTTCTCCCTGTCAGCAGATTTGGGCAGAAAAGTTTTGTCAGTGAAGTGGTGCTCAGCAGAATGGCATACAAACAGAGCCATCTCTCCACTGGCAAGGGCTCACTTCAGCACTGCAGACGTTTCATTCAGTTTACAACTTGCCTAACATCAGCAGGATGGATCCTCCTGACACAAGTCTATGTCAGCTGGACTGGAACACCGACTCTGCCAAGACACAGTGCAACCCTTCCTCCTCCTCATCATCATGCCACCTCTCTCCTGAGACACCCAGACAGGAGAGAGTAAGAAGGAAGGAAGGAGCAAAGAAAAGAGGAAATAATAACAATACACTGTGCCTGTGCTTTCCGTGTGTGTGTGTGTGTGTGTGTGTGTGTGATTCCTTTCAGGAAACTTGACCAGCTCAGAAACAGAGAGCTACACGCCTCGCTGCTATCTTCCTCTCTATCTGTTTCTGTCTTTCTCGCGGCTTCGCTTTCTGCCTCTCTTCATTAGTCTGTGTCTCTTCTCCCTGGCTCCTGCAAGGCACAGTCATCCAGGAGGACATTATTAGCTGTCAGCATTAACAACCAGCGTAGCTGGCAGCAGCAATCGGTTTCATAACAGTGCTCGCAGAGAGCTTCCTCGATGCCCCAGCGAGGGGAACAGGCAGTCAGGACAGCCTGCTGCGTGCAGATGGTGCTTTGTCTCCGCTAGTTTCTGCAAAAGTGACACGCAGACACAAACGCGCGCGCACATGTACATGCCCACAGAGTTGGAAGACGTTGCCACTATTCATTCCTAATCCTCTGTGGTTTGCATGAAAGTTAATGGCAGGTGTTTTAAGTTCTGGCTGTGCCAAGCAAAGGGAGGGAGGTGAGTGGAGGAAGATCAACTCTCCTTTTTTTCCCCCTGCTGGCAGACACAATCAATTTTCCATGTTGGAAGGACAATGTTTTACATCCCTGTTAGTTCTCCAAACAAGGCCCCTTCATGCATCTCCCTCCTCCCCCTCCTTGCTCCATCTATTCCAGGAATACTGTCCATGTATGCAGTTGATAGCAATTAAGACATCTTTGGAGGAAAACGGCCAGACATTAAGGAGGAGCTGGGAATTCAGTGTGACAGTTTACTCCAGGTGAGAGGCTATTAGACAACCAAGTGGTGTGAACTCCCTTGGTCATAAATACAGGAAACATTCTCCACTGTCCCACACTGCTGCCCAGAGCCTTCATCAAACCATGTAATGAGATAATACTTCAGGGAACTGTGTACATTACACGCATCGTCAACATATAGCATGAAAAGAAGCTATACGGTAAGCTAAGAGTCATTTAAATGCCCTTTTCCACAGAAGACATCAGCAACTACATGGAATTCACCACCCAGTCATTTGATTATATGCACCACCTGATTTTCCTGCTTTGATGTGTTAAAACATCTTCCATTAAAAACACATGAGCTCTTGGAACTTCGGATACTTTTTTTTTTTTTACTGTTTTCTGCCTCAAGATGATAAATAATAAAAAACTTACTAGATCATGTATAAACATTGTCTTTATTTGCGTTTTTTAAAACTCGTGTCACAATTTTTTGTAGGCTCTACAAAAATCTAACACTTGGTCATAAACAACATGCAAATAATGATCTAATACGAACGGTATTCAGCCTGGATTTAAGATTTGGCAACAATGAGGGAATATGATTCTCCAGTTTTATGTTTGATTGTCTCGATTTAAAAGCTTAATCCATTCAAATGGAGGAGTGGACCGTAATTTGCTTGTTTTCTAGCCACTGTGCCAGCTGAACTAGGAATGACTATTAAATTCATTATTTCGAATTGGCAAAGCTTGGGAACAAGCTTGTAGGATGCCAATGTGGCAGGAGCAAGCTACAGCAAAAACAGCTGTGAGAGTATGAAAGATGGTTTTAACTGCACTTAAGCACAAACAACAGGCCTGTATCTGTTTCTCCATACAGTATATCATATCAGTGGCAGACAGAGTGCACGCACCCAAATATTCACACTAACGCTCAGAGCTCCCAAAACCTGCCTTCACATAAATGACACAAAACAGACCATACTATTACAAATGAAAAACAGGTGCTGAAACATTGGACAGCGCCCCAATTGCACCAACACACATGCCCGTCCGCTCACACACACACACGCAAGATTTTTAAGTCTGCTCCCTGAGAGAAAACTAGAACCATCAAGGAATATGGAATAATAGAACTATAACCGTTCCTTCATCATAGTAATGCCTCTGAAGCACACGGTTCTCAATTTGCAAAGTACACTGCTTCACATTGACAATCTTTGCTTTCAACATCAAAGCCAGAACGCACTCTGAGAATTCTGTTTTTTAGGTGTCTACAGATACACACAACTGAAACTCTGCATGACTTCTGGAAACAAAGAACAATGGTTCACGTTCAAAACTGCTGTCATGAGACCACTGTTATTTTAACTGAGCTGGCTGATTAGCTTTTCTTTAAGATATAAAGAAATTGCCAAAAAAAAGAAAGAAAAGCAAAAACTATTTTAAAAAATGTTGACATAAGTCAATTGTCGCCATGTCAAAAGACCTGCAGTGCGACTCCTAAATCCTCCATGCTGTGTTATTTTTGCATCAAGGTGACTGACAATCTGGCTGTACATTTTGGGCTCCTAGCTGAGTAATTTCACACTCATTACCTCCTCTCCACAATGCACAGCACAATCACATGACAGTAAAATCCCCTCAACCCAACTCCTATGGGAACTTTTAGAAGCCGTTAGTGGCCTGGCCATTATGGAAATTCTCAGAAGAGTTCACAAGAGCTATTTCAGCAGCGTCCAAATTACTGTGTTAAATGGAGTATTGGACTCTGAGAATATGATTAACCAACTGTAATTGCTTTGCCTCTGTGACTTCAAAACAGGCCGCCAATGTACTGTTGCTGTACATCCAGTTCGTCTCCATCACCAAGTCATCACGTCAACAAGAAACAGAAGGACATTGCAGCTATGCAAGAATGTGGTCTGAGAATAAACAGAACACGCATCCTCTACCCAAAAAACAATCTCGTGCCAAATGAGCAGGCAGTGAGCAAAGTGAGAGACAGGCAACACCTGTGCTTAAAAAAAACAAAAAAAACAAAACGTCATCTCTTCCTGCTTCGGTGCACTTGCCTCGCCGCTATCCAGCATGTTCTAATACAGCAGAAACACACAAATGAGTCCCTACACAGCCATGTTGTACAGCAGATCAGCCATGTACATCAGTGCTCTCGACAAGCACAAATCATGTTCGTAATCACAGTACACTGACTCCACCAGTCACCAGGGAATATCTGTTGAGGCAAATGAGACTCCCGATTTCCAATACACAATAAACACATGCACACGCACACTCACATAGACATCAACACCGATAGTCACTGTTACACACACACACAGGCAGAACGCATAACATCATAAATATTAAATTTCATGTTTTCTTTTGCATTTTCCTTGTTAGCGATGAATCAAAAGGCCCCGATAGGAGCTGCCATGTGCATTGTGATGCCGCCTGTGATGCATTTGCCTTTC
Source organism: Trinectes maculatus (assembly GCA_016785345.1). NCBI lineage: Eukaryota > Metazoa > Chordata > Actinopteri > Pleuronectiformes > Achiridae > Trinectes > Trinectes maculatus. The sequence continues at coordinate 852,032 of JAFBJQ010000588.1, read as the reverse complement.
GGAGGCCGGCTTTCATATCTGGAAAAACATGCAGTCCACAAAGACGTGAGAGGAAGTTCAACCCCCAGCAGAGTTGAAAGCGGCAGATGAGGGGAGGGATATGGAGAGGCGCACAGGGTGGGTGTTGTAGCACTAGCAAGGAGGACTGAAAGAGCTGGAGAAAGGAAATCCCAGTCAGTCGAGATAATCTGAGAAGTGCTGTATCTGTTGCATCGCCAGCGACTGATGTATTATCCTGGCGAAGATACTCTCCATACGCACTGATTATTAAAAGCAGGGGGCATCAGATGATCAGATGTTTCAATAACTGTAACATTTCAGATGCACACATTTGCCTGTGGAGGGAGGTAGAAGAAGGGTGCGGGGCCACGGCCTGTATATCATTAACAAAAGCTTTAAGGCTCCTCTCTTAAAGTTCCCCTGTCTGTTGTGACAATGCCCAAAGGGGGAGAGCAGATGTCCGTTGCCAACAGCACATCTGCATACAGCCTCAATCCCCACCCCTTCACTGGCCAGACAATGGAGCCACCCTCCTCCTCCTCCACTTCAAGCTTTCTTCCATTGGAGCCTCCAAATGCAGTTTTTAAAAAAAAGAAAGAAAAAAAGAGGGAGAGTGTAGCAAGTTGCCTTTGGAGAAGCTGTGCCTGTCAAAACTGTGAAATGGATGGATCATCCCGCTGGTACAAACAAACCTGCAGGTGCTCATATGGACGCCTGATTGGCTCCCTAATTAACCCTCGTTAATTAGGCTTCCAAACCAGGTTCAAACCGGTTTTGTTTGGTTGCGCACGCGGCTGCAACTGCACCCAAACCCACTTGTGCTCAAAGTTTGGTCCAAACTGCGAAAGTGTGTGAACAACAATTCAAAATGTACACTTCCCCGTCAGGTCCGTCTATATTTACAAACAAGAATCGCTGGCACTGATCTGAATCGCAGCTCTAACCCGTTAAGCAGTGACCTTACAAACTGCTGGGCTCGTTAGAAACTTACTAAAGCCGATTCCCCACATCCCCATGAAGTGGAGTACAAGCTAATGTCTACTCCCACCCTCCCTCCTACCTCCCCGCTGATGGCGCAGGGACACATGGAGAGCGATGCGAGTGTAGCTTTCAAAACTACAACCCGGTGGAGCACACACACACATGTACACAAATATTAAAACGCCACCTTTACGATCATCTTGAACGCTACCTACCTCGACTGGATGTTTAGCTGGAGTTCAGACGTCGGCTCTGGGGGATCCTGGAATAGCATCGCAGGCTACGCATGTCAGAATTCGCTCGTTATCTCGGCTTTAGATCATGATCCCCATTTTCAGATGACACAAAAACTTAATCCTGGACGCAAACGGGCCGATCTCCGGCGCTGGGAGACGGTGCCTGGCGTCGCTTTTAGCGGAGGGGAAGTGGCCTGGGCTCTCGCTGTGCCCGCTGCTTGTTCCTGCTGTTTACTTGCACGCTTCAAAAACACTCCTATTCTTTTCCTCCTGCCAGAATTGAGAGGTGTGTATCAGTTTGCCTTTCCCTTTTTTTCCTCTCGCGCTCGCTTTTTTTTTTTTTTGAGCGAGGCGGAGCCTTTGCCCACTTCTCCCTGACACACACACATACACACACATACACACACACTACACATGAAACACTTCTTGCAGTTGATGATGATGATGATGATGCAGATGGGACAGTGGGAATCTTCGAGAAATATTTGTACACTCGACTCTTTTGTTTCCTCTCTTAGATGTTTTTGCTTGTTTCGTTCAGTTTTGAAGAAGTGACCTCAATAATAATAAAAAATTAAATTCTAAAATCTATTTTTTTATTTTATTTACTTGGTCGCAATGTGATGATTCGTACGACCAACAGTCAAAAACACAAAGGAAGTCCTATCGACAAAAATTCAAGCTATTATAATCTTTTATAATTTTAGTGGTACTTTAATCTGACAGTTTAGGGTGTGGCGAAATGTCACCTGCTAGCAATTTTGCTAGCTCGGATAACCTAAAGATGACCTTTGGTGCTAATATTAGCATAACATAGCATAACACACTTTGTGTTATTTCCAAAAAAAATTGCATTTTGGTACACTTTCATTTCAGATATCCTGACACTTATATGTTATTATCTTTTCAACATTAATGGGTTGTACATATTAGGCAGCTAAGTTTTGTTTGACAGTGACATAGGAGTTGGGTGAAAATATTTAGCATCTACTCGCTAATAATTGTTGTGCTCGTTTGATCTTATTATGTAAATCAAGCTCCACATTAATAACTTGTGTTTTAATTAGATAGGTCAGAGATATGAGACTACATCTCTTGTGGGCGAGCCTCTTTTTCGCTATGTTTCACTAGCATTCTGAGAAATTTATGTAGCCCTGGAGTGGCCATACAGAGAAAAAAATCACCATATATTATATTTATTGCAATGAGCAATTACAATGCTATTGTGTGTGCACAAAATATAATTCCTAATTAAACATTTGACAGTCCTCACCCAATTAATTGTGCAAAATACATACAAACAATGGGTACAACTTCTTATTATTTTTACGGTTGTGTTTTTTAGGGACTTGAAAGTTGATGTCATAAAGCCCTGGCTATAATTGTGTAGATAGCTCATCCGCATGTTGACTCATCCGTTCTCCTCATGCTACAGGTGCAGATAGCAGCAACTGCAGCTGTGCCTCGGCGTCATGCTTAAAACATGCAATCTACTCTTCTCCCGTATTTTTAGTTCCAGTCTCAGCAGTGGAGCCTCTATTTATTCACACAGTAGTACCAGCTATATTACACGCCGCAGATGGCAGAGAGGATCTTTGGATTTCAAGTCATTTTCCCATCTACTTCATTTCACAACACTTGCGGCGGCCCCATATTTGAATCTTTCCACAATGACAAACGAGCAGTACATAAATCTAATATCATTCACACACCTTCTATTTTGTCATTGGACCCTCTGTACCATCTACACCGAGTGTGTGGTCCAAGGCCTGGGGCCTCTTGGCCCCGTCCAGAGAACATCTTTCCCTGTAGCCATTTTGTTCCCAGTACAATGTAGCTACTGGGCACGAACCCAAACACTGCAGACCAACATCAGCCAACAGGGAACACCAACGGGAGCATATGTTTGCAATGGCAGGGGAGGGGAGGGATGGCAGGCCACAAAGTAGCACATAGGCCAAACACAACCAAACTGTCAAATTATACAGGTAACTGATATGGCGTGAGGGGTGAGTGTATTATTTAATGTTGTTAAAGAAAAATTGCATACTTTTGATGATTTTGTTATTATACCAATAGTAATAATATACTATATGGTGTGATTAATAATCAAAAACATCTTTTTTATTACCCTGGTATCACTGGAATACAAATCTGGCTCTGCTTAACAGATACATCGCTGTAGATGATTAAATTGCTCTCTTGAGAGTATGATTTGCTTTTGTTTATACAGCAGTTGTCAGAAGATGACAGTCAACACACACATCCCTCTAATCTTTACACTGTATGGTGGGTATTTGAGAGGATCAGTAGTGTGCAGCATATTTCTGCAGAGAAACATTATTTCTTCCCTCAATTCCTTCTGGCAGAGATCTGAGTGTTTGACCTTTTTAAAATGCAAAGCGATTCTTCTACTCCGGAGAGCGAATGGGAGGCTCATGATTGTGCTACTAAATTTGAGGGACTTAATGCAGTAACTCACAGAGAGGGAGAGCTGCTCTGCACCTGCTGAAGTCTTGACTTGGTTACGGGGATACAATAACACCTCCAAGGGTTATGTTAATCTTTAAAGACGGGTTATTCTTATGCTGCTCCACTCTTTACCTCATTGGAATGAATATTTCACTGCAACCTTGAATCGGCCTGTTTCTTAAATCGCCTCATTGTGTATCATTTCCTTTTACTCAGTCTGCATGTGTACTCGTTCACTTTAATATCAAAATAAACTGTGAGCATCTGTTTTCATTCGGCCCATGCATTCATCCATCTCATTTGATTCCATTAAATAAGGGCATTGATCAGACCACCTTTTGTTTAAATCGCCATTGACATATAAGCCTCTCGACAGTCAACTCACGGTTGACGGTTTTAATTTAACATTTCGCATTAGTTCTTATCCTTCAGCCTTTCTGTGAAGTGGCCTTGTAGCTAATTTAACATTTGCATCAACACCAGAGCACCGGTCATTATCAACAGCTAAAAAGTAAAGATAGCGCTTATTGAGGATTTAACAACTCACACTCTGCATGTGGGATATTGTAATGAGGATCTGATGGAAGCATCATTTACATTTGGTAATAATGTCAGATTGTTAAGAGTGTACCATTGTGCTGTAAGTATCCTCATCCACTAAGTGTCCAGACAGTTCATCAGCAGATTTAATTTTTTTAACGAAGCTATTGAGGTGGGAGAGTGTGCTTCAAACAAAGCCACGCAATGCCACACAGCACTTGCATTTAATTATATTCCAAAACGTTAAGGCATCTGATACAGTCACAGCATCCTGTAAAAGACACATGCTTTCAGTGTCCCTGATTTCTCCCGCCAAAAGAATGCAAGTAAATAATGTGTGACACAGTTCTATAGACTTGTTCTTGATCTCAATGGATACAAATGATTCTGCAAGACAAAGCAGTTGTCAAAGCAAAAGTCAAGCTAAATTGTGTGAAGCCTCTCTTATTGGTTCATTTGCACATATCTCAAATGTGACTGTGGTGACTTTTTCATCAGGTTTTTTAAATAAAAAAAAACCCTTTCCCTCGAGTATGAGTGAGAGCCAGCATAAAGGAGCGAAGCCCGTTAGGTGTGTGGCCCTGCCCCTGACCTGTAGATTTGAGTAGATTTCTCATTTGACCTAATAAGATTAAATCGCAGTGTTTTTGAGATTATGAGGGCACAGGCGAAATGAAGCTAATAGATGGAGCGCCTGAAGTCGTGATGAAATACTTGGTAATATTACCATAGCTGTGGAAAGTCAAAGTGAGCTACTGTTAAAGCTGAGACGTGTGCCTCTGTGGGGAGAAGAGACCTTGCTGCCTCAGGGTTACTTTCGCCTTATTACCTCTTACTCTCAAAACGCTCGATCAGGAATCAATGAAACGGAGTCAGTTTAATAAGCATGGCATAAAATCATATTTCATATCCTAAATACATTTGACACAAATTGGTTTTTACTGTTATATCGTTCACTTTAGATAATCAATCCGAGCTCTCCTTACAAACTGGCACAGTGTTTTCTTCACATACCCTATGCAAGAAAAATGAATCCATCCTTGTATTAAGTATTTCTCATTCTCCTTTGGGATGGATACTTGAACAGACTGCTGCTTGTAGGTCTTTGTTTACAACCGACCCAGTATAATTATATTCCCCACCTACACGCAAATTAGCATGCAAACCGTGTCAGAGGTTTACAAAATACATGCAAGAATGCAATTTAGTGCAAGGATAAGTCTGATCATCTGAGGCGGTCTCTCTGCACCACTGTGCCCTGCCATGATGCCAGGCTAATAGACTGCACTGCTGCAACATGCGATGCAGACCTGAGCCAGACTGCAGCTAACAAGCTCCTCTTACTTACACACACACACACAGGGCACAAAACGCTTTAGCAAGAGAGCGCTTATCTTCACTGAACAAACTCGAGTGATGGGAATGTTCTCAGGATGTTATCATGTCCTCTGTGGAAATGAGATAGCCAGCCACCTTTATCACCACCCTCAGACTCTGAAGGGCCCCTGACCATTACAGGAAAAAGGACCAATATACTGCCAGGGGACACCAACCGACTGGCTGTCTGAAAAAAGACACTGCCAGGGTATTGGAAGCATTGCAAGTTATAAATGTTATTAAGACCGAATTCATATACTTGAAAAAGATCAAATGTTTCACATGAGATTTTTTTTACGTGTGAACTTTGAGATGATATTGAAACCATAAAAGTAGACAGAAAATAAAATCTAAAGAAATCAGGAAAGCAAAAATTTGTTTGATAATAACAACTGGTGAATGATAACTGGTGAGTCAACATCAAAAATAAATAAATCTCTCTGATATGTGATTTAATAGCAGCATCGCCATGGCAACTCTTCACATCTTTAATGAACAGGTATTTGGACCAAATGCAAAACTTTGTAACGTCAGCACTGATGCCAAAACTGACATGAGAAAAATCGGTAGACGTTGTCAGACAAAGCAACGTGGCATGTCAAAACAGCACAACAGCCATTTTTGAAAAAAGAACGCAGGCATGCACAAACACACACCACACACACCACACAAAATGTGCCATAGCAACACAAATCTTCCCCCTGCTTGCTGTTATTTCAAACTGTCTGGCAAATCCATCTCTTGTTTTCAAAGCTTTTTCTTCCACAACAGGTGCAAAACCTCTCGACTCAACACATCAAAGAGACACATGCACCTGTGAATAAATCACAGCGAATGGTAAGAATCCAAAGTAGCGCCTCCTAACACCAAAGAGGTAGGATTCAAAGTGTCTGATTTAATATTCATGAAGTGCAAGGCTCTGGTGGTTGAATGCTTGTTTACTGAGATGTGTCTTTTGTCCTTGATATTCCACCAAGAAACTGTATTTACATATTGCATACTTGTGGTTTTGCCTCGACACGACATAACACACACATGGTGTATGTACAGTACGCGCGGAGATTGACACGCCATTTCAGTAAGCTATCTCCTGCAGGAGCTCTCACTCCCCTGTGAGGCATTAAAAGCCTTTTCTGACCGAGCTAATGAAGTTTGTGATTATGAAGTGTTGGTGGCTTCCATGCGGAGGAGTTGTTCAAGTTATGGCAAGTCTTCATACTGCACCCACAGAGACAGAGGTGGCAGACAACCAGTCCACACAACCATATACACAACCAACCAAACACAGGCACTGCTGTTTTTTGTCTTTGTTCATAAACACTTATTTCCTCCTTTTCATCACCACTGCATCCCTTTAAAGAGTATTTCAGGTGATCTACTAAAATGAACAGGTTAGCTGGTTCACTGGCAAACATCTGCATACAGCAGTAAACAGCTGTTTTGGTGACATGGTTGAAATGGTTTTCGTTGGACGGAAATCGTCTTTTAATCAGTCCACTTGTCTTTATCTGTCTTCTCTGACATATGGTCATTTCAAATCCTCCGCCCTGCAGCTTGTTGTCAGAATTTTGGCAGTGATGTGTGTGTGTGTGTATGGGATCATCGCAACATGAAATCACTGAGGGTTGTGGTTCCACCAGTGGGATTGCCTCACGGCTCTCTTTTCTTGCCTTCGTATAAATTGCACTCCACCTTTTGAGGCCGAAGCGACTCCTACGAGGTCGGTGCCGTACGTGGATCAGCTAATTACAACGGCTGAAAGAAAGCTTTTGAGAGAAAAAAAAACCCCATCTCCCCAGTGAGTGCTTAAAGAAAGAAGGCAGCTGGTCAGAACATACTCTGGAGAAAACATCAGCTATCAGAGAGTGGTCGGGCTACTTTTCACTTAAGTGCTTTTCTCCGACGAGCAGTGTTCCCTGCCACTTGCTCCCACGCTTTCTCCGCTCTTGCAAGGCGACACACACACACACACACACACACACACACACACACACACACACACACACACACACACACACACACACACACACACACACACACACTTCATCCCTTTCAGCCTCAGAGGTGAAACAAATCCTTGGAATATGACTAAAACCAGGCTTAATTTATTTCATAAGCTCTAACTCAATGTCTTTATGTTCATATGCAGTGAATAAAAATAGATAGTTTTCTCTCACAGAGCGTGCACATTACACAGGGGTGTGGGTTATTCCATTTCTCACACAGCTTGGCTGTTGAGCAACTCTGGATTCTCGATAGGCCAAGTGATCGCTCATGCAGACCTGCTGCCCTCTGCTGTCTACGCTGTGACTTCTCACCAGTCTGTCTGGGGATCCTACAGTGGGTCCTGCTATAAAACAAGTGCACTATTGCACTGTTGTTTCAGGAGCGTATTATCAAAGAAATAAGGTGGACACACAACTGACTTCTAAAGGGAATGGCCCAAAATGCCCATTTCTTTTACAGCTGGTAAAGCTGACTCTGATCTCTCTGTACTATGTCTTCTCACTGATGCCATCTTGTGCCTGAGATGGCACCAGTGTCTCAGGACTTGGAAAGTGCTGAGATGTTAGTTGCCGCCAGCACTTCAAGAGTCTCTGATTGGTCAGAGTCATGTCGTCCAAACCACATAAATCGCTCTCCTGCCCGTGCTAAAGCGGCCTCTTCTGACTTGAGCCTGTGGTTGTGAGAGAACCTTCTGTTGCTGGTTGAGACGTTTCCAGTCCCCCTCACCACATAGTCAGCCTGGTAAGCTGTGAGGTCCCCCCCAGTCTCTTCCGTGCCGCCGGTTGCTCCATTATGACCCAGGCAAAAGTGCGAGTTGTGCTGCCTGCGATCATCGAGGCACTTCCTCCGTCCCACACCCTGACGAATACAAACTGGATTCAGAGATGTGGTTGCTTTTCAAGCTGTAACGCAAATGATATAGCTCAGAACATTTCAGTATGTCTCCTCATACTCACATGTTCAAAGACAGAGATGTTGTCTTTTAAGGAATGTTTGTTGTCGTGTTGTGAGAGTGGATACTCTCTGGATTTCTGTGAAGAAACCAATGGAAAACCTCCTGTTGGTTGGACAGCCTAATAAAAACAGTAGTAATAATAATTATTGGTGGTTATCAACTTAACTTCAGAGGAAAACCTTAGAAGGGATATTCACCATCTTGTCATGTGTTCTAAATGGTGTAATGATTTGTTTTAATTATATTAATCTCAATATTTCATGAGAAAAACAAACACTTCTTACCCATTTTCCATCAACGCTCACTGAAGAATTCTGCTTTCCACCTTTTACCATTTTAAAAAAACCTTAATATGTTGAGTCCACTGAGTGGTTTCACCAACAACAAACACAAGCACTCACAGTTTAGCTGAACAACTTGGCACATGCAAACAATGGTGACTATGGAAACATGGTACGAACAGCCAACCTGATATCTGAGCTCGACTGGCCAGAGATGTAGAACTGAAATTCTGACAGAAACCATTATGTGACAAGACAAATCAGAAACACATGATTACTGAATATTAAATACAGTCTAGGATTTCTGTGTCCCTCTGAAATGTGAAAAAACTGATCAGACAAGTCACAGAGAGGCCATTCCCAAAAATAAAAATAATACAAATGACTTTATTTTTGTTACATATACAAAAACATAGGTTAGAAAAGAAAAATTAAATTGAGGTGATCAAGTTATTAAATTAAAGGACATGTCATTTACTAGAATTAAAATTTCAAAGAAAACACTGATTCATACACGGAGAGCGACTGATACTGATGTTTGTGGAGTTCGTTACTAAGTGAACGTAGACTGCTCTTTTTCCATTTTCCTGGGAACGTGCTTCTTCAGCTTTTTGGCCAAACGCTGCCACCTGATAAAAAGCAGTTATCGTGAACAACTATTTTAAATGGCCCAAATACACCCACATCCATATTTCAGAGCACACATGAACTCGCCTTACCTTTCCTGTGCGGCGTTATACTTATTCAACCTGTCCGCCTCCTCCCTCTTCTCCTCCATCCATCGTTGCACAAGTGCCTCTTTGTCTCTCAGGGCCTCCACCAGGGTTTCCTTTAGTCCTTTCTTCTCCGCTCGCAGAGCTGCCAGCTCTTTTGATTGACACTCTATAGTGAACTCTAATTCTGCCAGGGTTGCCTTCAGGGTGTTAACCCCTTTAGCCTGGTTAAGAGCCTCTTGACGATACCGGGACACACTAAAACAGCAAAGAAATGAAATTAAATAAATATAAATTATTTTTTAAATATTGTTATTTAAAAAGTTTAGATTTCAGATCACAGATTAATATATTTGCATCAATACATGTGGCAGAATGAGGGAGGTGAAAGTTCAAGACATGGGGGTGGGGGTGGGGGGGTGGATAAAATGATCCAAACACAGAACAGTAACTACGCAACCTGGGGAATCAAGTCAGAAAAGTGAAATTGTAAAACAAAGAAATAAAAGTTGTGTTGTTGTGAGAACATGATCATCGACCACTTCTCTCTCACTCGGACAACACATGTTTCAAATTATGGCTCATGATGAAATCTCTGTCACAAAGAATAAAGCCAAAGCCAAACATTAACTTTTAATGAATGTGATTTATATCTTTTGTGTGTGTGTGTGTGTGTGTACATATATATATATATATATATATATATATATATATATATATATATATATATATATACTTTTTGTAATATTTAAAGGAATAGAAAATCAAAGGGCCAAAAATCAATACTGATTGATTTGGGGAGGTGGGAGGAAATTAAAAGAAATTAAAATAGAGAATATAACCAAAATCCTTTTTTTCATGTTTTTTAATCACCGCATAATAAATGATTCAGTTTACTGACTCACACAGCAACTTTGCCAGAAATAACTATATTCGTTCGAGAATATGAAACGAGGATTAGTAATGAACAACTTGTAAGTACATTTCAAAATAAAATACACCGTAGTCGAATGCGCTCAACTTTTCTAGAAACGACCTGCACGCTCTTAGTACTTCCGGTTCGTACTCCTATAACAACACGTTGGTATGGCTGGATATATCCCATGTCATAAGATTTGTACTCCATCGCAGACAGTTTAAAGGTATTGTTTTTGCTTTTAAATTGAAATGTCCAGTAATTTCGATGAGTAAAGAAGGAAGGTGACGGGCTTTGTAGCAGAAACAGGAAATAGTTGTTTGCCATCGGTCGCAATAGTGTGAGCTTATGACATAAACAGACTGATGGGAACAGAAGCTACAGGCTCGTTTGAATAATGTAGCTAATGCTTTACGTTGCTGCGGTTAACAAAGCAACACCGACTTTTCATATAACAAACGTTCATTTCACGTAAGTGTTTTAAAACTATACTTGTTTTTACAGCTCTGGTATAGCATCGCTGTTTGGACTAGCTAACCTGTCGAGCTAGTGCTGAAGGCTACAAAACTTAAGCGACAGTCATCCACATACTGTTTACATTCACGAAGCTGTGGACAGGTTGTCCAGTCGGTAAATGTTTGCTGGATTGACAGACGTGTGTCCAGTATGAGCGCAGCAGCTGAGGACACCTCTGAGCCTGGTGTCCCTGTGGACAATGCCAAGGAAGAAGTCAGTTGTCCTGCCTGCATAGATGAAAACAGCAGACACGTAAGTAATCAGACTGAGTGCAGAACATGTTTCATTATGCTCTAAGATGATACATAGCTATAGGCCTACCTCTTCTGTACATCAGGTACAGTTGTGATAATCCTTCACCAGTTTAAAGCCTCTGAGCCTCTGCATTAAACTTTTTGGAGACCATAAAATCAATTGTTAAAAATATATTTGTCATGGGTTAAAGCCCTTTAATAGGATTTCTGTGTGCAATCACTCCACAATAATATAAATAAATTTCACAACTAATGAGCAGAACAAAAAACAATTTAGGTCTTGAAATTAGATTTCTTCTTATTGTGTATGGAGCCCCCCCTCAGAGTTGTGATTGAAAATTTCTATTGAATAATGAAAAAATATTTCATACTTACGCCAGTCGCTGTGTTGTTGTAATCCTGACTAAATTGTGATGCTTTGTTTTGTTCATTTATAGGACTCGGCCATATGCTCAGGCAACACTGAAGTCAAGAGCCGAGCTGTGGTCAAGTACTCTGCTGCCCCACCTCCTACCAGCTATGCCTTGCTGCAGGAAAAGACTGACCTGAAGCTGCCTCCTGCCAACTGGCTGAGAGAAAACCCACAGCTGGGTAGTGCAGGCACAACTATACTAGGATCCAGCAGCAAGAGCAAGCCTTTTTCAAGGTACATCATTCTAGGAACATCATTAGATATACAGTCACTGAAATGTATTGCCTATTGCTCTAACGTGAGATTAGATTGATCATCAGTTTGTAGGCGATTGATGTTAATTTATTGATTCCAGGTTTTATCTAATGCGTACTAAAACTATAGCCCTGCAATAAATGTTTTTTGCAGAGTTACACTGATTCAGCTGTAAGGCCATTTTGTTTTGTCCACCATATTTATTTCACTAAGGGTAAACTAAATATGATGAACACCTCTTGTTACTGAGCCAAAGTCAAAGCTGCTATTAGAGGCTGGGAGTGTTATGCTATGTGCTCTGGTTAATTGTTAAAACCTGCTGGACAGATGGCCTCTGTTGATGGTCAAAACACAATCATGAAGACTGATTAGTTGTCAGTGGTCCATCCATATTAATACTGGGTGTAACAGACTCTGTGTGTTCTGCCTTTTTTTTCATCCATTTTACAAAACTAAAACTTATTTATATGTTATTCTATGCTGACATCTCAAATGAAAAGCACTAGATAGCTACTTGCTGCACAGCTGAATTGCCAGCTAATTGTTGAAACTGTTAGTTGGTAAAACATGAATACTGTTACACTGTTAAATAGTTGGACACGTATCCCTATCACTTTACAGTATTTACAAACTCTAATTACGTTACTTTTCTTTTCTTGTAGTTTTGGGATGGCCTACGACTTCATTGATTGCATTGGGGACGATGTGGACGTGGTGTCAGACTCTGAGGTTTGTGGTGCTGCTGGAAAGCTCACATTTGCCTGGGAAACACTCTTACACAGCTGATGTTAACTTTTTTTTTTTTTTGGTCAAATTCAGAACATCAAGAAGCTTTTGAAAATTCCCTATAGCAAGTCCCACATCAGTATGGCTGTTCACCGGGTAGGGAGGACCTTGCTTTTGGATGAGTTGGATATTCAAGAGCTTTTCATGAGGTCTTCTCAGGTATAGCAGGACTTTTACTTTCAAAGCAAGTTCCCATTACTGTACCAGGATTTCCTTGCCAAAACTTAAAAAAAATGTATTGTGGTAAGTGGATGAAGTGCATCTCTCTGTTGTGTGTGTGTGTGTGTGTGTGCGCGTGTGCGTGTGTGTATCTGCAGACAGGAGACTGGACATGGCTCAAAGAGTTTTACCAGCGGCTAATGGATCAGAAGTGGCAAAGAAAAAAGAAAAGTAAAGAGCACTGGTATCAGAGAGCAATCCTTTCAAAGTTCCTCTACTACAGGTGAGTTTGTTGGCATTACAGGATTAATGGTCACAGTTAAAGTTTCTTTCTGAGCCTTCCTCTGTGGGCACTTTGTCTTCATCTCTCCATGTTTTCTTGTAGTGTAAACGGTGATGGAGCTGCAGAGCCTGTACCAGAAAACTTAAATGAAGGGGAGGTGGAGAATGGGGCAGAGGAGTTCAGTTCCTCATGGCCCACCTCCTTCACTGGTACACCGTCTGACGATGAAGGACCAGATGCTACAGAGGAGGTACAAAAAAAAAACAGTACAGCCATTAGGTGAAATGAAATGTATATTTTTTAGAAATTACTTATACTGTTGTAAGTGTTTTAGCTAAGCTTAAGTGTGTGAAAGCGTAGGTGTGCACTGATGCTGACAGTATTTCTATTATTAAACATGCAGGAAAGTGATTCTCTGGACAGCACATTTGCTTTGGGCCAGGTGACGGCTGTACCCAAAGAGCAAAACCTCCCCACAATCTTCAACGAAGGGGAGAACAGTCAGGTACTGTCAATTTTTTTTTACAACACTTTAATGGTACATACAACCTCAGTTGTTAGCTTATTTTTAAACTATATAATCTCATGTTATCTGTTTAACAGGGTTTAAGAAATGACTTTGTACGAAACATCATGTGGACATTTGAGGATATCCACATGTTGGTTGGATCCAACATGCCAATTTTCGGAGGGGGTCGCTATCCTGCTGTTAGTCTAAGACTCAGGTTGGAATTCAAACCTCACCAACTGATTCAGCATTCACACAATTTATTATTAATATGTCTTTATTATTATGTCTTAATCTTCCGCCAAATTTTGCCGATTAACTACTGCCACAGTTTTTGTCTGATTTGTACAGTTCGTACATCAAAAAAAATCCAGCTCCTTCAGGAATTGTCTGCTATTACTTTTCTCACTGCAACTCCAAATACTTTTTACAAAAGTAATGTTTTTATTACCATGTTTTTTCCCATTGGAAATACATGGAGTGTGCACTGTACAATCTACCATATAGCGTACTGTACAATCCACTGTACAGTCTACTGTACAATCTACCGTATAGCCCACTGTACAATCCATTGTATAGCCTACGGTACGATCTACCATACGGCCCATTTTACAATCCACTGTATAGCTTATGGTACAATCTACCGTATAGCCTACTGCATAATTTACCGTATAGCCCACTGTCTCTCTCTCTCACACACACACACACACACACACACACACACACACACATTACTACTACTACTACGACTACTACTTTTGTACCTTTGGCTCTCTTCAGCTCGTTCAGCTGAAGATCATGCTATGAGAGCTTATTCAGCAGAGTCTGGGTGCATGTTCAGTACAGCTTTCAGCATTCATATGCATTCTCCTCAGAAAATGCACTTTTTATAGTTTAATTTATAATTATACAGTGGTTTAATTGCATAATTTCTGCTTATGTATGTTTTCTCTCTCTTTCAGGGACAACAATAAACCAATTAACATTCTGACAGGTATTGACTACTGGCTTGACAATCTGATGTGCAATGTCCCAGAACTGGTCATGTGTTTTCACGTTAATGGCATTGTTCAGGTAAATTACTGGCTAGCTTTTGCCATTGAGATTTTTTTTTTACATCATAACGCAAGCCCCCATTTTTACTGGTGGTGAAATAGTTTTGAGGTAATATATTTGTTGTTTTCCCTGCAGAAATATGAGATGATAAAGACAGAGGACATCCCTCATCTGGAGAACTCCACCTTCTCCACAAGGGTGGTAAAAGACATTGCCCAAAATATACTTTCCTTCCTCAAGTCCAACTGCACCAAAGAGGGTCACACCTACTGGCTTTTCAAAGGTAGAAGATGAACGACAGACACTGTCTGTACTTCTACTGTACACTGTTTTCCTGTATGTCTTGGTATTTCCTAATTTGTTTTTTAAACAACAGCTAGTGGGAGTGACATTGTGAAGCTTTATGATCTGACAACTCTGTGTGAGGAAGCTGAAGAAGAGAAATGTCAGAATCCCTTCACTCTTCCTGTGGCTGTGTTACTGTATAAGTAAGTATCTGGGACAGACTCGGGATGGGAATGTGTTTATCCTCCTGGATTACTGCAGTTGGGAAAACTATGGTTCATTTATTAAATTTGAGTTGAACTCCAGGGATTTAGAGATTTTGTTCACTATTTTATAGTTTTTATTTTATGGTTTTGTAATATTTTTTTTATCTTGCCGTGCAGAGTGGCCAGTAACTTGATGCTAAAGGCGAGGCAAAACAGAAAGCACTACGGCACAATCAGAACTCTGCTCTTAAACTGTGTCAAACTTCTGGATCAGGAAAGACATCCCCAGGTAAGACGCTGCTCTGGAGTAAAATTATAAATCATACATCATAATGTTTGATCATAAGATAATATGGTATAAAATCACAAGTGTAGTATTTTTAATTTGTACTTAGAGAATTCGAGAATTGAGAATTAGAGTAATTAGAGAAACTAAACTGAAATCTGACCTTGCTGAATCCTGATCCTCGTCACCTGTCTGTTTAGATAATTGCCTCAGCGCACTATATGCTATCAGAGCTGTTCCAGCTTGACGAGCCCCTGGAGGATGAAGGGGGGTCACTCCGGTCTGGTGGCCTGGAGGACAGCTACAGTGATGAGGACAGGGAGGAAGATGAGGTGGACCTGATAGAGGACAGCGATGAAAACGGCTCATATAGTAGCTGCTCAAAGCCACGGGATGACTGTAATGCCGTGGCTATTATTCGCTCTGTTGGAGAACTGTCGGTCCCAGAGAAATATAAATCCACTCACCAGATCAGAGTGAGTTGAACCCTGTATGTTTTCTTACCAACTCCATTACACAGACCAAATGGGAGAGAAAGTAATATAGATAAAAACAGTGTGTGTAAAAACGGTTTGAAAAAAAAAAGCTAATCCTGTTGTTTTTAAATATCCACAGCCGAATTGTGCTTTTCCTGTTTCTCAAGATAAGGAGGAGCGATGCAGACACGTCCTCAGCTACGTACTAAAGGTGAGGCTTTTGTTTCGTTTAAAGACACTGCTAAAACCTGACGTGATCTACCAGTTAATAATCACAACATTACACTGCACAGGGCCTGAAGGCAGTGGACAGCAGTGTTAAGAAGGAAAGTGATCTCCCATCTGCAGACCCTAATACGCCAATCCCTCTCAAGTATGAGGACAAAAGTGCTGTTGGAGGCTGCACCTCTGAGAAAGGCATCTCTCTTCTTCTTGAACGAGGTCAGTTTTTAGTCCTTATTTCAGGGGATACAGTAAAAAGACAGTAAATAAACAAGTACAATGACAAACTATGAATCTCATCTTATTTATAATGCCAACCAGTTTCATCTTTCACTCTCACATCTCTCTCATATGTGTCATCAGCGGGGCCCGTGCAGACAGACCAGAAGCACCCTACACGGTCAGGGATGATACCCGGTTCCTGGCAGCACCGCATGAAGCTGCAGCTATTTCTCAAAGCCACCAAAGCCTATTACGTCCTGTCTGATGCAGCCACTAACTTGCTCAAGTATGGGCGAGCTTTGCGCTACATCAAGCTCTCTTTGCAATGCTATGGTAATGTAATTCAGTCTGCAGTGTTTTGTTTACGTATTTATTCATTCATTGATTTTGTTTATTAAAATTACATGATGCACTATAATAATCTTCTGTTTCCCTTCACTCATTTTTTCCTACTGTTTTCCACTAGATGCCTATTGTTCGGTGAGTGGTACACTGCACCCACAGGTGCTGCACTTTCACAGCCAGTGTCTATCTCTGTGCGGGGATATCCAGCTGATGTTGGCCCAGAATGCCAGCAACAGAGCTGCGTACCTGGAGGAATACAGCTACCAAACCAAAGAGGACCAGGAGATCCTGCACAGCCTGCACAGAGAGACCAGCTGCCAAGGTCAGTCATTAAAGACCACAGTGTCCAACTTTCTTTCTTCATCTATTGAAATTACAGCTCTTGGCAAATAATTAAATACCCGATTCATAACTGCTACACAGTTTCTTCTCATTCATTTGAATTCCACCAGTATTTACACAAATATTGTGTTCATTTATCTGTTTCCTCACTAGCCTTCAACATGGCAACAGACCTGGCCATGGACCCAGAGTACCAGCTGTTTGTTAGCAGTAAGTGCTACGAGGCAGCATACGAGCTGCTCGTCTCTGAAGCTTTGAAAGACCAGGAGTCAGAACAGCTGGACCAGGTGCTCAAACGGTTGGGAAACATCCGCAACGAGATGGGAGTGTACTACATGAACCAGGCTGCAGCCATGCAGACGGAGAAAGATGGTAACATTTGTAACTGTCACACTGATTTTTTTGTGTGTGTTTTTTTCCTGCACCTGTTAATAGGGTGCTGGGCCTAATTGGACTTCTTCTTCCCCTCTAGCAAAGAAGTCGGTGTCCGTAGCAGAGCAGGAATTGTGGAAAAAAAGTTTTGCCTTCTTTGAGAAAGGCATGAAAGACTTTGACGCCATCGGGGACACCACCAACACGGCCTTACTGCTGTGTAACACTGGCAGGCTAATGAGAATCTGTGCTCAGGCCCACTGCGCCATCTCCATTGACCAGAGCAGAGGCGAGTTCTCACCAGAAGAAGCCCTCTACTACAACAAGGTGTCACAACACATCCAAACCTTTTGTCTTCAATTTAGCATTTCCAGTCACCCCAAAACAATATTCTATTTCTACCTTTTTGTTCATTTGTTTTTTTGTAACTTGATTTGAACCCAGGCCATAGACTACTACTTGCGGGCTATGAGGTCACTGGCAGTCCGAGAGAACCACCCAGCAGTATGGGACAGTGTAAATTGGGAGCTGTCCACGACCTATTTCACCCTGGCTACACTTCTACAGGACTACGCCCCTCTGTCCAGGAAGGCCCAGGAGCAGGTGCAATTTTAAGACTCTCTTTTTATATACTAGTGAACAGATATTCTCAGATAGGTAAATCTTTGAGCTCCTCAGCACATGTTTTATTTTCTTTCACTTCCTCAATGCTTCAAATCATTAGTGATCACTCTTTTTCTACCGTCTGTTATTGTGTTTTACCAGATTGAGCGAGAAGTTACTGAGGCAATGATGAAATCCCTCAAGTACTGTGACCTACAGACTGAGTCAGCTCGTCAGCCGCTCTACCAGTACAGAGCTGCCACCATCCACCACCGCCTGGCCTCCATGTACCATAGCTGTTTCCGCAACCAGGTCACAAATCATTCAGAAATATAGATTTTCACTTCATCTGAATACCTTTTTGTATTTGTACTAATGATTCACGTCATGTTTTTTTTTGATTGTGCCAAAATGAATATTTGGTTTACAGGTTGACTGGTGAAGTTAATGGGTGATGCATTTCACACTTACCACAGCATAATACACACTGAAGTATGTATGTGTCTCTGGCTCTGACTGTAACAGGTGGGGGATGAACACTTGAGGAAGCAGCATCGGAGCCTTGCAGAACTTCATTACAGCAAGGCTGTTGGCTTATTCCTCAGCCTCAAAGATGCACCTTGTGAGCTTCTCCGCACATTACTGGAGAGGGTGGCCTTTGCTGAGTTCACTATGGCAGGTGAGAAACTACAATTGTTATTAATGAAAGACCAACAATACAGAACAGAAAACAAACTAACACCAGACAAACACTAGGAAACATACTTATACAGCTTCAGCCTCAACAAAAATCTAAAAGATACATTGTCCTTTAAAAAATGATAAAATGATTAAAGGAATCTACCTCACCAGTTTTAAAAAGTATCTTTTCCTGTCACACAACTCTGTCTCGGAGAAAAAAAACACCACTGTTGAATTTTTTTAATCTTTTGAACTCTCTGAAGGTCATGCTCAGTTTTATCACAGCGAGAAGACCAAAGTAAAGAACATAAACGTTCTTTTCACTGCCTCACACAGTAAGATTTCTTACCATGTTTACACAGGTCAGAGCAGCAGTGTGGCTAAGCTGAAGAGCCTGACAGGAGCTCTAGAGACCATGACACAAACATGCTCTGCTTTCCAGCTCATTCATAGTGAGCTACAAGAGGAGCAGTTAGAGGTAAGTTTCAGTGAAGCGGCGGGGAAATGCTTCTTCTCTAGTCTTTGTTCAGTTGACATTTTTGTTCTTTTTCTGTCATATCTCGCGCTGTAGTCCACTGAACCGCATCCTGCTGAATCACCACAGTCTCCTGATTTGGCCGGTGGTCCCACCTCAGGACTGAATCTCCAGGAGGTGATGAAGTTAATTGGTGTGTTTGAGCCAAGTTTCTCCTTTTTGCTGCTGCAGCTCATCAAACTGATGGCAACAACAAAACGCAAGCCAAGGTGAGCAAGAGTCTAACCTTTATTGTAAACATACCTGGAACTTTACTGCTATCCTTGAAATATTCACAATGCTCCCTCCTGACATCTTTGTTTATTACAGCAATAAAGACGAAGAGCTGCTGATAACCTATAAAAATGTGTACTCCAAGCTGCTGCGAGCTGAGAAAGATGCACCTCTCCTTAGCCGCGTCAGGCTGTACATCGAACTCCTGCAGCAGCTCACTCCACAAGCAGGACATGACAACACAAGTGCACCTTCATGACAGTCGCATAAACCATGGCGACGAACTTCCTCAAGACTCTGCTTTCATGCTCGGGCCGTCTGAACTGAATTCAGGGAGAGCCCTGGCAGCTGACTTCACAAAACCTGTACACCTTTAAAATATTGACATCATTTTCTAACACATGCGCCCCAGGTTTTAAATTGTAGATTTTGGTTGTAAATTCAAAAAGTATTATTGAATTTTTTTTTGGCTTACGCACATCTCACTCATATCTAAAGCTCATCTTTGTAGGCTTTGTTGATAATCTGAAAGGTTTAATCCCTCTACAAACATAAAAAGCTACATAAGAAATATTTCAGAAATGGTTTATTAACCAAATATTGTGTAACTATTTAAAGGGGCCTGAAAAAGTTATTATTTATCACAGACTCCCAATAATCATTTACTTTGAGAAAGATGGTATTTTTGATATTCAGTAAAACCAGTAATGCTGTGAATAACATTGACAGAATGTGACGGAAAGTTGACAAGTTATCAAAACATTATACAATGTTATAAAAACTTGAAATTAGTTATTTGCTTTCCAGAATACTTTGTGCAATAGTTTGGCAACATTCAATGCAAAATCACAGGCTAGTTTGTCCACATAGCTTTACATGTTCAAGTGTGTTTATAAAAGCATGACAGTCTGCTGTGACTTGAAAATAAAAGGTTTTTAAATTTTATACAGTGTATTCCTTAAATGATATGTCACCCCAGTGATAGTGTAATTTACATTGACAGCATCCAAATGGCTAACAATCTTTTTTTTGGATAACTAAAGTGCAATCTCCATGCTGGACTATTCAGTGTGTTTATCCAGATATTTAAAAGGTGTCAACAGCTGCTTTAAAGTGGTTCCTGGCATCGGCTCGTGCTGCAGCATTCAGCTCGAGTCACTGCAGAGGGAACATGATGTTTTTAATGCAGTGTCAGTGAACTGGGCGGCCCCACAGTTACTGAGCTGCAGCAGCACCAGATGGAGCCGCAGGGGACCCAAACGGTCCCTGATGCTCATTAATCAGACTGGACCCTCAGTGCAGTGGGTGACTAACTGCTGGACGATGACCAAAGGTAGAATGTGAAAACAAGCCAGATGTGGAGGCACTGAATAATTACATACTAAACCTGACTGGAGTAGACTATCAAAGAATTTGATCATTTAAAGTCAGAGAAATTCTAATAAATATTCTATATTTAAAGGATTGTTCCGTTGAGTAGATCAACAGGAGCTTTGTATGACTGTCAAAGAAAAATACGGAGCAGGATATAGTGACACACACAATCACACAAATACCCAAAACAATGTAATTCTATACAGCGTAGTGCAATGAGTCCTTACTGGTTAGTGGTTCATTACATTAGCCTCTCAGGTACAAGTGGGATCAGTCAGTCACTGTACAACACAGCGATTGGAGGTCTGGTCCTGTGGCGCCACCTGGGGAGCTGACGTTGAAGCGTGAAGCTCCTTGGTTCAAAACATACTGTGGTGCCACGTGCTTGTGGGTCACAATAAAGTAGTTCCCTGATCCATCCACATCCCATGCCACCTGAGGGAAAACACAGTCAGATGACAGAAGGGACACAAATGAGAGAGAAAAGAAATCAGCTGTAAAGTCGTGCTTTTAACTTTGCCTTTAAAATGAAAGGTCAAAGGTTAAATTTCCTTGTGAAAAGAATCATTTTGTAACGGAAATAGTGGGAACGCCAGCGGGAATCCAAAGGCACAGAAATATGACTTCAACGTTCCATCACGCCTGTTCACAGTGATCATTGTTAAAAAAATAAAATCATAGTTTAATGATATGTGACTGAGGCACACTCTGCACTGGCCTTTAAGCGTCTACAGGAGGCGTTATAATGTGTTCTCAGTCCTGCATGAAGAAACCTGCCAGCAGGGCTCTCTCAATGTACACCACCTCGCCACATCAGAGACTAAAGCCACACACAGGAAAACAGAGTACACTGTTCTCATTTTTCAGTCTATTTAATATACGTATTCTTTCATAGTTCTTAGATTATTAATGTTACATAAAAAGCATTATCATTGTTTTTGTGATATGTGTCACTTTATTTGTTCGAGACCGACAAAGTCGTTTCTTGGCGTTTACATCGATCTCCATCTGTTGGTGTGTTGCTTTGTAGGTGATAGTGTGTTAACCTACATGGATCCTGCTGGGCCTGTTTGAAGGCCTTGTAGATGTTGATCAGGGTGAAGTGGTCTCCCTCTGGGTGCTGGAACCTCACGTGGCAGTGGGTCAGGTCCACAGTCTGAACCACGAAGCAGGAAGGTGCTGATATGTCAGACAAATATGACGTTCAGACTTTGCTGTTTGGAAAACGCAGCTCTGTGTGTGTGTGTGTGTGTGTGTGTGTGTGTGTGTGTGTGTGTGTGTGTGTGTGTGTGTGTGTGTGTGTGCCAGTAAGTGTTACCTGTCAGCATGGCAGCTATGATGATCACTTCGCTGACACAGTCAAACTCGCAGGATGCGAGCAGTGTCTTGGCCATCTGGGGCTTCAAGGGGAACCCAGACATGATGGTGCCCATCTCAGACAGGTTGCCGTCGTTATCCAGAGCTGCCAGGTCGTCCAGCTCCTCCAGAGCCTGCATCAGGCCTCCAGGATCTGTTTGTTTTAACAAAACCCCGTCCAGGATGTGACAATGCACACATCTTCATTAAATATGGCCACTGGGACAACTGACCTGTTTTTATACTCCTTACCAGTATCTGCTGTGCCACTCTACATAATCTAAATCAAATCTTTGTACATGAGTTTCTTATTCTGTTCCCACGTTCAGGAAAACGCAGCTGTGTGTGTGTGTGTGTGTGTGTGTGTGTGCCAGTAAGTGTTACCTGTCAGCACGGCAGCTATGATGATCACTTCGCTGACACAGTCAAACTCGCAGGATGCGAGCAGTGTCTTGGCCATCTGGGGCTTCAAGGGGAACCCAGACATGATGGTGCCCATCTCAGACAGGTTGCCGTCGTTATCCAGAGCTGCCAGGTCGTCCAGCTCCTCCAGAGCCTGCATCAGGCCTCCAGGATCTGTTTGTTTTAACAAAACCCCGTCCAGGATCTGACAATGCACACATCTTCATTAAATATGGCCACTGGGACAACTGACCTGTTTTTATACTCCTTACCAGTATCTGCTGTGCCACTCTACATAATCTAAATCAAATCTTTGTACATGAGTTTCTTATTCTGTTCCCAAAACATGTTATTCATTCAACTTAAGAGAGATGTGGACAGAAAGACAGAGTGGGAGGAAGTATTATCATCCAACACCCCACACACTGTAATCAACTAATGGGAGGCTCTCTCTGTGTGTGTGTGTATGTGTGTGTGTGTGTGCGTGGGTGAATAAATCTGGAGGAACAAAAGCCCACAGAAGCAGGTCAGCTCTAAAAGGATGCTCTCAGAGCAGGAGCTGTCAGTTCAGCTGAGCCACGGCTCACTGCCCTCTTATTAAAAAAAATAAAAGTTAAAAAAAAGTCCCGTCAATTGAAACAAAAGGGAACTGACAGCATCGTCATCACAGAGGTCTGCTTGACCCGTGCTGATTGGCCGAATGAGGATAGAGTTTGTTCGGATCCTGGGGTTATAAACCTGCAACAGCATTTTATCACATCTTCATACGTTGCAGCCATAATTCTAACTCATTTACATTAACCCCCCCGCCCCCCCTCATAAATACACACAAAATTCCCCATGATGACAAATTTTTGCATCTTGAAAGTACTAACGACCATTTACTTTGTATTTACTTGCAACATCTTTGGCGGCGATTACACATTTGTCACAAAAAAAGAGCTAAAGATAAAAATAAAGGATAAAGTAAAGACATTACGGTATTTAGGAAATATAACTTACACATCTTTCTTCAAGCCCAGCATCAATAACAAAACCTATTGAGCTAACGGCCCAGAAGGTGAGGAATACTCTGCAGGTCCGGTACCGGGTCTGGCCTGTCTCCTCCTCCTCCCCCTCCCTCAGGACTGGGACTGGGTTTCCAGGCTGGCCAGGGTGCACAGCAACAGGCAGGAGCTTACCCAGATCACGGAGTGACCTTTGCACCTCATGACACAGGATGCTGTGGGCCAGATCTATCTCCTTGTAGAGGGGGAACAAAGAGGAAAGTCAGGGGAGGACATTTGGACAGACTGTACCCAGCGGTCATGTGGTGGTGCTCTTTACCTGTCCCTCCTCAGACCGGTGGATCTCCAGCACCAGGCGGGCACCGCTGACCCGGTGAGGTGGGTAAGCAGTTTGGGGGCTGGGTTCCGCAGAAGCGAGGAGGACCACACAGAGCTCCGGCCTCTGCAGGGCGATGTCCTCCAGCAGACCCAGGAGCACTGGTGGGCCTGGTCCACCTCCATGATGACCACGCCGTACTGCTGGAGCAACGGGTCTGACATCATCTCTCTGTCATGCTTGACATTTTGGAGCAAGCAAATAGGCACAGGCTGCATTCAGATTCATAAAGGCTCGAAATAAATCAGGTTTATTTAATTGGGAGCCTTTGGGCTGGGATGGCGGCGCGGCGCATTCAGGAAGTTCATTCAGCGTAGCTCAGAATGGCATCTTAATGAAAGGCACTTTGTCTACACTTCAGCTTTGTCCCCATTAGTGTAATTTACTCTGATAATGAGTCTGGGGAGTGGATCCTCTTGCACTTGCCTGCTGCCTGTTTATCTTTCCTCCCTCCCCTCAATATGCTGAGCCCCCCCACCCCCCCTCCCCAGCTGACTTATGAGGGACCCACATGAAGGAGTGTGACATATGGGGGCACACGGGGAGCCAGGCAGCTGTGAGTCCCTGAAAGGAGCCGCCTCGAGCCTTTTGTTCAGCCGTCTCTCCAGAGTAAGAAAGAGGCGGCGTGATGTGATGACTTAGCAGAACCAGACGGGATCAACCATCTTCTACCTGCTGGTACCTGAGGAGTGTGTCGCTGGTGCAGCACGTTTCCAAAGGGATGCTGTAGCCCACCTCATGACCGATGCTGACGTCCATCTCGTCGGCCGCTCTCAGGGACAGATCCACAGGCCAGAGCGTCCATGAACTGACACTGTGATCTCCACACTGGCAGCTCTCTTCTCTCGTTCAGCAGTTTGTAAAACCTGGAGGAGTGAGGCAGCCCATCAAACCCACTCAGCTCCAAGCTGTCCCCGTCCTCTTTGTCCGTTTGACTCAGGAACACAGTGTCTGAACACAGAGGCGACGTCCCGTCAACACTGTCCTCTCCGGTTAGACAGGTGACATCCATCGCATGCAGGCAGCCAGAGCGTCCGCTTTACACTTCATTCACAGATCCATGGGAATGAAGTCAGAAAACATCCACCTCTCAGTCAACTGTTGGACAACACACACACACACACACACACACACACACACACACACACACACACACACACACACACACACAGAGACTGCCCTCTGCAAGTGAAGCCAAATGAAGGGCTCTCACTTGGCGGCTGACCCAGTGTTGTCATGTGGCCATTAATCCCATAGAACCCCCCCCTTCCAACACACACACACACACACACACACACACACACTCTGATGTGAGAACAAATATAGATGGGCAGGGACTCAGGGGGGGTCGGGTGATTCAAATGGGAACTGGCTCACAAAGGCCACGACCTGCACACAGAGTAAAATGCCTTTGTTTATAATTTAGAAATGAATGATGTCAGCGGTGGACAAACAGATATAATTCATCCCTGTGGCCAAAAACAAAAACAAAAACAAAAACAAATATGGTTGTGCCAAAAAGAGAGAAATACTTAATAAGGCTGGGTTTGATTGTAGTTATTACAGTGATTTATCTAAATTGACAGGTAATAAAAAAGATTTTATCTACAAAATAACCATCGATTAATTGATCAACAGAAACATAACTTGCAATTATTTTGTACAACCAGTTAACTACAACAATTAATGATAATGATGAAATTTTGCTCCACCTCAAAAAGTATTTCACACCAAGTTGGAGACTTTAGGATTTATGGACAACTTGTAATAACCAGAATGATTCACCAGATGGCAGTGTTTGACAACAAGGACAGGCTGCAGAGTAGGAAATGAATGAAGCAATAGATTAGTGGGAGACTTCCATACAGTAGGAGCAGAGTCCTGTTTGTCCTGGTGACCTGTGACCTATCAAAAAAAACAAACATTTTATATGACTTAATGATTATTTATGATCATCAAAAGTGAACGTAAAATCAAAACCACTTGTAAACAGTCACAAAGGCAGTTTTATTTGGATCGGATTTCCTCTATCGAACCTCTCAGTTTAAATCTTATGCTGAAACATTCGTCTACCTGGCCAACAGGTAAAATGCTGGAGTAAATGGGGAACAGCCTAAAAGCAGTTCTGATATCACTGTGCTTGTAAAAAAAAACAAAAAAAAAAAACACAAAGAGAAATGATTACCGACTTACAGTATTTACACTTTACAATGGCCTTTTACCATGTTACAGTGATGTAAACGAACAGGGAACATTGGGATTTACACACGGCATAAACATTTAACGACTAACTGACACAGCACTAACGTATATTTTCCAACAGAGGGCGTTCCCTCTGACTGTTGAACAAACGCTCTCTCGTCTTTCCAAACAAGAAAAAAGAACCACTTGCACACTTATGTACACAAATGCAACACAAAGAAGAAAAAAAGCTTTATCCAAAGTAAACATTGACGCAGGTGAAAGGTTTCTAACAGCTCCATGTATAACTGCAGGTCGACGACAAACACAAAGGAAAAGTGCATCAGTCGTCTCGGAATCTAATGAGTAGCCAAGAGTTTGAGAATCACAAATGGAATTTTATGGAGGCAGAGGAAAAAGGGAAAATGACGGGACAGATTCCGGCAAACTGACTCGTCGGGGAGAAGCTTGGAAAGCTCCCGGCCATGAAATCATCAAACCTGGCTCGCACACTCGAGCCGTGGACGTTAAGAACACAAACACGGGTGTTAATGCTGAATTATTTGGTGTTGGTGTAATTCTCTGGCACACAATCAGTCTGTCAAGTCTGCTGAGGCCCTGCAGCGCCTGCCAGTATCAGAAGAAGACGGCGGGCATCCAGCACGCGCCACGATCAGCGCGTCTGAGCCAGTCTGATGTGTGCGGACGGAGCTTCGCCCGTTTCTATTCCACTGCAAATGTGAACTTATAAGGGAATAAAGGAGCGCGAGGCTGTGAGAGGAGCCGAGCGGCTCGATCCCACAATAAAAACAAAGTCCAACGTTCTACTAAAAGCTGGATCCAGCTTTAAGATAATACATTTAGAAAAAAAAACATGTTGTTTTTCTTCCTTTTATATAAGGAAAAAAATGTAATGATTAAAATGTTGTAGCACCATGGTGGCATGGATATAAAAGATGTATTTATTGACGGATACATCCAGAATTATGAAACCACGGGCCATAGGCTGGTCTCCGTGTCCATTATCCTCATGTTAGTCCTAAAGCAAACCTTCCATTATGCAATCCCACTTACTGTTATTAAAAAAAAAACACACACATGTAAGCGTTTCATTTAACAAAAGAAGTATAAAATTCACCAAAAGAATGCAAAGGAATTACCCAAAATGACACCACATTTCTTTCTCTGTCAAACTTTTCCACGTGGGGGAAAAAAAAACAAATCCGTTTTTGTGCACTAAAAATGGTGGCGCTGAAGTTAAATAGTTAAATAGATAAATAGTCCGTTGGTACCTGAGCGAGGAGTACAAAGCACCGTTTAGAGCCATAGCACCCAGCTGTGCTGTCTGCCCCCTTTTCATTAGAAACTCTGTGTCACTTCCAACTGTCCCGGAAGTAGTTAGTGCAAATTCAGAAAGTCTGCTCATCCATGACATCACGGGGCTCAGCAGTCCTCAGTCTTTGGTGGTCTGTAGGGCAACACTGGCACGGGTCTGAAATGTAAACACAGGCGTAAATACATGATGTCATACATGACGTAAAGAGCAAATACTGAATATAAATGTAACACGTTCTTGATTTTTCCACTTTAGGTGATACGGGATATAATAACGTGTAATAAAAATAATTACTATATTTGTGTTGTTTATAGGGACTCACTCAAGGTGAGATGAGATGGGATATTTTAAGTTTTTTTTAACCTTTTTTTACTTCTTCATGTAAATGGAACAGGTTGGAAAAAAAAAACCCCTTTACAATCTGATCAGTGCTCCCAGGTGGATGGATAATAATTATGAACACATTATATCACGTGAGCAACTGTGAGTTTCTGATGAGAAAAGGGAGCAAGTGTTGCAAGATGGCCATTAATTAGTAAGTTAATAGTAAGGTAATTATAAAAGTATTTTAGAAATGATCAGTAGTTAATGGGAAAGTCCATCTGTGAATTAATTACCCTTCATTTTGTTAATGATATGACGACTCACATTAGACTCATGTCTAAAGGAAAGGTTTACGTCTTGTTGCGCTGACCTGCTGGGTAGAGGGATGGTTGGTGGAGGCCTGGGCACAGTGGGGATTGGTATGGGTCGAGGACCAGTGCCGGGTACATGGACCCCTGCTGCTTTGGCACTTTGACCCAGTCGAGAGCTCCTTCCTAGTGGGTCTGCAGGCAGAGGTTTCTGGGGTGGACTAGGTTTCTCCAAGTCCTGAAGAAGATGGAGGAGGAGGAGGAGAAGACATGGATTTAGTCTAATCGATTCTGTGCCTGACAATAATTTGATAAAAACACCACGAAGCACATTCCTCTTATCTTGAGACCCCTGAAAAACATAACAAGTCACCTCCTATCTCCCTTTAAATGTAGATTAGGTGTGTGGACATTATCGGGAGACATAAGGAGACACGTTTCACTAGAGGGCACTGTGTTATCGGCAACCTCTCTGAATTCCCACGGCTAATACGAGATGAATCCTAAACCACCTCCTCCTTGTCTCCACCACGTCTGTGGCAGCGCTGTGTGAGAGCAGAAGGTTATCTGATGGTGGTGCCTTCATGTGTTACTAATCTACAGCGTGGAGGCGAGGGAGTGATAAACATCTGTTACCCGGAGGCTGGCTCCCATCACTCACACACACACACACACACACACACACTTCCTCCCACGCCCACCGTGACCACACCACACACAGAGGAGTGTATGGACAAACTCAAAGTAAAATGCACCAAGAGAGTAAATAATCTTTTTCCACAATTTTTCCAATGAGGCTTCGAAGACTAAAACATGAACCTGAGCGTTGACAGCTCAACACAGTGTCATCTGCATAAAAGGGGATTGTTACCTTATTTGGCAAAGTAACCAAAATATTACATTTATAATACACAATTAATGTGCTTTATACATGTATTCACACATACTGGATGTAGTGTTACGGTTACCATCTACATTGTTCCAGTGTCCACATACTTTTGTCACATCATCTTTTGTTTAAGTTTTAAGAAAGAAATGCGAAAAATAAAACAAGTAAATGTAAAAGTAGGGCTGCGACTAACCAAACTCACTTTGTTCCATTATTAATTATTCAGCTCTCGTTTCCTTAATCACACCCAGCGTTATAAATTAACACAACTAGAGACATAACATATTGCGTTGCCCGCGGTAAACAGTAAGAAGTTTATGAGACAACAGAAGCAACAACAAATCCATTCATGTCACATAATAATATTTTCCCCCTCTTTGCAGAGTTTTTCGAAAATGCAACGTTTGCACAACTCTTTGACTACAACAGCCCAAAGCTCTTCAGATACAGTGAGAAACACACGGCGCCCCACAGAGGTGAAAATGTTGTGCGCGCTTTAATCGGATCGAGCTTCGTTAAATGCACAGCAGGTTAACGTCTGTATCTCGGTCCCACGTGGATACTCCTCTCACCAGTTCAGGACTGGTGGGTAATAAAAACGCACACGGTGGGGGGACTCCTCTGATCCAATTAGAGAACTCCCTGTGAACTGGAACTAACAGAGTATTTTACAGACTTCCACTCTGATGTGTAAGTACACAGTCACCCTTTTAAAAACGCTAACATGTGTAGGTTATGGTCTGTTTAGCTTAGTTTAGGTTGGAGCCACAAAATCAGGATGATATTTCAGGGAATGAAAAAAAAAGAGATGTTCACGGACAGATGCACCCTCTCCAATGGAATAATATTCCTGGGCCTGTGTGCATCTTAATGCCGCTCTTGGCAGAAAAGCTCACACTGTCACTGGCGTCCTGGTGGTGCTCATGTCTAAATTCCAAATGAAGGATTGCACCGTCCTCTGCGGCTTGAGAAAGATCTATGAGCCTGAGACTTACAAGCACCATTCAAACCCCACCAGAGGGCCCGGAAAAAGCAGTCTCGTCCGCCTCGTATTTTTCTGCCTTCCCGAAATGATGACATTTTTGTCAAGGCACAGTTTTGGCGTCTCAGCAGCGAAATGATGCTGCAGTCTACGTCTGCATTGCTTCTTACCCGACCTGGCTCCGAGCTAAACTACATCACTTTTATTTGACACCACGGGCCTCAGAAATGAGCCAAAGGGAAATAATAACACATCTGTAATCTGTGAAAATGCGCAGCTCCCACACTGTTTTTCTTTTCATACACTGCCTCTTTGTAATCAGTGCAGGAGAGGCTCCATTCTCCTGCAGACCCCTCAGCATTAATAGGATGCTGTCACCACACAGGCCTAAGACAACCAGCGAAAAAAGGGTATTTTCTAATAGGATATATTGGCACAGACAGCGGGGGACTGGGTCAGGTATTACAGTAAGGTTGTAATACACTGACGTCCTCTACGTCCTCGCTGGCCTGTTATTAAATCTCAGCAGAATCCGCTCTTCTGTTCCTGACCCAGATGAGGCGTCACCTGTTTCATTACAGCAAAATGAGCCGGCAGATATTAGCAGGTAGCGGGCTTCCATTGTTGCGGCGGGTCCAGGGAGCAGCCTATTCTTAAGGCCTTCCAGCTAAAGGGCATGTTCACAAAAACCCAGCGTGATTCGCTGGACACCACTACATCATCCAAAACTGGACGTGATGCTAGCTGTTCCTCTTATCTTACTGTATCTTATCTTATTAGCTTAACAAAGTACTGTATAACAGCAAGTACTATGTTGCTCTGCAGTACCTTAAGTTAATAAGATAAGATACAATATGTGTAGTACTATAATCTTATAGTACTACACATACAGGCGGTTGATTATATGGTCTAATCATATTTAAATTAACCAACCATTGACCAAGATGGTCCAACACCATCAGATCCGTTGGGGACCACTGGTTTAATCTTTAACAGTGTATTTTACAAAGTAAAGTGCAAGTAAGACATAGTAGAAAGTGAAATACCTTGAAAGGTTTCTAAAGTACAGATAAAGTTCTTTTCCCACCAATTTCCACCATTGCAGCTGATCATGATCAATGATCACGATTAATCCCGGGGGTATAAAAGCTCTTTACGTGATTCCCTCTGCTACATGCTCTGGCATATCACATCTGGATTTATGCTCTGTGCTGTATCCAACAAAGTGTCATGTCACACAGCTAATGTCTTCCTCCTTAAAAAAAAAAAAAAAAAAAGGCAGTACACCTTTGCCAGTTTCCCGTGCACCCTGCTGCAGCTCACAAAGAGATGACAAACAGCACAACTCCCCTCGCTGTGCTGGGAAGGTAACGGATCAGGATCTGGATCCGCCGCCGTAGAAGACAGATGGATTTACTGTCTCCACTGCATTTAGTGCCGCTGACTCAGCAGAAAGCAGTGTCTTACTCAGGAGTTAGGTCAACGGGGGGCAGGGAGACGAATAAATTTTGCTGTCGCGATGTGAGCGAGGAGGACGACTGCAGTGCAGAACTGCAGGGAGTTCTGGTGCCGGTGTCCAAAACTTTGTTACATCCATTAAAAAAGACCATGCAGACCCCCTGTACAGGTTCTACACCATTTACTACAATTAGCATATCTTCTACATTACTCTTAAAAGAGTACTTCAATTTCCGAATTGATTTTTTTTTTACCTTTCAGTTGATTTCATTGGTTTCTGTTAATTTCAGTCCGTCAAGAAAACCATAGACTTGAATGTTTAACGGAGGTGATCCATCAACATGTGCACCGCTTCTTTATTTATACTTGTTTAGCCTAAAACTGTCCATTTTTTTTTACTATTGTTACATTGTTGTTTACATTTGACTATTCCACAACGTCCATATTTATTTACTGTTCCTTTCGCTGGTGGGATTTTCCGACAACATATCTGTTTGACATTGAAAGCAGCAGCTGACTGGGCTGCAGTGAAATCCAGCTGTGGAAAACCACTGTTGAACACCCACCCACACAGGTTAGAAACAGGTCAGGCGTAATGTAAGTTGGTTTACTGAATAAATGGTCAATTAAGGCTGTGTGGTGCAATGATAAATGGCCATTTTAATATTTTAGCAGGAAATCTATGACACAGTAAAAAGCTTCAAATGCAAAACGTATGAATTATTAAGTCAACATGTAGTGGGTCGACAAAACATTCGTCAGCAGTTTGTCAAACCCACCTGGTCAGCTCTGTGGGACGACTGCTGGCGAGGCAGGCTGAGGAGAGGTGGCAGGCGGGCCGGGGAGAGCGGCGTGTGGGCAGGCAGGACCCGGTGGTGTGCGGGGAGGGGAGGCAGGGTGGGCTGGCCCACGCTCAGAGACACCGGCATGGGCTCGCTGATGTGGAGCGGCTGGTAGACGGGCAGCCTGCGCAGGCTGTGAGAGTGGAAGCCGTGTGGAGGGAGGAGGGGCTCGGCGCTCAGGAGAGATGGCTGAGGAGAGGTACAGGTGTCGTTAAAGTCATGAGCGATGCCTACTTCTCTTCTACCACTGTAACGTTGATGTTCTCATGTCTGCTCTTGTACAGATGTTCTGCTTTCTCAGGTCCATATCTTTGGACCCGCTACGATTTCCTCGATTTTCTGATGAAATATTTTGATAAATAAACACCGCACAATTAAATTACCATATCATTATCGCAGTAATGATTACTGCAAAGCTTTAACCTGAGGTGTAGTGCGGGTGTAAAAAAAAAAAATATATGAATACACCTTGGCGATAAAGCTCGCCTTGGTTTGGAAGAGCTGATGTCGGAGTCGGTCGTAAAACTGGAAAACCATAATATTCTGAAAACGTAAAATCCAGAGTGTGACCACATGTCCTGACCAGCTGTTCGGCTCCGCACAAGAACAAACCAATAACACCTCAAATGGCCTGAGAGGATATGGCTGCAGGACACAAAACACACACACAGAACACGCACACACACACAGACTCTGTGAAGACAGTACACATGTATGGCTAAACTGGATACACCTTTACACGTACACACACACTCATGCATATGAATGTGTATATGTCCTTTATTTTGTCATACACGCGCAAATTACAGCTTAATCTCCCTCTGTGCTTATCGTGTCCAACAAACAAATCAAAACCTATTCTTCTTCCTTTGCCTGCATCAATCACTCCGCTCCTTCCTCATGAAAAAAAAAAAAACAAACGCCCCTGCTTTATCACAAACAAATATCTAAGTGGCTCAAACACCAGCGTCGCGCCTCTCATTCAATCGAGCAATCTCTCAATTTAGGTTTCTCTCCGCTTCCTGTCGACAATAGCGCCGTAATTAATATTTATTCTTGGGGAGAAATAGCGAATCAATCTGAATCAATCGCCCCGCGCAGCCGCCACCACACTTTGGCAGCTCTAAAGCGAGACCTGACTGCAGGTTGGTGGGAATATTATTATTTCACAAGAAATCAAATCAAATGGCCTGTGACAGAGAACGCACACGCACACACAGTAAATACGCAGTGGGTGCATATGCGTACACACATAGATGCCAAGTTGTTTGAAAGGTGCATTAGAGAGTGTGACTCACCTTATAAACGCTGGCTCCAGAGGGTTTGGGTGGAGGCTTACGCTGAGGTGTGGGTCTGTACATGGATTGTGTCCTAATGGGGCTGGTTGGCCTGTTGGCCTCCACAGACCTGAAAGCAAAACAGACCTTTTTAAAGGCTACGCGCGCGCGCGCGCGCGCACACACACACACACACACACACAAAAACAACACAACTCAATCTGGTTCTTATCATGACTGATGTGAACACAGTGTTTTGCCAAAGTGGGAGGAGGTTTGTTTCTATAGCATGAAACGTGTTTGTGTTTTTCTGTTTGATTTTGGCTCACTTACATAAATAACAATGCAGAGGACCCCCCCCACACACATGTAAATATTATAAACAAATAGACATGTAAACAACAACAGTTATATTTTGCTGCACTTAAGTACAGAAGGTTTAAGTGTGAAATATGACTTTAAATAATTAAATAATTAATAATTAAACATAACGATAGTTTCACAGCGAGTGGGTCACCTGAGTTTCTCCAGGGTGGTCTTCCTGTTGGTGACGAGGAGCCGCAGCAGAGTCTTCCTCTTCAGAAAGATGACTACCGTGGCCGCCAGGAGGCTGACCAGGGTCACCAGGATCGCCACGGTAACGACAACGCTGTCAGCTGATGCCATATACGACAACACGCACATTAATACACACACACGCACATCTACGGCACAGAACAGTGACAAGGACATAGCGCACAGTGCGTTACAGCTCAGCGGCGATCAGCAGCACGGTTACACATTTGTTTGTTATTGCGCCTGTTTTCGACAGACTGTATTGTGTAATGCTCGGAGGACAGGTTACACAGTACTGGCCTCATAGCGTAGAGTTGCAGCTAATGCGTCTTGGTGTTGGCAAATCAGTCTAGAACAGCTTTCACTACCTGCTAGTCTCATCGGGCCGCTGTCGATGCTCCCGCCGAAGCCGCTTTCCTCGCAGAGCGGAGGGGCCCAGTGTGCTTCACAGTGGCAGTTCTTCTTGTTGTTGCACACCTGCACACAGGTTGTGGAGTTAATCACATGCCACAATGACGCTCGTCTTCGGCATCAAATCGAATCAAAGACCAATAGTCTTCCTGGTGTTTATTGGATCTTTTCTGTAATCCAAAAAATAACACAATTTTGTACAAGCCTGTCCCATGGTAACCAGTTACCATGGTTACCTTTTTTTCCCCATTACAGACATATGGATTGTAAATGACCGTCAATAAGCACATAGATATAAAATGAAGATCCCGTCTTGTGTAGCATCTGGGATACTGTGTGCATCAGTGTCATAATCAAGAAAACATGTGCTTGAGAGAGTCCGTCCTGTTAAAGCTTCAGGTTTCCAGTGAAGAAGTTTCGATCCTGGAGGATTCCTTGGCGAGGTAATGCAGTCCAGCCGTCAGAAGGGGGGTGGTGGGGGGCCGCACAGGGAGTTGTGGAGCTGTGGGGGATTTACGTTTAACACAGTTGCACAGTCAAGTGCCTTCCCTCCCTGCAGGCCGTGGACACTACTTTGCAAAAGGGTGACAGGGTTAAGAGGCACTTGGAGGCTTAGAGGGAGATGTGATCTGACGGGGGTTTAGCGTGTGTGTGTGTGTGTGTGTCACATGACGAACAGTGGACTAGATACGACCTGCAATAGATTTTATCTTCTGTGGAATTAATGCTCCAGATGCACACAATATGAAATGTGTTTACATTAACCTATCTAGGGACATGCTATATTTTAGGAATAGGAATCAATCACTGTCTATTTTATTTAGTGGTATGATCTGGATCCTGATCGTTCACATGTCAGGGTCCAGTTGATCCAGGTGATTTGGGTACAGGAAAGCCGGAGCTTTATAAAACAGCTGCCTAATATGCAACAAATGTGGAAACCAATGCACCCGAATAGAGTCACTACAAGCCCTGAAAGATAAACTCCCACAATAAATTCAGTGCATTCTGCTTTTCCAGTCTCCAGCAGCAGCATACTGTGCATGGCGGCAGAGGAAGTATCAGCCAAATTGATTTCGCAGACAAATCTGCAGGAGGGAAGAATCAGCTCAGGTCCACACATTTAACGGGAAACCATTTCCATAGAAGTCAAATTCTCATGCTGATTTTTATTTTTTATTTTCACATTATTTTTGGTGTTGTTGTCCTTTATTTGTTGTTATATTGTCGTGGCATTTGAGGGGTGTTTGGTCAGTTTTCAGCCAACTGAAGAGAAGAGTTTAATGAATTTAAAATCTATAGGCACTGCTGTTCAGTTACACTGTTGAATTATTGATGACTGAGAAAGCCGAACAATTTTTGGAAACTATTACTTTTAGAACGCAGTAGTGCATGTGCAGTTTCCCTCTGCAGTGCAGCACTGTATCTCCTCTCTCTCTCTCTCTCTCTCTCTCTCTCTCTCTATAGTCAGTGGATGATGGACAACACTTAGACAGGCCCTAAATGATGCTGTTAAACAGGATTGATTTAACCTCACTGGGCCAATGAAGACTGATGGCACAGGATAACAGCAGCTGTAAATACACCGCTCCTCTGCTATTGTGCACAATTAAAGTGCAGTAAAATCAAGGGCAAGTCTTAATTCTGCTCGGCTGGTCAAAGTGACTAAATAGATAAACGGCGTTTATCGGTGCAATATTTAAACACGATACACTGAGGTAACAGGTAACAGCTTGGCACTCACCCCGCGTCCATTGCACTTCCCGGAGCACTCATGCACACCGAAGACGCTGACGTTCTGGCACTGGCGATTCAGACACACCTGGGAAAGGAGACGCATTGCGATGAACGCAACGTCAAAATTTGATTTCACCAATGAGGTTAAAACACAAAAAGCGTAGGCGATCACTCACCATGCCATCGCCACATTTGGTTCCAGCCAGAACCAGGCCGGGGTCGGGCATGTCATCCCCCAGGTAGACATGCGTTCCTCGACACAGAATACGGCCTCCCTCTGGAAGCGGGATGTTGGTTTCGATGGAAACGGCGTTTGTCCCAATCACTGGCCTGTTGGCTCCACCCTGGCACTGGATTTTACCACACTTTGCGTCCCTGAATGCAACACAAACACACACGCGTTTAAAAACCCACATGGTGAAAAAAAACTTCATCAAAAAAGCCTGAAGCGTGAGGGCTTATCAGCGACAGGCTGGGATGAGGAGCCGCGGTGAAATATGAACGACAGATGAGGAGAGCTGCGGTGCTTCAGTCCTCCGGTCATTAAAGCAATTACATCAATTAACAAAGAGCTTGATTACAGAATTCACCCAAAGGGAGAAGATATTTAGAACAATTAGGTGACAAGAATAGCATGAAATGATTCATGAATCGTCTCTTTGACTGTAATTATCTACTATCTTGCTCAAATTACATCTTTTTTTTCTTTTAACCAATGTAAACTTTTGTTTGAGGACCCCGTGTCAGATCTCCCAGTGTAATGATGATTGCTAATGGCAGCACTTAGGCTGTGTAATTGTGCTTTGCTCAGTATTTTCTCGGAGCCTCTGCTGCATGGTGCAGCTGCAGAGTCCTACCTCGCTTCACATTTGGCGAAGGAGCCTTTGGAGTCCTTCCCACAGTTCCCGTACGGATCCCCTGCAGAGTTCACTCGCTGGAAGCAGATCCCAGGGGCCGGTTTGGCACCTGCATGCACACACACACACACACAAACGAGGCAAATACAAAAAGCAATCATCACTATAAACCGAAGGAAGTAAGAGTATAAAAGTGGCAGCTGTGGATTTACCTGGTCCCCACAAGGTAATGCATTGCTGCTCGTGAGTCTGGCAGATGCCGTTGTAGCAGTAGCCGTCGACGCTGTGGCAGGCGTGACCATCGTGCAGGTAAACGTTGGCCGGACAGTGAGGGCTGGTGCCGGTGCAGAACTCCGGCAGGTCGCAGGAGTTACCGCTCTCTCGACACAGCGTGCCAGCAAGCTTGAGCTGTAAACACACATGGTACAAAGCAGTTTTTTTTTTGGTAATTTTTACATTTTCTGTTTTGAAGTAGATTTTTGTCTCGCTGTAAAAAAGTTGGGGGAAAAAAAACTTATGAGGGACACATTTCATGTATTGATTTGAAATGCGAGAGGTAAATGTGTGTTTGTGCATTAGAGGGTATCTCTCTGCATAATTCATGGTTTGCTGGTTTGGCCTTTACAATCACATGGGGGCCATTATTCACCACCATATAACATAAATCAGAAAAATGCTTTTATTCATGTATGAGAATGCAATTTTAATTATCTTTACACAAAACACTGAAAGCATGGTGCTCTTGCATTATAAGCTACTGATGATTTAATGCCACAAGGCCAAATAAGCGTTTGCATGAAGCACAGGGAAGGACTCATTTGCCGTTAAACGCAGGTTTGAGCAGAAACGTTTTTAGGGACACAAGTGAATTCAGTGCATTTAATCATCTTCAACGGACACATGAGGACACACATGAGATAGGTACATGAGTTACGCAAGAAAGAAATTTCAGGTCAAAGCAAAAGCTATTGCTAATTAAGCGGAAGCCCACTTTCAGCTATTCAACTTTCACTCAAATGAAACTTGCATATTGAGATTCTATGCACAAAGTTGAAATGGACTGACATGAAATATTAAATTAAGGACATGGCTATTGTGAGTTCCACATAACGTACAAGAGATTATTAACAAAGTTTGGGAAAGTTTCAAGGTTTTACGTAAGTTTCCTCAAAAGCAAAACTATGAAGTTTCGAAAAAAATTTGAAAGCGTTCACCTTGCAGTCTTCACAGCATTGCCCGTGAGCGCACACGGCATCGCCCTTTAGGGTGCACGTGGTGGCGTTGCAGCATGGGTTCATACATTCCTTGGACAAAGGGAATGAAAACAAATGGTTAACAACATGTGGACCTGATCAGCACTCAGTAGGTTTTATCTCAGTCGGTCTCTGTCAGATCAAGACTTCCAGGTCCAGGTCAGGGGAGCACACTTCCTGTCCAGGGACTCCCCTCTTACTTACCCCGACCTGCTGACCTCTGACTAGCCACATAAACTGGACCTCACATGTTCTGGATTTAGGACTCCATGAGACCTCTGTGCCTATGACCCATGCGGGGTCAGAAGCAAGTGATTGGAATCAGGTGCAACCGCTGGAAGCATGTGGGTTAAGATTTTCATCTGTGACGGATGTGGAGGGATTTGGCATAGCTGATGATAAAGGAGCGGGGGGTGGGAGGGTTGAAAGGGCTTAAGAGACAAAGATTGTAGACATTTCACCACAATGACGAGATCAGCTGTCTGCTGGCAGAAATCGACAAGAGGGGATAAGGAGAAGCTGAATTGGGAATAACGTTATAAATGTTGGAATGTTTACTTTTATTGGATGC
Source organism: Trinectes maculatus (assembly GCA_016785345.1). Taxonomy (NCBI): domain Eukaryota; kingdom Metazoa; phylum Chordata; class Actinopteri; order Pleuronectiformes; family Achiridae; genus Trinectes; species Trinectes maculatus. The sequence continues at coordinate 813,041 of JAFBJQ010000588.1, read as the reverse complement.
CAGAACAAATTGTTTCTCCCACTATCATTTATCATCCTTCAGCTTGTTACGCTTGTTGGGCGCTAAAGTCATGACAAGATGTGTTGGAGGGCAAGAGCTGGAAGATGTTGGATTGTTGGATGTCTAATTCCCAGCTGATGTGTGGTTTTATGAGTTTGGCTGCTTAGCTGATGTAAGATCATTGTTTGGAGGGGAAAAGGAAAATAAAAGGTGCTTTAATCTCTGTGTAAGTGGGCTGCCAGATCAGGCAACCAACGCCTCTGTGGTGAGGTTATGGAGGGTCAACCTGGCAGCCCCTCAGGGTCGGCAAACGGAATTTATGCAGCCGGCCTGTTGGCGTTCAATCACAACAACACCGAGACTTGGCCTCTTAATGATGAAGAACACCAGTATGATTCACCAGAATGACAAAAGACATGTGTATTAGATAAGGATTCAGATCAAAGAAGCAGACGATGTGTCTAATTGAGAGCTGATGCAATGTGCCGTCACTTAGTTTGAGTCATTGTTGTTGCCAGATTTGCCAAACAGATTTGCTGCTTTTCTTGACTTTACACTCTGACTGATGAAAGATGGATGAGACCGGAATGTTGCTTTTGAGTGGTCATTCACACCACCTAACATTCCTCAGGGACTCCATCAGTCTTGAGCGATTTGGACTGATGTATACGCCACATCAATTTTCCCATTTCGGTTTTATGGATTCACGAGACACACGACTGTGACTGAGTGACACCTGCTTCCCACATGTGACTCTCATGTCAATTCTCAAGCTGTGTGTGTGTTTGTGCGTTCGAGTGAGGAACAAAGTGTGCATAAGTGGATACACACATCGGAGCATTCCCAGTTGTACAGGTGGCACAGGCAAAGAAAGCTAACTTCATCTTTCGACCGCATTCCCACTGTTGTTTCTTTCCTTTCTCACAAAGTTGGACAGTGGTTTGATTAATGGGCCGTCAGCGGGGATGTGACATCACAGCGGCGGCCTGTCAGGGCCCCTTTCAGCATGCGCTGGAAACCGAGAAGAAGTGCGACGTAAATAAGGCATTTAGCGTTTACGACGCGTCACAGGTGGTCCGCAGAGCTTTAGTGCTTTTATGTCACAGTATAACAACGTGTCAGTGTCAGAGAAAGTTTAACTTGGAGTTTGATGTGTTTTATTGGCGAAAGCGGCGAGTGAGCCATTAAGAGCGTGACTGGGTTCGGATAATTGCTTGCAGGACAGTTACTGTTGGACAACGGGCTAATCAAGTCAGCATGTTTGATCCCTTTAGCGCTCGATTAATTCAAGTCACCATCTGAAGAGGACTTTTCCTTCGTTTTGCTTTTGAATATTTACATGTTCATTTGAGTTTACTGTTAGCAATATGATATCAGGCCTGTCTTTTTAAAGTTTGAATACTGGGTCTGACAATTAGTATTATCTAAATACCTCTAAAGCTTTACCTGAATTTTTTCTAACATCTTATATATATCAAAAAAACCAAAAAAAATATTTTTTTTCCAGGAATGTATTTACATCCACATACAGTACGACCACAGTGATGCAGATGGGTGCAGTCTGCCCGAGCAGGGAAGGTGGAAGTATCTCAGACTTACCTCTGGCTCTCCGCAGTCACACTCCTCTCCCTCCTCCACGTAGCCATTGCCGCACTTTTGCCCACCGTACAGGACCTTGACCTCAGGCATGTTGTACAAACACATGCCCACGCCTTTCTCCAGACTCGCAGCAAGGTCCTTCTTACTGCACGTACTGAAGACTGTTGGGAACGGATACCTACAAGGCGAATGGAAAAAAAACAAAGCAGGAGGGGGGATGAGGTTCAACATTATAATTTGCCCCAAAACACGACAAAAACAAATGCTCCAGCTTTGTGTGTGTGTTCACTGTTCAGGATCCGGAATGAGTGGAATCGCTTTGCAGAATACAGACAGAGCTGTCGCTGTTCACTGCTCAGCTCTCACACACACTGAACGATCAGCTGACGGTTTGAGCCCAACAAGAGATTTAATCCTGCTCACAACATCAACTGGCATCAAATATTAAAAAAACAAAAATGTTCTCTCGTTTTTCAAGACGCCTATTATGGCTAGAACGGCACTTGAAACAGAGTATAAAGTGTGTGTGTGTGTGTGTGGACATGTTGACACCAGACAGAAACATGTCGTATACATTATTATGCAGCGATAGACTGACTGGGGTCTTCAAATGCAGTGAGGCATGGAGGCCGTCTGCAAAGCTTACAGCTCGACAGGGCAGAAATGTGAAAATCCAGCATTACACGGAATGTGTTTGTGGGGCCTGGCTTTGGACAAATGTGTGAGTGTGTGTGTGTGTGTTGGTTCGCCTTTGCTTGGGGGGGGGATTTAGCTGCTGCATCTGTGCTGATATTTCACTGCTGTTAGTTGACTCAAGTGAAGCTTTAGTCCTCCTGAGGGGGACTGGAAATAAATAACGGCAGAAGCGTTCAGTAGAAAAGAAAACTGTGTGTTGTGAAAAAAAAAAACATCCTTTACCAGTTGCCACCTCGGGGTTAAACTGCTGCATCCACATCACTCTGACTGTCCACCTCTGTGTGTTGGCTGCTTTCATCTCTCACTAACCAAAGGGCAATCTGTCCAGCCTCTGCCCCCCCTCCATAATCCACTTGTTAGGTTGTTTTCCACTGACACACACACACACACACACACACAGTCAGAGAAAAGAGCTTTGCCACCATCATCACTCAGCTCATACTGACATGAACAGATGCAAAGGACACTGACAGCTTCTCCTGCATATGATGATGTCATATGTTGATGTCGCAGACGGTTCCTGTCAGCTCCATCATCTCAGCGCGAGACGTCGGTGGGTTCAGAGCAGGAGGAAAGCCTCGCTCTGGATGGAGACTGACATGGGTCTGCAAACGGCAGAGGCACTGACCACATGGGGGCTGCGTGCTCCCAGATCCACGTCAGGTCGCCCCCATTGGTCTCTGAGCTGCACCGCAGACTGACACGTGTTTAGCCGGAGCTAAGCAGGAGCGACGCATTTGACCTTTCAGCAAATGTTAGGCTGCAACGCCGGCAGGAGCCTGCGGTGGTTAAATATCAAGAGGAGAAGCTGGAGTATAAGCATCACAAACATTTACCCACCAGCGAGGTCACCACCCACCTGTCTCCTCTCCCTGGCAGATAATGATACGGTAGACGTCTCGCCTCACTTGCACTCACTTTGCCATGTTGACCAAAAAAAAAAAAAAAAAAAAAAAAAAAATGTCTTGACAGATCAGTCATCTCTGGGCCTCACAGCTTCACTCTCCATCTCGGTTGCACAGACACACACACACACACACAGGAAAGCACTTCTGAGATTTCTATTTATGTCCCCACTCCAAAGCAGCCACGTCGACGCTATTCCACTGGCTGCTGTGGCACGAAGCCTCTTTTGGCCAGTCGTTATGGCTCACACACCTGTCTCACCCACCTGTCTCTCTTTCACACACACACGCCCATGTCTGAATAATTCCTTCAGTGTCATTATGCTCTTGTTTGTCAATCTCACCTCGTACCTCTCTGTCTCTTTCGACTTTGCCTGTGAGGGAGATAAAAGGCAAATAAAAACCATCGCCACCGCCGCCGCCGCCTCACTCCGCCTGTCCACCCAGGCAGAAAGCAGCCTCTCGGTGGATCTCTTATTGCGCCCTGGCCCTGACTGCAGCTGCCGGCGTCGCTCATAATCACCACATTTAGGGTCGCCCCCATTGGTCTCTGAGCTGCACCGCAGACTGACACGTGTTTAGCCGGAGCTAAGCAGGAGCGACGCATTTGACCTTTCAGCAAATGTTAGGCTGCAACGCCGGCAGGAGCCTGCGGTGGTTAAATATCAAGAGGAGAAGCTGGAGTATAAGCATCACAAACATTTACCCACCAGCGAGGTCACCACCCACCTCTCTCCTCTCCCTGGCAGATAATGATACGGTAGACGTCTCGCCTCACTTGCACTCACTTTGCCATGTTGACCAAAAAAAAAAAAAAAAAAAAAATTGTCTTGACAGATTAGTCATCTCTGGGCCTCACAGCTTCACTCTCCATCTCGGTTGCACAGACACACACACACACACACACACACACACACACACACACACAGGAAAGCACTTCTGAGATTTCTATTTATGTCCCCACTCCAGAGCAGCCACGTCGACGCTATTCCACTGGCTGTTGTGGCACGAAGCCTCTTTTGGCCAGTCGTTATGGCTCACACACCTGTCTCACCCACCTGTCTCTCTCTCGCACACACACACGCCCATGTCTGAATAATTCCTCCAGTGTCATTATACTCTTGTTTGTCAATCTCACCTCGTACCTCTCTGTCTCTTTCGACTTTGCCTGTGAGGGAGTTAAAAGGCAAATAAAAACCATCACCACCGCCGCCGCCGCCTCACTCCGCCTGTCCACCCAGGCAGAAAGCAGCCTCTCGGTGGATCTCTCATTGCGCCCTGGCCCTGACTGCAGCTGGCGGCGTCGCTCATAATCACCACATTTAGATGCAGCCCGTCCTCTCCTCCATTAGCGAGTCAAGCTGAGTGCATCCGAGACCTGCAGTCAGAACAGCTACTCTGCTTTACAGTGCTGTGTTTAATATTCTGAAACTATCTGGACTGAGGGTCAAGGGAGGCTGCCAATATGAACAAGTCCATAATTTGGTTAATACTGTGGCTCCGAAACTTCGTGACACACTTTATACTATGTGCTCATTAACAACATTGACCATAAATTGTCTACATTTTTGACACGCGCATAAATACATCATTATTAAAAAGGTTTTGACTCTTGTGGCTTCTTGGAAGCAGCTGTGAAAAAGCTGTAAACACAGCATGATGGGAATCGCCAAAGCATTATATATATATATATATAAAAGAAAAAAAGCTAATTTACACATGAACTGGCTACCTGATGAATGTTTAATCCAATGTTAAGCCAGCTTCCTCTCCTCCATCTCCCGAGGCAAAGATCTGGCTGTTAAACTGTTTGTTGCTGGGCAGGAAGTTTATCAAAGCTGAAAACATGTTGCTGCTTCTGGAGAAAAATCAGGCTTAATGGGAGCAGTGAGGAAAACTGAACTGAAGTGTAGAGCTGCAGGCTGCAAAGGGAAAACGGCGAGATAGAGTAGAGGACACTGGGATGCAGCATGAAGATGGGTGATAAGTCACTTTAAACAATATTAATATTAAGATAATATTCTGAATAATGTCATATATATATACAATATATATATATATATATATATATCATGGGAAACATCATCAGAGAAAGTCAGTGTATCTGTCAACATTCTGCATGAGCCTCTGATTACATGGTAATTTTTGCAGTGACTTAATCAGCACCATCATAAAAGTCACTGAACTCCATTAAATATTGTATTCATCCTCATCGACGTCCACCGTTTACACCGCAGCGAACAACAGTCAATGTACGATTAAAATATTTATGATTAAACAGGGAAATATTGATATCGGAGTCAGTAATGTCAACGAATAATTGCCAGACTAAATGTCACTGTGGTAGCACAGTGTATGGATTTATCCTGCACGCTTTAAGTCTGCAAACAGAGGAGCGAGCTGCAGAGTGAAAGGTCGCCGATTTCCTCACTATCCAACTATTAATCTGCCTAATCTCAGAATTATGTAAAGAAAAGTGGGCGACTTGTGTGTTATTAACCTATTCCGTTGTGGAAAAATTCAATGGCGCTGTGACTCATCCGAAACCTTTTAGCGCACACCGGTTTAGTCGTTTGTCGAAAGTCTCTGTGCGACACATTTCGGTGCGTTTGTCCGGCGACGAGCCAAAGCAAAGTCATTACGTCAGTTCACTGGGTGCACGTTTCAAAGCTCTGCTGCATAAATCCAGCGGCGCTCTCCTCTGCTCTGCATTATGCAGGTTCCTCTCTCTGAAATAAATGTCGTGCTATGAGAACAGCAGGAGGAGCTCCCTGGTGCCAGCAGCAACACAGACAAACACAGATTCTAACCCCCCCACCTCATACAATCATTTTCCCCCCTCTTTATACAGCAAAAGTTTATTTAAATTTTTCTTCTGGAACAAATTGTATATTCATGTGTTTTTGCAGCATTTTGAAGGATGTGATCACATGACTCAAACATCTGCATTTAACACTAGTATTTGGTCATCACACACACAGTACAGGAAGTCTATACAAAATAGTGTAGAAAACAGTCTTTGCATTAAGTTGCTAAATGTATTTTGAAAACAGCAGTGGGTTTCGTAGCGGTGTTGTGGAACTCCTGATGGCACACACGCCATCAGACAAACACAACTGGCACCGGACCACGGATGAAATCTGGTCCTGCGCTCTGGGTTCGCCTTATCTGACTGCTGTTTACGAACAGTCAGCGAGTCCATCACTCGCAGCAGCGCTGTTATCTCAGCCGCCCAGGCAACACCAGCAGCATACTAAACCAGCTGCTGTCGTCGCGGGCCAATCTGTGTGCGTCTTTTTGTGTTTGTGCCCTCTCTCACATGTCAACGCAACAAAAGGAGCATCGCATTCTAATGAAAATGATTCAAACTGTGTATTAAGGGGAGCTAACCCCATAAACATTTTAATCCAGTAGCTGTGCGAACTAAGGCTTTTACTGAATAATTGTTTTAATTGCTCTGAATCAAAAAAAAAAAAAAACAGAGACACAACGTGGTAAAACATAGTTTTTAACTTTTAACACGTGTCCGATTAGGGAAAAGGACATCAGGATCTCACCCTGTGGAGGGGGTCATGATGCAGCCTCCTCGATCCACAGTCATCCTGCAGCCACAGCCGCGCTCTGGGGTGTCGTGGTTCATGCCAAAATTGTGTCCCAGCTCATGAGCCAAAGTCACGGCTGCGCCCAGTGGGTTGTCGGAGTGATCCTGGAGCAGGGGAGAAAAAGGGGGGTGGGGGGCACGGGGAACATGAGCGCATGGCAGCGATTGTGTAATCTCCTCTATTGGATGTTCTGCAGCTTTGAGAAATAACTGAACCAAACTGAAATGGAGGGGGAAAAAAAAAATCGAGAAAGAAAGAAAGAGTTCAAAGACGACAATTTATAAAGTGCAGATTGTTATAAACAGTCCAGTAACCAACTGTCGCCCTCATCCTTTACTACATTATTCATTCTGCTCACGGAGGCCTGAATTCATCTGCCTTTTCATTACACACACACACACACACACACATTACAAAACAGCTATGGCAGGACGCTCCACAAACCCACCACTCGCTACTAAAGCGACTTTAAGGAGTATATTGACATTTCGGGAAGTACACGTGCATAAATATAAAAAACCTCAAACCCAATCTCCTGTGTGTACCTTTCCATAATGAATAGAAACAAGGGGGAGCACTTAACCTCGTTCTGTCCAAAGCAAACAGAACCCACCCACTGCTCGTCTGTAGGTGATTCTGGACTTTTCCAAAGTAAATCGTTTAAACCCGGAAAAAGGCTCCGCACATCGCTACTGTACGTCTTACTGTGGTCCGGGAATATTCTCTGCCACGTGCATGAGAAAACCACACGCTGCCTTTGAAGATGAGGTCGTGTGTCAAAGTTGAGGGCAAGCGGAGCTATTTTCTGCTCTGATTACAGAGCAGCGTGACGGGGAGCTGCTGCACGGCGCCTGGTAACAGAGGGAATGAGAAAACGCTCATCTGGGTCGGCCATGTTTTTTTTCAGTGTGTGTGTGTGTGTGTGTGAGTAATTTATAGTCATGTGCTTCCTTACAAAAAGTATAATGTGGGGTGTCATTTACAGCCATGTAAACATGAACTCCCGGAGATAAGTACCATATGAAACGTGCATATTGTTACAAGTCACAGTTTAAACTTTACATCTGAATTTCGTTAAAAAACAAACAACAATGTGAGGTCGAAACTCTTCTCATCTGGCCTTTAACTCCAAAGGCCCCTTTATTCTCAGTCCAAATCATCTGCCGTCTGTTAAGTAATGAGGACAACAAACATCTGGAGCGGCTGCGAAACAGCCGAGGCCAGCAGAAAATAACCCTATTAATGAGGGGCGCACATCTGGGCTGGGATGTAATAGCATTGGGCAGATAACCACTTTGCGATTTGGCGTGGATGTGGAGTGCTAAAGCAGGCAGGGGAGCCCAACAGGCAGCTGATTTAATAAGAGGGATCAGCGAGCGCACCAGGGGTGATGCACAGTTGTGTTTTAATTTGTTTCGATTTCAAATTATTTGCTTCGTAAGAGCTGACGTCAGCAATTTCTGGCGGATCATAAACATGCAGATGTGGTTTTGGCTAAAAGCTGAAGCCCTCGCGTTTCCCCCGGTGGCCCGCTGACCTGTTTAGAAAGGTCACATGGAAATATCTGCACGACCCTCAAGGCTGTGTGTGTGTGTGTATCTGCACTACACCTTTCTGAGAGTGTATGTTTTCATATTGCTTTGAGCTCTCAGGTGTTTGACGAGGGCACAAATGTTGAGAGAGCTCCAGTGCAAACATCATTATGTGTAAAAAGTGCGACTTCCTGCCAGGCCTGTGTGCAAAGGCCTTTCCAGCAAACCAACACCAACCAACACCTTTTTTTTTTTGTTGCATAAATCATGTCTGGATTGTGTTAAATCTGAACAATGTCCACGCTGATACAATCAGGCTGCACAAAGCAGGAGGAGGAGGGTGGAGGCAGGGTGGGAGCAGAGGGAGGGGTTCATACTCACCATGACAATGCCTCCAGACTGCTCAGCTGTGCACATGCTCATAATGGGTGCCATGCCAATGGTGGTGCCCTGGAAGTAAACGCCACTGCAAAGGACCAGAGGGCAGACTGATGAGGACGTTACTGGACACAAGCGCTGACATCGACAACATCTGTATGCATCTTCAGCCAACTGTTGAGTTTGCTGATGTTATCATTTATCTTATGTTTATTATATTGTATGATGACTTCCAGGAACCAGGAAGAGCAGATGTTTCTATAATAACAATTTGTTGTAATACAAATTAGAAAAATAAACATAAACATCAGGGGACAATGTTTTTTTTTTGTTTTTTTTTAGCAATTTCAACATAGTAAGAAAAATATATATTCACCAAAACAAGATGTTTAAATCAAGTCTCTGGCTTAATCTACATAAGAGAGTAAATTTAAGTCTGACTGAATGGGAAATCACTGCATAAATATTTATTTATATAAGCACTAAGATAAATTGTAAGCATCTTTCATTCATTCATTCATTCATTCATTCATTCATTCATTCATTCAATTCAATTTCCACCTTATGAGCTGAGCATTGTCATGGGGCTTCTGGGGCAGCAGCTTGACCTTCCTCCAGTCCAGGAACTCGTGGAGGGTGGTGAAGGGATCCTGGGTGACGGGACATTTATCGGCGTCACTCCACACCTCCAGGCCCACCAGGGCCACCCGGATGTTCAGGGCTCTGTAGAACTGAGGAGGAGCGTATTGATGAGCGGAGACAGGCGGGGTGGTTGTTAGAAGACGGGGGATTTATGAAGCTTAGATAACATCTGTTTGAAGACCTACAAACAGATGTGTGAGCTACTACCATAACCTTTTACCTTTGGTTATTCAATTCGCTGAATGACATTACATTCATTCTAGATGTCTTACATGATCAAAGCATGTCTTTTCCATGTCTCTATCCACCCCCCCCTTAATGAAATCCATCCGCACACTGCACATTTACTACAGATGCACATATCTGTCAGAGCTTTTCAACAGACGACAAGCAGCTGTTTTAGTAGGACATTAATATATCACGCTGTCATCCCATTAATCTCCGCTGTCAGCGATATTTCTATTTTAGAAAAGTAATTTATCCTTCCAGCGCAGTGGGGAGAAGGTGTTTTACCTTGTCCACATAATTGGCAATCTCTGCCAGTCTCTGTTTCACCTTGTCCACGTCCTTCCCCTGTTTCTGAAACTGCCAACAACAACAACAAAAAAAACAAAACAACAAAAACACAATAAAAAACATGTGATCACTGGTAAAGATTGGAACGTTTACAGCCACAAAACAGTTGTTTTGCATAGCGGCAGAAATGATACTGTATTTAAAGCCAGTATTTGCATTTATAAAAAAAAACGCCAGGGTAGAGTTGCGTATGAACGACACGCTTAAAGCATATTCACAGGCAATATGTTTCCCAGGTCTTATAGGGTAGCTGTCAAGCTGTGACCATCTGGATCTGGGACAAATCTCCCAGTGCTGGAGCGACGATGGTGCGGCTGCAGGGAGCAGGTATATTAGCAGGTCTGGCTAAGCTTCTGTTTCCACCCCACTGTGCCTCCACCTGGATCAGGGCTGGACTTTAAATCCGAGCCTGACATCACACTTGATCCCTTGTTCTTTTGCCGCCCACCCCCCCCTCTCATTTCCTGTCTCTCCATGAAGGTTGGTGGCATTAGCCGCCTGGAGGAAACCCCACAATGAGCTCGTCAGTGTTTACGGGAGACTCCTCTGTGTCCACAGGGCCTTTTCCTGTTTCCTGTCTGCTCAGATGGGGAATCGTTCAGCGCTTCCTGTCAAAACTGAGCCGCCGCCGCCGCCGCCACTTGCTTCGCACTGACCTAATTCTGCAGCTCCGGTGGGACCTGTTACTCCTGTTACTACACCTTACCCTGTTTTATTTCCCCTGCATGAGGGGTTATTGTGTTTACAGTGTATTGCCTGTGTTGTCGGGCATTTGTGAATGAAAGCACGGCGGGTAAGGCCTTACCTCTCTGTTGTCTGCAACAATGATGAGCTCGACATATTTGGTTGTCTTCTGCGTGTGTCGCTTATGCTGGAGTAAACACAGAAACACTGTGGGTTAGAAACATACTCGGATTGTTGTCCATCCGCTTGATATTTCCGAGGATCGACCACATATTATAAACAGTAGAATAAATCACAAAAATCTTATTCGATTATAAGTGGATTAAAAACAAGATTCGTTATTGATAATTAGAACGCCACAGAGACGCAAGTCATTACAGACGTAAACAGGGACCCTCCTGTTAAGGTAGAACTGATGCTCTTAGAAAGTCCAGATACTGCTGACGGGTGATTGAGTGCAGTATGTTAGGAAGTTTAACTTCCTCATTCAAGAACAGTTTTTTTATAGCTGTGGAAAAGGGGCAGATGGCTCCTGCACCTGCTCCAAGCAGATCAGCAGCCAGACCTTCTGCATGGGCCCTTAATGCTGGGCTCGCGTTTGCAGATCCCCTTTATCTTCTCATCTCACCAAATGCATGCGCGTTGTTTGGAAATGTATGACAATTATCCAATCCAATACTAGGTTTTGCAAAAAGGCGTCAGGTTCTCCTCACCCTCGTGTTGAAGGAGCGAAAGGGGCTTCTGATGTGGGTTTCAGAAGCAACAGTCGACATGTTGAAGCCGTGTCCACAGGCTCCTGGTGCAAGTCGGAGTTCTTCCACTCGGTAGATGAAGTGGGAGCCGTTGTTTTCGCCAGACACGGGCTCAAGGACGAATGTCTTGTTTTCGAGTGCGATGAAGCCTCTGCAGAGACAGAGAGGTGCAGGTTCAGAGAAAAGCCAATTCTCTCACAGGCAGGACTGAATATGCCTCTCTAATGGAAAACAGTATGTGACGTCTGAGGAAGCCCACTTGAAACTTGGAACATTTTCTCGATCTGAGCAAGAGGTTCAAACTCAACTCTTAAAATAAGAGCAAAAAAAAAAAACAATCACACAAGAGAAAATATTATTCCTGACAATAATTTACAAATAAAAACTTTTTTTTAAGATTAAACTTAAGTTTAAACTTAACTTAAACGGAAGTTTAAGTTAATTCAACTTTGTGACATTAAATTACTCTAAACCTTTGATTTTGGGCCATAATCAATATAAGACTTAATTACATAATTAAAATTAGGTATATATATAAAAAAAAAATCTATAATATAAACCTAACAAGAAGTATATCATCAGAGTGAAAACTAACACATGACATATAATCTTAATCTTAGTTTTTGTGTTCAGCAGATTATTACAAACTGGCAGATATTATTTTATAATATTATAAAATTATGTAATATGTTCTTTCTCATCGTCTGTTACTGCATTAATAAAAGATCAATGTGGGGAACTAAACTTTAATTAACATTCATTCTTTGGCGTTAAATCAAGCGGAGGATAACTGTGTATTTTAGGCCTTGACTGACTCTCTAGTCAGAGAATCCAGTTGTGGACGGTCATTAGTAATGGCGAGATAGTGAGGTGTGACATTTTCTGTTTCCACAGTCACAATAACTCACTGACAACTTGCTCAGAGTGAGCGATGGGCTGCTGTGCAGAGTGACTTTGGTAAATATACACATTGCTGTGGCAAACAGCACCTAAAGGTCATCGCTGAGGTGCGGTCTGAATCCAAAACAAAGCCAGCGTTTCTTACCGGAGGCCTGAGCAGGCGCTGAGGGTGACATCGGAGTGTGGATGTCCCTGCACTTCCCCATGGTAGTAGCAGTTCTTCTGTACATGATATAGAAAATTTTAAATTAATTAAAATGATTTGTAGCAGTGGTTCTTACCTGACATCAAAAGCAAAACAGGACAAAATACAGGGGGACTGATGCTGTCCCAAGTTCTGTTCATTGAGATTAGCATGCTCTACAGAGCTGTAGTTCCACCTCTCACTCTCGGAGCAAACACGCCTTTTGAAATTAATGCAATTTTCACAATTCAGGGGGAAAGCAGGGAAACAGAAAATGATGAGGTGACAGAAATATGGTAATTGTTTCCCTTCATTATTCCACGAGAGTGGAAAGAGGACACGTTAGGCCCCCTGACTGTTAAAAAGATAACACAGCTCTCCACTATCTCTCTACCAGCGACCCAGGTCTCTTAACTGAACCGTCACTGGTCTCCACACCGAACATCATTCATTTCCAACACTGAACCGTAGGAGAAAATAATTCAGGTGAAAAACAAAACAAAAACCACAAAAAGCGGTTTTCAATAACTTCTGTTTTACAAGAACACCGGACTCTCACTTCTGAGCCTGGTGCTGATGGAATTCAGCCTCTTATCGTTAGGTGTAAAAATAGCTGGAATGGTTCTCGTCCACGGCTGCGGTTGACCTAGATTAGCTCACCTTTCATAAAAGAGAACATCAGGCACCCACATATTCCACCATATTCTTATTTGTGTGACAGGATGATATGGTTCTGGATCGGCTTGTTCTCTTCACTAAAGCTATTTGATGTTATTAGATGCAATTTTTAATTGTTAAAATAATAATAATAAAAAACGTGAGTCAGTCTATGTGTCTATGCACAGGAGTTTATAGTGATTGTCTCTGAATTTCCAGCTCCTGTTCAGGTCTGTGCACTGATCCATGATTAACACATGGCTGAAAGCTGAGTTCAGTGTGTTCAGCGTGTGCAGCTGTCTGCGTTTAATCTAAAGGCAAATACAGTATGTGTACGTAACAGCACCATGCAATGCTTGTAACATCCTCCCACTCACACTTAGAGGTGAGACAGAGAGAGGAACACAGTGTTTGCCCGCTTTGCAGGAAATAGAGGAAATAGATGTCAGCTGTTGCCAAACTGTGGCCTGTCAGACTGTTGCAGTTCACTTTCACAGCGGTTTCAAGAGAGAGGGACCGCACAGAAATGTAAAATACCTATATGATGCCATCCAGTGAAACCTTACATCTATATTAACTAACACTATCATCATACACTAGAAATATACATTATTTTTTAAAAGATAGATTTTCATTTATTCATCACATCAACTCAGTGAGTGACACTGATTGGTCCTGGAATTTCTAAATGATTATTTAGTCTTAATTTTAAAAAAAGAGAAGCAGGCACATTGCTACTTAGCACGCAAGGAGAACAAAAAAAAAAAACAAGCTTCTCTAATAAAATCCTGATGTGAGCATAAAACATGGCTTATCTTCAAATAGGCCACCGGATACATGCTCCTGCTCAGCAACAGCCAGGGGCTTTGACATACTCATCCAGTCACATGGTTAAAAAAAGTTTAACTCTTAATCAAATTTTTAACTAATGCAAGGGTGAGGGTCGGTGTTTACAGGGTGACTGTTTCAGCATAAATGTGAAAAGCACCTTACCGTGAAGTTGTGAGCGTCAGTGACTGCACGCCCATCCTCCTGGTAATGTGTCTCTGTGTAATGGCTTGCAAAAAGACCTCTGAGAAGATGATAACAACAACAACAACACACAGAGACAGAGACAGAGATGTCAATTATATATTATATCATCCACGTCTTCAGATTGATTTTTAAATGTCGTGGATTTAAACCTGCAAACCTGACCCATAGCTGCCTTTTGTGCAGTTGTGTGTTAGTCTGTGAGGATGTGGGGGACAATAGTCAATGATAACCAAAACGCTGAGCACTGGGAGGCAGGGAGACACTTCCTGTGAATTTATTTGGTGATTTGTATGTGTCCTTGAATCCCCTGCCATTGAGCACAACTGAGGAGAATCCCTGCTGAGATAATTATTTTGTATCTGTAGATGTATTCAAATAGTATGTCAGTGTGTTAGTGTGTTACTGTGTGTGTGTGTGTGTGTTTTCCTCCTCAGGCCATGAGCAAATGGACACAGTGAGGACCACCCCAAGCATTGGCAAATGAGCAGCAGGAACACCCATCTTTTGCAGCTGCATAATCACACTGACATCAGGTGTGTGTGTGTGTGTGTGTGTGTGTGTGTCTGAAAAAAAAGCTGAAAAGTTACTTACTTCTCACATGACTTGATTTGTATTCAAAACACAACGCCTCACAGCAGCATGGACACTGCATGTATGTTTTAAAAGGTGAACACTGAATGTAAATGTATGAGAAGGAGAATTAAAAGCAAAACTAATCACTGTACAACTGTATGCAAAGTACAATGTCAAAAACAACAGTGTCACTGACTTTCTGTCTGCAGAAAAAAATAAACCAGATTTAAAAACTGGAACATAATGGTTTTTAAAAAACCCATTCACATCCCATAGCGCTGTTCTGTCCCCACACAGTACCACAAACCAGAATCAGAAAAGTGTCCATTAAGCCAAAATGTAGTTTTAACACACTTTAATAGCTTTTCAGTAACATCCTATCTGGGCCGTTAAGTTCTTTTTCTTTGACCTATTCAAA
Organism: Trinectes maculatus; assembly: GCA_016785345.1. NCBI lineage: Eukaryota > Metazoa > Chordata > Actinopteri > Pleuronectiformes > Achiridae > Trinectes > Trinectes maculatus. The sequence continues at coordinate 797,908 of JAFBJQ010000588.1, read as the reverse complement.
AAAGGATCAGTCCTCTGACGTTCAGGCCTCAACACATTTTACTGCGTTAAATACTTATTATCTCTCTAATGTGCCTTATCGAGCCATTAGCGCTCTCGAAACCAGACCTGATAAGCCATTGGCTGGCTCGCGCTTTAAAAAGGCTGGTGTGTGTGTGTCATTAAAGGATGACACATCAGACGGTAATTCATGCTTAATAGAAAACCACCCCACAAAATATACATCCTCGTGCTTAACGTGTAAATGTAGCGTGTAAAAGTGACAGTGATAAACAGCCACGTGCTGACAACACAAGCACATCTGCTGTTGTCAGATACAAAAAAACAAACAAAAACCCAAACAAATCCAAAATGTTCTTGTAAAAACGATGTGATTATAGTAAAGACGGGATTTACGTCATGTGACTGGTAATTCCAAGCAAATGCTCCCGTGCTACATTTTGGTGGCATGTTTGGGAAAGCCGGCTTTGGGCGGCACGGCCCCTGATGCTGTGACACTGCAGTAGTAAAGCTATGGGTTTTACATGATACATAATCTGCCTGTAAGCAACTCCCTGGCACAAGTACGCAACGTTTATTTAGGCCATGAGGAGAGTTTGCCTGTTACCTTTATACTCAGTGGTACTGGACCACCTTTCAAACAGAAGCAGTGCAGAGCAGCGACAGCGATTGCACCTCTCTTCTCACTTTGAAAGAAACCAAAAGAAAAAATAATACAATGACATGAATTTAAAACGAAAGCCGAAATGGGTTTGAAAATGGTTCTCACCAAAAACCCAGTGTGAATTCTCCGAGTGCTGCTTTGAATATTTTAGGCAAACTGTCAATTTAATCTCATACTGCAGACTGACTTAAAGCACATGTTATATATGTGAAATGATATGGTCAGCATCTTATTAATACACTTTCCCTACAAACCAAAAACTTTAAATTATTCTTCATTATAGACGTATAAACATCCTTGATTGTTTAAGTCAATAGCCATTGACTCGCTGCACTGAGTGTGTGTGTTGAGATTCATTAGACACAGCCCAACATCTAATTAAATATTCTCCACACTAATGGCCGCCCAGGTTAATTGTGATGAATGGGGAGCTGCTTAATAGCACCTCAGCGAGGCAGGAAATACGGTTATTTGCTCTTCAGAAATATTCTCACATCTGTTTTATTCAGCGTCACACAAACTTCACTTATGACCTAGGTTGGTTCCGATGAGAAATTGTTTACTACAGGCCTGTAATTTAACATAGAGGTGTGTGTTTTCCACACTTGTCGCATACTCTTACATATGTGGGAATGGGAAAATACACTGAAATGGATCTAAACTTAAGACGCCCCAGATGTTGTTGTCATGGTCCGTTTGGTTTTTGCTGAACTCTGAATCTCCGAACTCTGATGTCCCAGATTAACATGTGTTCCCGTGTCCTTCCATTCAGTATCTCTCCATAAAAAGGATTCCTGACACGCGCCGCATCCCGAGTAACAATCAATGGATGTCAGCCGGAGATATGACGAGAATGTGGGGACAATACGGACAAGGACACAGCAGAGAAACTCGTTACAGTGGAACATTATTAAATTCCGCCTCCTTTTTCAGAAGATGCGTACAGCTGTTGTTGCCGAATCAAACGCATTATGATGAGGTCGCTCAAAAAAAAAGAAAAGAAACAGCCACAAACTCATGCAGCAGCATAATCAATGTAGCCCAAACTCAGTTTTGTCGTCATTTACACAAATTCGCCTTTTTATCATCTTTTTTTTCTCTCTCTGGCGTCCAGAGTACAATATGCTGTGCAAACTTAAAACACTCATTTGCATATACGTGACTCCACGCCTCATGTAGTCATTTGCCATTATACGAAGCCCCCAGAGCATGAAACTATTTGAGAGAAACGTGGCTCCTCCTCTGCTCCGCTTCCTTTGAAGACTGAAAAATTCAGTGATTTCTTTTAATCCACCCCCCCCATCCCCACAAACCTAACCCTAAGCCTTCCTATAGCTGCTGCTTACGACACCATACGTTGAAGTCAGAAGAGAGCGTCTCGCTGCAGAGGGAGGGAGCGATGAAGACGAGAAGAGCAACTAAAGAGGTGCGTTTGACAAGTCTAATTCTATTTTCCACTGCAACCAAATTGATTTACATACAGCTCAGTGTCCCTTCAGCGTGTCAGTGTGACTGTGGTTTGTGTGTATGTGTGCGCGCACTGGAGCGTGCAACAACCACAGAGCGACAACGATGGGGGTGGGAGGGGTGGAGGGAGCGACAGGTAAAAATCCACTGAACCGCAGAATTAAATGGAGTTCCTTCCTTCACTCTGCTTCTCGGGGGTTTGTCAGCGATTACTTGTGCACATTTTCTACTTCTCCCGATAACAGACACACAACTGGAGCTCATTAAAGTAATAAGATGAATCTGTTTCTCTTGGATCCGAGGGGCCAATATGCTAAAATGTTGCACAAAAATGTTTATTGCCTCACTGAAGAAAGCACAATTCAGCTGCAGCTACTTCACTTAGCAATACTAACTGAAAAGTCTTCTTTTGTGCCAGTGCATCAAACAGATGTGAAGGTATTTCACTGGAAAAAAAATTTAAAAACATAAAAAAAAACTCAAACCTTCTGCGAACCCTAAATGTCTCATAGAAATCCATATGAAAAGTATAAAGATTCCCTCAGAGGGAATTGGGTTTGTGGATGGAGCGAATGATTAATCGCCAATATGAACGCTCCAGTGGGCAGCGATCCGATAGCCAACAAGCGGGCTATGTAAATATTGACCGACAAAAGTCAAGATCCCCTTTTTTTTGCTTCTTAAATGGTGCAAGGGTCCAGCTGAAAACACTACAAAAAAAAAATGAAAGACAATAAAAAAAAGTTATCACACAATGCACAGGGTGCGTAACTTGTCTCCACTTGTGTTGTTGATATTCAGCTCAGGTACAAACTATTTCACTGTGCAATCACCAGGAGAGTCCACTCAAACTGTAGTTTCTGTCTGCGTCCTTCACCTCAGGCCTCACAGCTCCGTGTGATGTGATGCTTTAAGCAGGTGAAGCCATTGCATCATTAAAAAAAAAAAACAATGGGAGAAACAAGGCTCCACAAACCACTAGAAAGAGAAGGAGCATGATGAATCGTGGGATAGTGAGAGGCCTTCACTGACAAGTGCATATGACTGACTGACTCAACCATCACCGATCATAAAAGCTCGTGGAACACCATGTGACGGACAGCAAATACGATGCAATTATAGAAACGGACAGTTTGGTGATTCGAATGATAGAAGATGGGTGATATTTATATACTATCTATATAACACCTATCTTAATAGACATCTATATGATGGTGATGTACTGCAGGTGCCTATATAGGACTGTACCACTCCTCTGATCACTTTAAAGCACACGAGTGCACAGTGACTGTACAGCCGTGTATAATAAATGCATTAAGATAAGAGCATCCCTAGTGTGAGGTTCTGCATCTATTGTCAGACAGTTTTCTTGCATGTGAGACAATGAGAAACTCACAGTTGGTTTCTTTCCTCTGCATATACATTATCCTCCTGTCATGTCTTCCTATAGTGCATATCTAAAGAGCTCCATCTGTGCTGATAACACTGCAATAGTAACCTTTTCTTTGATGCTTGAACAACCCATTGCTTCTCACTGGCACTGCTTTTTAAGTCTTTAGTCTAAAAAGGAATTAAAAATAGAAGTGGAGTAAAGGAGAGGAAAAAAAATAGGCTGCATGTACAAAACAAACTTTAAAAATGGTTGTGGCGTTGGGCTCCAAACCATTTTATGATTCTAATAAAAGTCCACGTCAGTTTAGGTGTGAAACACTCGTGCGAGCTGTGATTATTATAGCGGCAGCCGTCCACAGGCTAAACGGCAGTGAGGTAAAGCAGAGCAGCTAAAGAATGAGCTGCTTCACAGCCGCCGGCCTAAACTTCCAGAATATTTCACGCCCCAAAATTGATTCTGACACACGAAACATATTTTTCCTCATAACTACACAAGGAGCATGATGTCATATTCCCCCTGCAACCTTTAAAGGGAATGGTTTGTCGAATCGGTGTGGGAGGGGAATATGTGCTCACAGAGAGAACAGTAGGAGTGAGTTGTGTGCATGAACGCAGACACATTCTCTCTGGCTACAGTCAGCTGCTGCATCCCGGAGACCGACAACTCCATCGCGTGCACAAATTAGCTGCTGGTGCTTGCATCCTCTTTACGTACGGCACCCAAGTGGCTGTGATTGTAATTATTGCTCTGTCACAGCCTTTGGGAGCTCAGCGTTAGTCCACTGTGATATATGGGACTAAAAGGAGTACAGAGAGAACAACAACAAAAAAAAAAATATTTCTGGGCAGTGGACGATGATGGTACAAACTCAAAATGCCAGCGCTAACAGGCTGTAAAACATGAACTCTGCCAATGTGCTGTCGACAGCAGAGCTCTGAACACATGGCTGATCGCTTTGTTGTGGTGAGTCCATGTGGAGATTATCTGCAGTCATTAATGACTAAGGAAGAGTCCACGTCGACTCTAAATGTCCTGCTCATTGCAACGTTTAGAAAATAATAAATCTACTTAGAGATTTTCCACTTGTACCAGAATTTTTTTTATTTTGAGACGATTCCCTACATAATAGTCACCTAATTATTAGTAAAGTCCTACAAATAGCTGATTATCAGTAGCTCTTAATAACAATGACATTTTATATTAGTACTTTCCAACAAAGAAAATCAAAATAAATGTTGAATTAAGAAATCTAAAACTAAATCAAACAACAGACCACTGAGCAACATCATACAGTAAACTGTATCTTATGCATGATTATAAACTTGGAATATAAATCTCCATATATCAGACTACAGGAGATATGATATGGATAGTCATGAAAAGTTTGTGAGAAAAAGTATTCGAAACAACCTCTGGAAAAGGTTTTTTATATGCCTACCCAGTATTTATTTATTTATTCATTTTTTTTTTTTGCGTTTCTCCTACATTCCCATCCATAACATGCTACACACCGTGACTAATGAGTGAGCCGGGATCTTCAAGGGAGGTGGTCTATTATTATTCATTGAAAAATAGTAAACAAATGCATAAATGTTAATGTCAGAGGGTTCCTATCAGTCCAATTAATCTATGGTGGCTCCCCTGGGCAACCTCATTGTTCAGCCATACTTTTCTGTCTTGAGGGGGAAAATGCAATTAAAAGCTGAGCAGAGGAGGAAAAAAAATATTTAAGATATTATTGTCTTTCTTTTTTTTACTTCCTAAGAAATAACTGGTGTATATCTATATGAATCATACCCTGCTTTTTCACATTTATGCCCCCCCCCCCCCCCCAGCATCCATCCATAAGTTTGTTTTTGTGGGAAAACCGAAAAGTTGACAGGCAGACGGATTGATTTGGAAACTTTCAGGCAGCATGGTGCATTTGTGCTGCAGAAGACAACAGCTTTAGTAAAAACACTTCATCTCTGCTCTGACTCTACACACAACCCAGGCCATCAGCTTCCCAGTTCTCTGCCCCATGAGTCACTGTTCCCCTCATCTTAAAAAAAAAAGCCCCGCGTCATTAAACCCACTCTTAACACTTTCAAGGATGCTGCCCTGATTCTCCAATGAGATAATAGCGTATAATTTGTCATTCTCCACCCCATTACCTTGCAAACACTGTGGAGATAGAAACTTTAGCGATGCACTGATGTGTCATTTTGACACATGGATCAGGGTGAGCAGTCTGTCACTGTTGCTGATGCAGTGTAACATGAGTCATTACGGCATCTGTGTATTGAATAGTAGATGTCAATTATTGGATAGACACAACGGCAGATTTAAAGCTGCTGGAAAGGGAAGCGCAACAAAAGCAGCAATATAGTCAATATCTCAAAGTGTATCTGATGTGTGTCTGTCTGTCACAGGGTACGTCTGGGGACAAATTTTACATTCAGTAACCAAATGGGGACATACGGTCAAATAAAAAAAGCTGTGCTCCCCAATTAAAAGGAAATATTTTTTGTTGTATCAGCAGTTAATGTTCAGGTAGGTCTCCGGTACATGTATGGAAGTCCCAAAGGCGACCTGTAACAACATATGACTTCAGAGACAGTCTGTCATCTGAATGCATCTGGAACATTATGTGATAACAGTAAAAAAATGTCACCAGCCAGCGCCTTCAGATCAACACCAACAGCAGCGGCAACAATCTCAATAATCCCTGTAATCTGTATCTTCTATCACCTGTATGGGCTGACAGCATGATGAGCAATAGTAACTGTATAAAGTCTAATCCGCTGAGAGAATGAAACAGCTGCCGAGCTGCGCTGCCTCTGGTATAATTGTCCTTATTTCTCAGGGGTCCCCTACAAAAGAGCCATTCTTTGTGCCATGCTACAGATACAGAGGAGGATAAATGAATGAATCACACACACACAAAGCAATTTTCTTCTCTGACAAGGATTTCTCATTAAAGATTTTTACGGTTAAGGGTTTTTTTTGTTTGTTTTTTTAAAGAAGGTTGTGTCTGAAATATAATTAGAATATAGTGAACTGCAAGCTGTTTCTGGAAGCTTTAATTCAGTGACTAATTGTACACTAACTGTCGTGTCCTGTCATAGACAAATGCGTGGAAGTGCATTATAATGCCACAGTTCTTTTGCTTTGTTTCTTTGAGAAATCTTTGTGCAGTAATGTATTGACTCACATTTGACACGGGATGCATTTCCCGCTGATGCAGACAAATTGTGCGCAGGATAAATATGGAATATTATCCATATTCAACATCTGTTGGGCCATTATCCCATATCAAGAAATTTCCAACTAACTTGGACTGGAACAATAGTTCATTCTAACTGCGCTGTGACACCACACAGTTCATCACAGATTGTAATTTATCATGAAAAAGGGCTTCTTGAACAGGGATATAAATGCGTCCGTTAAGTGCTGGGAAACGAAAGAGAAAAAGGCTCGTGCTCAGCGGATCCTAATTCTTCTTGTGAGCACCCAGGTGACAGGTTGCCCACTCGCTCTACCGTAAAACAGTACGTCGGGTTAAAAGCTGCTGAGAGAGCGAGATGTTCTACTTTGTTCCCTCGCACCTATGAAAAATGAATGTAGACACAAAACAACCTGGCCCTATTGGTTAAGCGCTGTGACAGCATCCTTGCCACATCCACTGTACCCCGCAGGCCCCTCAGAAAGAGCTGTAGGAAAACAAATGACGCCATAAACTGACACACTGCGTTATTGCTCGGTCTATTCAGCTAGATTACAGCAATATCTGTAACGTGTCTAATTATTGACTTTGCTCCAACTGGGATAAACATACGCTCCAATACAAGGTAACCATGTAGTCATCATTTACACAAATATTATTATTATTTGTAGTGGTAGTTGATATTATTGAGAATAATGTCATTTTCTTTCCGGCTTGAAACAACAAAAAAAGTTTAGCACTGATGTTCCTCAGAGATCTGTAATTATGGAACGTCAATCATACTTTAAATTTATAAGGAAGGCAAAGAAGAGCAAGAGAAATATATTCAGACTATGATGCTTGACTCTCGTCCCATCGGTTAAAAAGAAAAAACCCTACCATTCTAATCTTTTTTTTTTCCCCCGAGCAACACCTAACACTCCCCCCCCCCCTCCCCCCCCCCCCCCCCCCCCGCCCTCTCGTTTTCCAAATGACCTTGAATCATCAGGCCAACTTTTCCCCCAAGGGTCCTCTGCATGTTCCACAAGCTCTTCAGCCAACTAATTAAAGACGGCAACAGCAAAACGTGTATGTGTGTGTGTGTGTGTGTGTGTGTGTGTGTGTTCCTCGTACTACTAGTACAATGTCAGCAGGGCAAAAAGGTAAAATTCACACTCCGATCAATACTGGGACAGATAAAATGTGTTTTGCGATGGTGGACACTACACATTCCCAACCAGAGATAGCAAAAAGCTACAGCAGCAGGTGCAGTTATCCTGAAACAATTCTTTGTCTCAGGTACCACTGAGGCGATAAAATATGATCCTGTAGACAATTTCTGTGACGAATGCGATGAGTTTGAAAGTTTATCCAACATGAAAACGCTGCACAATGGGTTTAGAAATCTATGAGGGAAAATAACCGGCAAAAGCCGCCTCTCAGGAAACAACATGTCAGGATTGTTTAAAAAAGTTGTACAAAAAAACTAAATGATAAAATCCTACTTTTGACAAAGTGCTATATTGTGGAGAGTAATAGCCTTAATCTTCCTGCACTGCTTCCAGTGAGTGATAACGTAATAATAACTGGACATAGGTTTCTCTGCTACATCGTATCATAACGACAGAACTTGCATAAGCGACTGCTGTTTGACCTTGTAATATTACATGGAATTTATTGTGATGGGACAGGTGGAGGGTGTGGAAGATGTACGAAAAAGTTATGCAGCAGAAAAAAAAAAAGATAAATTATGCACTGGAGCAGGGACAGGAGTCGAAGTGGTTGTAGCAGTGGTGCAAGAAGTGACAAAGTGCCTGCCTCATGATGTTTGCTGCTGATGAGCATCCAGCCTCCATGTAGTTCACGACCTCATTAAGTTCATCACGTCAGCACTGATCTATTTAGACTGCACGGAAACATCATTACTTATTAGGTTTACATATAAAAGTTTGTTTTACAGGCTTGATTAGGCATCTGAATTGAACTGTCAGCCAAAAAATAGCTAATCGCTTTCCACATACATAGTGCTGCTGAATGACAGAGCCACATGCAGTTCAACGTACTCCATACACTGGACAGATCCAATTAAAGTCTGAGGGATATGAGGCAGTTCTTTATCTGGCCTAAGACGTCCCTCACTGAAAGGACTGGGAAATAACTGTACCCACACACACACACACACAAATCTGTACATTGTCACATTTGTTATTGACAAGAAGGTGCATCTTCTTTCCTATAAAAAGCACTAAGGATGTTGCTGAGGGGATTTTTTTCCCCCCTCTATGTAAAAAAAAAAACACCACATAACATAATGGTGTTGTTAAGATGTGGCCATGTGTTTGAAAGAGGCTCTTTCCTCTTTTCTTCCTGTTACAGAAGAATGAAAGGAAATGTTCTCACAGGGAAATGCATGGGCTTTTTTTTCACACAGCTCGTTACATGCTACATGAGCTCATTCAGTCTCAATGAGAAAAACACTGATAAAAAGGTATTTTAATGAAAACAGCACAAGAACAGAACTGAAGTGAAGTGCATTACGATGACTAATATGTGTGTGTGTGTGTGTGTATATATATTTGTTTTTTTTTTCTTCATTCATTTAACTTTAAGCAATGCAATTTAAACCTAAGGTCAGTGTTAATTACGTAGCCTCGTGTTTGGAAAAGGTCGTACATACGATCTCCCCGCCTAAAGAGGTCACCATAAGTCCTGGGAAAATGAGCCCACAAGAAAAGGAAGTAGTAAGACAGGCTCGTTCTGCGAGTGGAAACATGCTGCCACGAGGAAAACCAGAGCTGCTGGCAGATTTCTACAGCGCAGTGTCACCGGTACCTAAGATGTCAAAGGTCAGGACAGATCCACAACTCTGGAGGGAAGAAACTCCACAGTTTATGATCTCAGGAAATATTCCAGAAGAAACCTGATGGTGTCGAATAACAGTTAAGAGTAGTTAGAGAAACCTTTTTCTTCTGTGAATTTCAAAAATTGGTGATTTCCCCATGAGGTTAAAAAACAGCAGATGGGTGAAACTTATTTTGCCCTCAGTGACGCGCTCCACCCTGAACTTTAAAGTTACACCTGAGCGACTCAATAACAGATGTATGGAAAGAGGTGGATATGTCCACTTAATGTAGAAACCCTACACTTCTTTCTTACACAAACACGCACATACCCTACAGTACGGGGACCTTGGTCCCCGACACCGTGCTATTGAGGTCTTTAATCAAGACTAATGCGCAGTGTCCTATACAACCACCATTAATCAATTGAAGCTGGCCTACTGTGCCATTGATCAAGGCTATACATCAAAGCATTACTGCTAACATAAGTCTGTATATCTGTCCAGGTCTGTTTGCACAGCACAGCCACGCTCACCGTAAATACTGCATGTGACACTGTCAATCCCATTGCTCTTATGGATATTAAAAAAAAAGACATGACAGTGATGTGAAAAACATTTTCTCAATTTCACACATTAAAATAAATATTTAGGATGAACTGGAACAGGTTAATCAACGCATGATCAGGGGAATCGCATCAGCCCAAGCTGAGGTGTATTGGACAGAATACAGAACTTACAAAAACATGCACGGCGACACGTAAACATGTCTTATACGTTCAGTTTCTTGTGTTGTTTGACGCCTATAGGCGCATTCGCCTCACACATACACACCAACAGTGGACTCCTACTGATTTCTCTCCTCTGTGGGTGTGTACCTGTCTCGCTGTAGCCAAGTTTTCCTGGGGATGGGGCCAAGAGGCTAACAAACAGCAGTTTATTAAGTGCGTGCGATGTGTATTTATAAAGATGAGGACTGAGATCATTTCACAGTGGCCTTGCAGCAGGTGTTCTGAGCAGCTCTGCCAAATGAGTGGGGGGGGCACAAGGTCGGCAGATTTAACCAAAACAAAACAAACAAAAAAAAAAGGGGATGAGTGTTCGCAGAAGACCTGTCGTAACTCAGCGCAAAGAGGCGCCACTTACCGAGCTCTTAAAGTGAGATCTATTCACTCGCACAACCCCAGCGCTTTATGGCCGTTTGTTCTTTCGTTTCTCTCGACTCAGCATTTTCTTTCTCCCTAAACCGTCAACATTACCACCACGTTTCTAGGTGGTAAAGGTGGGGAAAAAAAACAACAAAAAAAAATCCTCACTGAATTTCTTCCATGTTTAATAACTCTCTCTCGACACAGTATCAGCCTTTACAAACACAGTGATCGCAGACCTCGGCGTTACGGACACACAGAGGTCAGAGACCACCTGCTGTGAGCTGGCTCAACCGGGCGAGGCGATATCAGAGGCCGCATCTGGCCCTGACAGGGAGCAGGCCGGATGGCAATGGCAGCATGCTCCCGTGCCTCAGGCTGGTGACAGATGACTCACAGCTGATGCTGAGGTCACTGGGGGTCACGTGGAGGAAGGCGAGCAGAAGGGTCAGTCAGGACAGTCTTTTTTTTTTTTATTTATAGGAAGCGCATTTAATGTTTGGCAAGTCCCTTGACCGGTGTTTGTGAGTCGTGCCGAGTACGGTGACTTATAGGGTGGAAGAAATGAGAAATAAATAAGGGAGTTTGTCCATCTGGCAACATAACATAATCTCTTTTTAATGGTGTTTTCAAGCTTGCAGTATCTCAGAAGAGTTGGCTTTTTTCTGTAGAGAGAGAATGAATAGTCATATCGTTTTGTTTTGAGGTTTCTGTTTTTCCAGGTATAAAGTGACATTATGTCGGACTAGTTGTGAAGCAGTTCCACAGTTGTAGACTCGACCCATGTCCATGATGATACCATCATTCAGAGATGGCTAATCTAAACAGAAATGTAATGAGACCCACTGTCTCCTGGCTAATCTCCCCCACTCTTTGTGCATGTGGATGCATGTGTATCTACATGTTTATGAACGCCACAAGACACCCGCCCCTCATTTCACGGGTCACCGTGTTATTTTCCGCAGTCTGGCGGGGAACGGAGTGATGGGGTGGAGTCGGGTGGGGGTGGAGGGGGGGCATGTCCTCAGAGCGCTCGTCCGCCTTATTCTATATCAGCTTTCATCTCTTGGCCCTTCAGATAGGCTAAACCATAAAAGAGTCCAATCACTCGGGGACATATTATTCTCCCCCTCCTTGAATACACTATATCATAGCCCAGACCAATACAACTTCTCCTCCTCGAGCATACAGAACTCCAGCCAGCCATAGCTTGGAGCGTGGGCTTATCTCTGGGCAGCCAGCGTGATTAACATAATAAATATCCAGTTTCCTCTGTGATGAGAACGGAGAGAATAAAAATGGAAATGAGGGGAAAACTCACTCATTTTTCTCCAGCAACAGGATCAGCTGTTCACCTTCTGCACGTACCAGCAGCTGGAGTGACGCAGGGTAGCTCTGAAACACACACACGGAAAGAAACGATGAGGGGTGGTGTTGAGGTGGTGCCCGGATTTCATCCATCCTGTCTGCGGGTCAGGATTTGTGTCATGCTTCAACCCACATCAATGCACAGGCTGCACAGAAAGCAGGATGTGTGGCAAAGCACAATAGTGTCAGAGGAACGGGAAGCAAGCGTCCACGTCGGTTATTTCCCAGGTCTGTGCATGACACACAGGCAGGTCCATTGAACTTTTAACACAACTTCACCAACCATCCTGATGCAAATCTCACTTTTACTATTATACAATGCGATGCTAAGATTCTTACCCATCATGCAACACCAAAACGACTATGTTCAGGGTCTTTCTCATTTATTCTCAAACAACAACTTAAACATATAGTCATCCTGATTGATCTGATTCATCCTGATCACAGAAACTATTCAGCACATTTTCTTGTTGTTTGTATATTTGACCCGTTTTGTCTTCTATTGCATATTGCTCTTGACTTTCCCGACACTATATTAGAGCATTCTACCATCCTTCACCACAACTGTTGAGCATGAGCTGTGTTTGCAAAACAAGGAAACAATCGCTCTTTTTTCGCACCTTTTAGACATGAGACCATTTTTCATTTCAAGAAACCAGATTACAGTTGCTAACAGCATAATGGAAAAAGGCGATCCATGTCTGACGTCTTCATTTCAATAATGTGTTCTCTTTCGCTGAATTGTAAACAGATTCATCAGCTTCTACTATCAGACCACAGGTGCTGTTACCACAGAAACCACATGTGTCACCATGTCAGCCAGATAGAGGGATTACAGTTGAATACATATATATGTGTGTGTGTGTGTGTGTGTATAAATATATATAGCTTTTTTTTTTCTTACAAGAAATTGGTCAATTGTATCTACAAAATTGTTAAGAATGGATGGAGATAGTATTTTGTAACAGAAAAAAAGACTATTTACCAAGAAAAAAAAGATTCCCAGTGGCTTTTCGGAAAACAGCTGGGAGACTGAGGCAGTGCTTTTGCAGCAGATGCATGTTTCCCACCCAGCAGACCGACAAAAATGGAGAAATTCATGTATCATCAGCTGATATTTCAGACAAACCCTGTTCTTTTTCAAAGTGACATTTCTTATGTCTGCTGACCGATGCCCTCAGGCCAACGCTCTTTCAAATCAGACGGTCAGCTTTTTCTAAAGGCCTGAGTGTTTGTGTGAAACTGTGGTTTTAAGTGTGGGTGTGTGTGTGTGTGTTGATGTCATATCACAGGTCCAAGCTAAGACTGTAAGTAACGACTCTGCAGTGCTTTATGACTGCTTGATAACCTTCCATTGCCACACGGAGCAGCCATATAAATCTGTTACGCAGGAAGGCTTAAGCCAACGCGGTGATAAGACAATCACCAGCTGCCCTGGTGGTCAATTTCATTTGGGAAGGGTCAGCTTACAGATAGCCCACTATAAAACCTCTACCTCCTCGTGTCGGCAGCAGTTGATGGATAAGCATATTCAATGTAGGTGGAATAAAAGGGGTGGGAGGGGGCATAATTAACCCCATTCAACTACAGGTTTAATTCCTCCACATGCCTATGTGACATGTTTGTGATAAACATGTTCATGTAATTAACATCACTGCCCTTCACCTACTAACTGACATTGAGAAAAAAAGTATTAGGTTGAGAAAAGATGGTGACTTCTTCCATATTCAGAAAAAAATGTTTACATTCAATTTTCCAACAGCTACACTTTCCACCCTCCTGTGGAAAAAGCCTCTTTAAGTCGTGATGGATGATGCTGGTGTCCCTGATGTCTCCCTCCCTGGAAACAACATGTCCAGATATGGCTGATTTAACTGTTCGCACACACCGGCGTGCGCACCTCGGGGGCGTGGGACGCAGGGACACAACATGGGAGGAAAACATATACTGTGCTGTTGTCAAATAAAATGTCAGTGTGTGCGTCTCTGCTGCGGCTGAGCTATTGTAAAAACACTGGCATCCGGTAGGCCGTCGTCAATTAACCTCAGTGCTGGGCAGTGACCTTGTGAGTATTTACCCCGGCTCGGAGCTGACTCAGAGATCTGCGTTCCGTCCCCTTCAGCAGCAGAGGTACGGTGGTCCCAAGGCGCTGTGGGTTAGGCTGCTTAGCCGTGTCTGGGCTACCTGTGAAAAGATCATCAGCACAGATTAGTTTCGTCTTGACATGAATTATTAAAATCCATCGAACACGCTCTTAATACCACGCATGCTTACACAGTTATAATTAGTTTAACTGGCAAAGAACGGAGTCAGCAAACCTGCGCCGTAACATCCTCAATAATTCAGCCGCACCGATTATGCTTGGAAAGAAATAAACGAAGTTTCACATACACACACACACGGCACAGGACTATTTAAGACAGGGTGCTGTTCTGCTGAGAGAGTCAAAGCTGGCTCTCGTTCCTTTGAGGAGCCTGGCGGTGCCCTCTGCGATTGGACCACAGCCTCAGACAGAGCATTAATAATAGACGCTGTCGCAAAGATTATAAAGAACTTTATGGCATGTCCCGAAAGAAATGAAACGCTTTACAGAAACTGATGACGAAATTGTCCTTTTTTTCCCCCCCTTTTCCGCTGTCTAGTCTCAGCCAAAAGCTGATATTGTAGTTGTAGTCATGCACCGCGTTGTGTTGGTCTCAGTGTAGCTCGAAGCGGAACGTGGGAATTATAGCTTTAACTCCCCCTGCGCTCTCAGTGTCTCTTGCAGTTCTTCGCCACACAGCCGAGGTTGTCCCTCTTCCCACGCTCAGTCTCCACTGAGCATGTCTGGATGGTAGCAGGCCCAGCAGGCGTCCTGCGAGGCCCAGTAAACGTTACAAACCCCGAGAGGAGCTGTGGCGACGGAGCGGAGGGGGTGCGTTGGAGGTTGTTTGAGGTTTCACACTCCTGCTGTCAACAAAAGCACAACATAGAGCGATAAACCTCCGATCACTGTGCATCCACAGCCCAGGCCTCTTCTCTAATCCCCGCGACACTCATGTGACACACATCTGCGATTGCATGTGCAAGTGTGTCGTCATGCAGGGTACAGTACGAGTTCAGTAGAGCGGCAACACCACAGCGATACAACATATACTGTTGCCGCTTCATCCTGTCGGTCTCTTAAGAGTCTGATTTTTCCTTTTCTTTGAAGACAGAGTTCAGCGACGACTCCGGCGCCACAACCGCACATCATCTCCGAGTGTGGCCCAGGCTCAACATCTATCCACTGTAAGCAATAAGCTAACAAGGGCATAAAAAAAAAGGAACCTCCTGCTTTTATTGGGTTATTTGAACATGTGCCGATGGTGGTGAGTTGGTTTTAGTGGTGCAGGAAAACCACGTTAGACAGACGGAGCAGCGTGACTGAGACCACAGGCTGTGGCTAAAGTGCCGTTAAATAGCAGCTTTAAAGAGAAAGCGAGGCGGACGTTTTGTTATTGAAAGACTTTGACACTTCCAGCGGTGTCACCCGTAAACCATTTAGATCACATACTGAATAAGGCGGCGAGAAAGATGTTCTTGTCTCAGAAGACATGTTGTCCAACCACATCTGACAGAAAAAAAAAATGTTTATGGACATGCAAAGTATGTGTGTACTCTTTCTTTTGTGTTTACCAAACTTTCGTATTAACATGGATGAAGATTGATGTTTGCACAGCAACAACTGTCAATGCTACCCCGCCCCCCCAAAAAATCCATAATTTCAACCCAAAAAAGAAAAAGATTCAATGCCTTCGAACAGCAAAGAAAAACATGACATTCGTGTACAGTCTCGTGGTCTTTCTGCTCTTTGGCGATCTTTGAAATTCAAACTAAAACTGGGTTAATCCCATATGTTTTCCAGAGAGTATCTCCATGGCTGAGCCAACCACAGATGTATCCCCATATTGGACACGAGGGAAAATCAGCTGTGGCTCACACATCTAAAAAACACAAGTTCCTTTTGGCAGCTTGAGACATCTTTCCCCCACACACTCTTTAAAATAACCTCCCAAACCAGATCCGTTTTAATGCCTTCTCCATTTTGATGATCTAACTCCAAGTTTTTCATTTTCTTTTCTTTTTTTCCTTGCCATTTCAGTCTCACGGCCTAAGCATGAGCTGTATTACTAATTAACTGGGAGAATTCAAACAGGACCTGAGGTCCACTTTACCCAGCAGGGAAATGACACAATGTAAACAAACAAAATGAGCTGTAATTACTTCTGTCAAACGGACGACGCTGTTGAACCCGGGACAAAAATCAGCCTCATTATGTTCACCGTGTCACCTGCTGCATTGGACAGATTTCCTGACGACTTCCACATTTATCCCTCCATCTTTTCGGGGGGTAAACATATTTTTTTTTTGTTAGTTTGTGTTTTCATTAAAGTGAAGCCACTGGGTGCATAAATTAAATGAGAAATGCATTTGTGTAGCACGATGTGCATTTCTTTTAGTCGACAGTCGACACCATAATGGAGATGACCTCTTTGGTTTTATTGGGTTTGAACCTCTGATGTTCAATGTATGTAATGATCGCAGTGCTGCCGTGTGCTTTTAATTGTCAAATAAATGTGTTGGCACGACTACTAGACTATGCCCTTGGAAATAAAGAGGGGCTTTAACAAAAAGGGAATGATGAATGAGGCGAATTCGGATCCAGCACGGCGCATGATTATCTTGACAGAGACATTCCTGGAAGTACGAAAGGCATCTAACTGCTCCTGCAGCGACAGTCTGACAGTAATGCCTATCAGTTTGTGCTGACATGTATTAAATTAGCAAGGAGAGGAACACAAAAGGGCATCAACGTCAATTTTAAGGCGGTTGTTACAGTTCAGTCTGGTCACAATGTGAAACTGAACATCAAAAATTATATATTAAATATATATATAAAACAAAGACTGGCTTTTTCTTCTCTAACACACACTTCGCCTCCGCATCAAATGCATCACATTACAGTTGCTCACATTAAAAGGCTCCAGATGAAACTCTGCTGCTGACATATTGTAGTTCACTTTGACAAATAAGACTTCCGCAGGTGGAGACGCTAAAAGCAGCTTCAAAGGGGAGGCTTTCGGTTGATAAAGTAATTCACCCAGTGAAAGATGCATGGGCTTCTTCTCTCTATAGAGGGTAAATGTGTTTTTCATCTTTGCGTTTCATCTTCAGCGGTATAATGAACTGGCTTGCTTACATTATGTTGTTCGTGCTCTCCAGCAAAAAGATGGGAATTTCAGAATATTCAGCAACACAAGTCATTGCAAGGGGCTATAAAACACTTGAATGTTTAAAAGGCAAACTCTGAAAGCCCCCACGCTAATGTTATTACATTTTTAGGAGACTGATTTAGAGACATCATCAAAAAGGAGAAAACTATAAAACTATTCCACCCCCCCCCCCCCCCCGACTCCATGGATTTATCTTTTAATGTTGTATATTTCTGAGATACTTGTCAGTGATTCTGCGTTAACCAAAATACATTTTAACATGTTGTGTGGCTGGATTCCAGCAGCAATGATATTGCAACATTTAATACTCAGACAATAGAAAGTGTGGTGTAGTTGTGCCAAACAAAAAAAAAAACACGCTATCAAGACTGGAAATCTACAGCCATGCCAGTGGCTCTGTACCATATCTAATGGCAATTAAACGTTGCATATGCTTATTATAAACCACATAATGTCAAAGTGCTGGTGCCTTCACAGTTTGCAATGCACAATAAAGCAAGACCCAAGTAAAAGGCAGACGGTAAGAAACAAGGTAAAAAAAATATTGTTTACCTAACTGAAAGTTCAGAGCAAAGGAGCCCAACAGAAAACTCCAAGTCCAAAAACTGTCAGGACATGCACAACAGGAAAACGTATGACAGAGGATGCTGGGAACCTCACCGGTGACAGATGAGGAAAAACAAGACTGAGCACTGACGAATGTCCACAGGGTGGAAACGAGACACAGGTGAAGGTGATGAGGGCATGGCAGCCAATGAGACACATGTGCAACCAATAAGTCAACACATGGGTAATCACAGGAACAGAGACGGGAGGGAAAGGAGAGGGGGGGGGGGGGGACTCCAAAATAAAACAGGAAGCAACACAAGACCAGACAAACACACACCAGCCATTGGTGAAGCAACCTAGCTAATAGCACGGGTCAATGTAACGGCCATGTCAATCAATGACTGAACATTTTATACAGACGTTCACGCTCCTTATAGGAAAACGTTTCTGACTTTTCTATACCATCACTTTAAGGTTTGTTTTGAGTTTATAGCTAATTGGCTAAATAAGGTGCTGACATGAACAAACTTAACATTCAATCAAATCTTGTTTTGTTATATTCACAGAAAAACCAATACACGCATAACACGGCAAATTAGATTTGGTGCAAACAACAACATGTTTCGTATTTGTAAGGATTCTGCAAACCACACACACACACACACACACAAACATATATATAGGGATCAAGAGGTCTCATATTGCTGCAGGGGCAGCACAACCGGCCTATGCCTCACAGGTCCATCTTCACAAAAGATGTTCACTCGATATAAAATTCTCTTAAAACTGCTTCCTGCCTCCATCAAAAGCGTCTATAAAACATAAGGGCTGACAGCTTAAGAGCGTGGCTGGACTCCAATCAACAATGTCTCACGGCAAACACTCTGACACAGAGGTGTGATGACCTTCCTGTTGTGAAATCTTGCCCAGGTGCTTCAGCCCGCTGTGCAGCCGTGTATGTCACAAACCCAAATCACGTTGATGCATCAGTCCACTTTCTGCCTCTTTCCTTACCCTCATCCGCAATATTTCTGATTTTTTTTTCCGGTCAATGAAAAACAAGCGAACCAAAATGCGTCCTGTTTATTCTGCTGCACCTTCAGACTCTTTCATTTCCAAGGTAAGGACAGTCTGCATATATGTGCATCACTCTCAAATCAAATCATTCCGCACTCTTACATAAACAAAAATGGCACCCCGCTTTCTTCCTACTTTAAGTTGATGCATTATTCTGCAAATACAATATTTTTTTACTTCATTTCAGAGAAAGGAGGAAGGGTGAGTGCTTTTGCACCTGTCTCTCGGGTTGCTTATTATTATTATCTGCAGGATGATGCAGATAGGAAGTAAGGCACCCACCTGCATCTATAACACCAATCAACACTGTCTGTCAGGGGCTCGACTGGTTTGTCTTACACACAGTTAAACCTCTCTCTCCTCCTCAGAGTGGCGGTTTCTCAGATTATCACACAGCAGTATGGATTTTTCAGCAGCGTGCTACATTGCCATCTCATAACATCAGGTTATCTATTACATCCATGATCTCGTCATAGCAACAGGAGGACGCTAAATCACCTGTAAGCCTATAATGACCAGTGGTGCTCAACAGAGTGAGACATCTCTAACCGAGTCTGTTGTTCCCTCACCGCCAACAAATCAATGCCAGCCTGTCCTCAAAATGTCAAGCTACTCTCACCAGAGGGTTTTGAAAGACAGACCTGGGCGAGGTCGTTTCTTAAATAGCTTTATCAGACAGAGGTTGTTATGTCTTGGTAAACTTGTCCAAAGGTAAACGTGCCTGCGTGAATTTACGCTCATTTCAGGGTTTTATACTCCTCTTCGCTCGTTTGTTTAGCCATTCTAATCCTTCTATTTAATTCTGTCCTGATACTGCGCTTTGTCCAGATGATATCCTCAAATCAAATCCATTTGCCCCTGTCTTTCATTAATTATCGTGTTCCAGCCCAGACAAAAAAAACCAAAACAAAACACAGAGCAGATCCGTAGAAAAGCAGATGCTGTGCAGAACTAAAGGACAAAGAGAGACAGGCAGAGTGTTTAATCACAGATTTGTGAACTGTCTTGCTTCTGCAGGAGTGATTTTACTCTTTGTAAATGTTAAGACGTCAAGTGTGATAACACTTAATCTAAGAATTCACAAGTGGTTTTGTCAAATGCACTTAATCCGGTCCGTTGTTTGCAATGTTGCAATGTTTGCAACATATTATATCAAGTTTTAAACAATGGGAGCCATGTGGTACACGTGAACACAACAATGGTGTGCTTCATAGTCTGTAATGAAAATGTCATCTCCTCAATGAAAACAACCTTTTATCTCCTACAATGCTCTCTCTTTTGTAGTGGATCTATTTGCTCTCGAAAACACAACTCCGTCACGCCACTTACCAAAATCCCTTAAAAGAAATGTATCTTCAATATGATCCGCTAACGCAACAAGAATGTTGAACCCTATCCAGGTAACCAATCGCAACTGAGTGCTGGCACCGGTCGACTGATTGTCAGTAGGCTCTGGTCCATACATGGCTGCCAGACACGCACAGAGTGTTCGAGGGTGCAAACTTTGGTTGATTTGTGGTAAGCGTGTATCTAACATTAGGCAAAGCTTCAGCTCATGGCAACGACCCAGGTTTGGCAGCTTCTGGCAGGAATTCACCAGAATTCGGGCTGAAGCCAGGCAAACAGTTGTGCCAGGTTTAGGCCGTCGTTGAGCCAAGCTTTAGTTGGCTTTGCTACCAACATAGAGCCTGGTACTGCCCAGTTCTCACAGACAATACCTGCTATTCAGCTAATGTGTAAATTCTTCTTTCTCCTGAATTTCTATTTGATTTATGAAATAATAGGAAACAATTCTGAAGTAAATTTTTAAAAAATCCCTTTCTGTCTTTATCTAGTTATAGATAACCCACCCTGAACCATGTTCTTGGAGAATTTATGGAGACGTTCGCCAAGGTGGATGGAGGCTATGACAGTTTTAATCAAATTATATTTAGTAGCTGAATAAAAATAACATCCTGTTTGGTTTATGTTTGCAACCTAAAAATAGATCTGTATCCTCCTGGACGTTAAACTAAATCTTTCTATCCCAACAGCAGTCTGACTTCCCTTTATTGTTCCATCGAAGCAGAAAGACAGATACGAAATGCTCTGCTTCCTTTCTGTCTGACTGTAGTGCGAAATGCACAGTGTGACGGTGGACGGACCACGTGCCACAACTGGAGAGACACCAACAACACCGCAGCTGCCACCAATGTTCTGGACGACCTGATCCAACAGCCACAGGAGCAAAACAGAAACAGACGACGCTCACATAGACAACAAAGCCTAATGTATGGAGCCATTGACACCGACCATAACCACAGTGTCTCTCTCTGTGAGGATCTCAGAGAGACGCAGGATCAAAACAGATTTGAATCCCTGTAAAATCAAACAAACAAACAGAGGGCTTTGTTACACTGTGATGCCAGGGGCTGTGAGGGGACACAGGGTTGGTTACAGATCGATTACACCCTGCTGCCACTGGGCCCTCTGGTGTCTTCAGGCCCCCGCAGCTTTCTGTGCAGCCTCTCCCATTTCCCAACTGCAACACAACAACCACTGCTGGTGGCTTTTTTTTTTTCATTCCCAGCTAAATGTGTGGGTAGGGCTGTCAACTTCCACTAGTAGAAATAAGAGTACAGCCACAGATGAATACTGGCAGGGCTGTTCTGGAGAGGCACTGTTTATTAACGGTCACTTGTGTTAGATTGTGTAAGGGACCTGCATATTGTGTTAGATTGTGTAAGGGACCTGCATATAGCTTGTATATTAAGCTGCTCAATCTGCACACAGACATTGTCCACATTTCGCTGAAATCAAACCCCGTTAGGCAAAGAGTCACATTTAAAGCCCAGTAGCTGAGTGTTTGTGCTTTCGCCACATTTCAAAACAAAGGGACATTTGTCGTTTAGTCAGCAAAAAGGATGTCTTGGATCACTGACAACCCATTAATCAATCAATCTATCAATCAATCTATCAATCTATCTATCATATATTTTGCCCCTCCCCCCCCCCCATATAGACTTCATACCACCCCATCAATCTTCTCTAGATCCGCCCGTGATGATATCTCTGATTTTGTTTTAATAGGCTGACACGTGCCCCATGTCCATCACTGAAAATGAGGGGGAATGCTCCTTTATCTCAGTGAAAAGTGTTTCAATACAATGAATGTAACAGCTACACACACACACACACACACACACACAATGCGTGTCACACTAATAGAACACAACAGGAAATCCAGAACAAATCAGGTTCACTTGACCAAAACATTGTCTCAGCATCAGTCCCACTACGTGTTAAACCAACACAGTGGCCGATGACAGCGACGTTACAGCAGTTGTGTTCGGCTGTACTTGCCCTCCTGCGCGCTGGAAACCGCCCCGTCAGCATTTCCCGTTGCCGTGGTGAGCCACCAGAAGCGGAGAGCGAGGACCAGGAAGCCAAAGTTCCTCCGCCGCCTCCAGGTTCTCATGATGGTTCTCCAGGAGCGCAGCGCTCCGGGCTGCGTCTGGATGTCGCGCGGCGGGAGCGCACACGTGATGGAGACAAGGGTCGGAGCTGATCGTGACTCTGACGTGGTGTGGTGACGGATTAAAAATAATTAAATAATAATAATAATACTAATAATGATGATAAAGAAAGACCAAAGAAAAGGAAGAAGAGCCCCCTCCTCCACCAGACTCCAGCGAGCTGGATGCTGTCACTCCAAGGGAGAAGAAGATGATGAACTTTTCCCCGACTGCGCCACAACGACAGAAACAAACAAACAAACAAACAAACAGACAGACAAACAAACAGACAAACGCACGTGTTGGATAGATGTTGGTGTGGCTCGTGTGACGGATGGAACCAGGAGCGACAGACTGAGAGGATGTGTGGGAGCTTCATCATCTCCCCCCTCTCTCGTACCAGTGCAGCCACACTTCGCCATGTGCGCCTCGGACTGCGCCGGGTCCTAGAGCCCGGAATGTACAGGCCATCAATATGTCGTCAAATATATTATTATTATTATTATTATTATTATTATTATTATTATTATTATTATTATTATTATCATCATCATCATCATCATCATCATTATTATTATTATTATTATTATTATTATTATTGTTGTTGTTGTTGTTGTTGTTGTTGTTGTTGTTATCATTTGTGATATAAATCAAATCAAAACATCTGAAAACACAAGGTAGAAGATGAAGCTGTATTGTTAGGACCATATACACATACAATGTATTTGCATGATGAACAACAGAAGAGAAAGTGCAGGGAAATAACAGTGGGCAAATTATATCTCCTCCCAGGTGTTCAGAAATGCATCTGTGTTCCCTTTGAAAGTGACCGTTCAGATGAAACTGTAGAAATGTTGCGTTTAAGAGACAAAACGTGTATTTAAGCCTTGTGTATGAAGCCTTGGTAAATAAAAAAAATACTAAATTTAAAAATTTAAAAGATGTAAAAGCACTATGTCCCATACAGGCAGTAACCTACTTTGACTCTGGCATTGACTGGGACTGGGATAAATAAATAAACAAAGAAACAATGTGACACGTTTTGTAGCATGAAAAATGTATCATTAATCATTAGATCTAGTCAAACTTTAACTCTTGCTGAAAGTTGATTTGAGAAAACTTTAAACTAACATTAAACCAACTAACACAACAAGGACTCAATATGGTGTGAACCATATTGAGATGAGGTAAAAGCACTTTGGATCAGCAGCTGCAGCTGGAATATGAAATATCTGAAGCAGCATTCGGCAATAAAACGTTGAGTACCTCCTCATTTTAAAATACCACTGAGATCGTTTTCTCTTTCTCTCTATGCACCCCGACACAAACGCACACACACACTCACACACACACACAAGCACAGGTGACCTGCTGTGACCCAGGTACCTGGTCTGGTCTAATTGAAACCCTTTCAGTCTGTGCACGCTGCAGGCGGAGGAGCTGCAGATGTCTTTGCGCATGCATCGGTTCACTCCACATCTCCACTGAGATGACGAACGGCAATAAAACGAAAGGAAAAAAGAGAGAAAAAAAAATGAGTTTGCTTTGCTTGAGCTGACTCTGATTGAGTTGTGTCCTTCGAATCGCACAAAAGCTGTTGCCGCACATATTCTTGAATGATGTCAAATTCATGAACTCATCGGCACTCCTGTTTATCATCATATGACAATCACAGTCCTTGAGCTTAGCCTCCTTTAACTGCTGAGACGAGATGTTCAGATAGAATAGGTGCCAGTGAAACAGCTGATGACTGAACACAGAGTCAGGTTAGTTGCTCTGCTCGGACACAATTAGACACGTGCTCCGCCACGGTTCTCCGACACAGACTCATCGGCCTCAGGGCGTCGACGTCAGTCACGACCAGTGGGAAAACAGGCGTGAGGCCTCAGAGCACCCAGCTTACATTATACAGAGATAGCAATGTGACAAACAGACACATGATGCCTCAGAGAGAGAGAGAGAGAGAGAGAGAGAGAGAGAGAGAGAGAGAGAGAGAGAGAGAGAGCACCTGATTGACAGGAGCCTCCTCCTGTCACTCTGTACTCATCATCTGCAACAAGGCTACATGGAAAGGGAGTAATTCTCCCATGTGGATGGCTCTTTTGAATGGCATCTATCTATCTATCTATCTATCTATCTATCTATCTATCTATCTATCTATCTATCTATACTCATCGACCTCGCCCTCAGGGCGTCGACGTCAGTCACGACCAGTGGGAAAACAGGCGTGAGGCCTCAGAGCACCCAGCTTACATTATACAGAGATAGCAATGTGACAAACAGACACATGATGCCTCAGAGAGCGAGAGAGAGAGAGAGAGAGAGAGAGAGAGAGAGAGAGAGAGAGAGAGAGAGAGAGAGAGAGAGAGAGAGAGAGAGAGCGAGAGAGCATCTGATTGACAGGAGCCTCCTCCTGTCAGTCTGGACTCATCATCTGCAACAAGGCTACATGGAAAGGGAGTAATTCTCCCATGTGGATGGCGCTTTTGAATGGCATTGCTGGTGGTATAGTCAGTATGGTTCATATCTATCTATCTATCTATCTATCTATCTATCTATCTATCTATCTATCTATCTATCTATCTATCTATCTATCTATCTATCTATCTATCTATCTATCGTGATCATTCCAGTCGGCCCCTCTTAAGACGTCAGTCTATGTGTGGACTCTGGTCCCAAGCGGTGCTCAGAAGTCTCCTCTCTTATTACAATGTCATCTCCAGTTTGGAGTGCTGTGACAAAGGCTCCTTTCACAGGCGCTGTGCGTCTCCTGAGTTCGATTAGCTCGGAATTCCAGCGTTCCGGATGGGAGGTTCCAGAGGCCTGGAGGCAGATGTGAGGCCAACGACGAAAAATTGTCCTCCCCTCTCGTCTCTCGCCTTCACAGCGCTGTACCAATGACAGAGTCAAGGTGATTTTTGCATAAAGCCCCGAAACCTAATTTCCTGGAAAACGATACCGTGTCAACACAGACAGTCGTTGGGGTTATTTTAGTTGGAGATACTTGAGATGCATGAGAGGAAAATGATATCGCGAATTAGGATTTCAATTATTCGCGAACAGAAGTTGGTCGAACTATGTAATTAGTCTGAACTGCTTTTAATCTCTGGCAAGGAAGACAGATCACATTGAATTAATATTTCAAACCGTTCTCTTTTAATTATTCGTGAGCCGTTGGTTGGTGAAAGCACTGTGCTCTGCCAGTGCCTGCACACGCCAACATCATCAGTCATCAACACATCTTAATACACACATACATATACCCTGAGCATTATACACAGTGTTCATATATGGAATATGTATAGATACATATGTACATTCCTACACAATGCAAAGGAGCAAAAAAAAGGATTCAAGCCAAACATCCATCCATCCATCCATCCATTACCTACCATACATTATCCTTATCAAAGGAGGAACTGGACATGCTGGATGGGTGACCATCCTCAAACAACACATTCACACCTTTAACCAATTAACCAATTAACTAGTCCCCAATTTGCATGTCTTTGGACTGAGGAGGGAAGTTAGAACAATTAGCGAAAACATGCTATGACTTATGAGTGCCAACCGCTGCCACCACTTTCATCTTTAACGCTCACAAACGGTGACTAATCAGGAAGTGGCGATGTGATTTATCGCCACTTGTTTATATGAATATACTGCGGCGTTTGCTGACAGTACCATTAGAATGCAATTTTTGCTTCATTCATCTTCTTCTGCAGTGTAACGTGTTCCAGCTGCAGAGTTGAGACGGGTCGCAGAATACGACTCCATACACTGATGCATGGTAAAGATTTGCATGAACCATTAAAGAAAACACAAATACAATGTCACTTTTATTATATGCTGCACTGAATATTTTAGTGATCGATCCCGTGTTGATCATCTTTGCAGAACCTGGTCCAGCAGCCTCTGTAAAGCAAGAAAAAACAACAATGGTGTCGATAACATGCCCCGAGAACAAAGCACATCTATCTGTACTCAGACCTCCCTTCCCTCAATCTTAAGAGCAGCTCTGCACCACACCCGCTGCTAAATTGGCTTTCACTTCAATCAGCTCCTCTCTCCTGAGGTGGCAAAGCCCAGTTAAGGGGGAAGAATTCCAACTCGCTATCGGACCAAACACGCTGCTATGCAATCACCATCCTCTTACAGTACCACCCAGCAGCTCAACTCTCATTTCAGCCGAGGTTCACAACAACCCACATGCTGCCCGGCACTATCTGTCCCTATATACTATGAATCCTGTCTGAGCCCCATTTCTCGGTGGGTTGGAGGCTTTCTGACAATAAAAGAGACCTTTAAAACACACTCGTCAGTGTTTATCAGGGTGCAACACACTCGCTTTCTCTCAATCTCAGTGCGATTCAGCTTGGCTAATGGCTTCATTTGAGAGGTGTCTCAAGGTCACACTGGTATTTTAACAGTCCTGCCTGCTCCATTACCCCTCGCCCGATGTCACAGTGTGCCACAAGCTGGAGTCACGAAAACCACACTCATTTACAGTAGATTCATTTTGAACATATATATTTTTTTGTTATTATATTTACCAGAATAAACAAACACACATTAGCTGCAGCACAGATTATTAGCACATCTCACTTGACAGCAGGTTTAATTGTTGTGGTTTGATGGCAGTGATTAAGAGTGGGCGTGAGCTCGCCCGTAAGAGAAGGCGACCCACTCTGCGTGTCCTAAATATATCTAAATACATGACTCTGCCATATTACCCACATGGCCGTCATGGTCGGATGCGTTGGATGTGGCCTGCTGGTGCAGAGTCTATGCATCATGTTGGTGGGGCCCTGACACCAGACCCAGAAAAGTCACTTATGTCAGTAAAGTGAAACAGAATGTGGATTGCATGGTTACTGTGGGGAGTTCAGGCCAGTGTTACAAATGACAGTCAAACAGTGACCTCTGCTGGATGATGCTCAACCATATTTCATCCTCATGTACAGTGCATTTATAGCTCTGGTGGTTCATCTGCTCTTATTTGAGAAGACGTCTGGGTTCAGTTTTTCATAAAATACAGTTTTGTTTTTGTTAAAATATTGTGTTTTGATGTTGATTCATCTAGTTTACCCAGTTTGTACGTAACAGACTGTTGCCACACAACATGACACAATTTCATGTGATCAGACTCGAAGATGATGGTTTTTTAATGCCTTATTGCCGGTGTCCTGTGAAAATAGATAACAGTAATATTGTTTTTCAGCCCTAAAACGTGAGTAAAAAGAAAATTAAAATGTTCACACCCTTAAAATAAGACCCCAGTGCAATATTAAACAGCACGGGATGTTTTTTAATAACAAATAAAGCTTACTGCTATGATAGGGATTCCAGGTTGTTTTGGTATTAACATTCAGCTGAAGGTTTTATTTGCCAAAAAAAAAAAAAAAAAATCCAATTTCTACCTTTTTGAAGACTTCTGCTCGCAATCTGTTGGTTTGGGACACAGCCCTCTTCTTCTCCTCCTCCTTCTTCTTTGTCACCTCCGGCAGCTTGTTGTAAATCCTGCAGGCATAAAAAGGGCAAAAGCAAGAGCTCACACAGGGCAGGGGATTTGGGTTTTACAAGTGTGAGGGTGGGCGAGCCATGCCAGCAGACTGGCACACGGGAGACAAGGCATTATCTGCTGAGAGCACAGCCAGCGAAAACCCGGATCCACTGATAAACAGGTCGCACACAGGCGCCTTTTTCAGTCCCGTGACCACAGCCAATTTGTCAAGAGATTCGCCAAGTCAGATAGTGTCACCTTTGTAAAAAAAAAAAAAAAGTACAATGGGCAGTCATCGTCTGATCAGGTGTGCCTTTTCAGATAAGAAAAGAAATAAAGAAGCAAGAGATACCGAGGGTGCCCAGGAGGAACCTTGTATCTTTACTCAAGACTTTTGGGGATCAGACTTGTATCCATACACTGTGCAGTTGTTTGCATGCTCGCGGCATCCCAGATATGATAAACGAAACTTGACTGATTGTGCGGAGTAAATAAATAAATAAACAACAACAACAGCCACAGAGAGGAGACAGAGTGATATCATCTGACGTGGGCTCGGTTTAGAGGACTCACCGTCTGGACCTCAGCTGCATCTCTCTGCCTGATATAGACCTCTCCCTGGGCTTGAAAAGGTTATCTAGGACACACATACACACACACACACACACACACACACACACACACATGCACACACGTTAGAATAACAAATAGGAATTAACATGCAAATGAATCTTAAATATGTAAATGGACACTGGACTGTGCGTGAGCTCTCAGAAAGTTCCACATCCACATACAGTTTGTGTACACAAGCGCACAAACAGGGACACATGGAGCACAGCCATATCAATTCCTATTAAGTCTGGCTAATTTGTCACAGAAGTGAACTATCTGACCGCTTCCCCTCAGGTCAATAAACCTCGAGACTCTTTCGTTCTAATTAGACTCCAGATGTGTGGTAAAAGTTCCTAAATCCTACTACTTCCCCGTGAACTTCCGAAATGTAGGAAGCGTCCTCTGATAACCCGAGGAGATACTGGAGGTTCGATCAGTCAGGTTTTCAGTACAGTTTGTCGAACTGCAACGACAAATCGCTGTAAACGATCTGAGGTGATGAATGTGGGGGGGAAAAAAAACGTGGTGGCAATCAAGACACTACTCAAGCTAGGCAGCGAGTTCGTCTAATCTCCTGTCAAGCCTTTCAGAAATGTTCCTTAAGTGGTAGCGAATAACACATTTGAGTTAAAAAGGCTCTGACTGAAATCTATAACACAATTTCCTGCACGGAGATCATTAGCTACGCCTGCATGAATACGAAATGACATTAAAGCAATTCTGAAAATAGTTAAATAGATACCTGCAATGCAGAATGACAGATGTAGATACACGGTAATTATGCTACTTGGCAATTCTGCATATCACCTGCAAACTGGATCCCTGAGAAAAACGCATGAACAGATCTGCAATACTAGACAATAACCAGCAGAGAGCAAAGTTGGATAGATACTACTACACCATGAGGGGAACAACATCTGAAATCACTCCCTGTTCCTTCCACCTGCTGAGGTCACTGAGATCACGTCTGACCAAAACGCTTTAATAGCTCAGTCCCTGAAATCTTCCTGAATGAGATGGTTTCTACAGATGTGATGGAACAAACATCTGGAAACATAACAAAAGCAGTCTTCTCGACTTTAAAACTTCCATGACCCAAATATTGAATTTTGTGACTTGGCGTCAGAACCAAATCGTGTTTATTGATCGTTGGGCAGAGGGATGATGCATGACACTTATTGGTTCACTTTTGCTTATTCAGGCTCCAGGCTGTTACTCTGACGTGCGTACCGCTAAGAGGATCAGGCGTGGTGCAGTTTGGCTTCTGCTTGCTCTGATCCTTCTGCTCCGGGCCTTGATTGGTGTCCTGCAGCACTCTTCTTCTCCTGGCCCTCTGCTCCAGCCTCCTCACCCGACCCTGAGATCGACTGATGAAGTCTGGCCTGAAGAGCTCCAGCGCCTCCTGGGATTGGAAAGGGATAAATTACAGTAAGCTCCTTGTTGGTGAGAAGAATGCGCTACAACTCACAGACACTAATCCTGAGGAAAGAGGGGGGAAAAAAAACCAACACTGGGTTGGAATCTACTGTGAAAATATCCTTAATCTTTTCTGTAACCTTGGAGAATCCTGTTCACAGCCTGGTAATAGCCAGGAGGTGAAGGCAACATGATAATACTATGCTCATCTTCAGTGGGGGTAAAGCCTCACAAACATCACTGGATGATACAATTGGTTAAATGAATGTAATTAGCGAAATAGCATAAAATAGAAGAAAAGGAATTTAGAGAAGTAAACATCATGAGATGCTGCTGCAGCGTGTTTACAGCACACATGTCTGTGTGGGAGCCCTGAACTGAAATGAGTGAATTTATCATGCTTAAGGCTTTAAAGGTTCCACATTGCGCACACACAACACACTTTTTCACATGCGGTCATAAATCTTGTGCAATTACAAAGAGCACTCCATGGTATTTAACTGACCGTACAGTACGTTAGCGACCATACTTTGTTGGACCATCACTTCTTATGCTTTGATCCTCAACCACATATTTTACATATTTTAACTTAAAGTGATCAAAAGCAGTGAAACAACATGAAATGTGAACTGTATTTTATTCAAACATCTCCATATAGCTATGTCCTCTGCGTTACTAAAAAAACCCCCACACATTTCTGTGATTTAATATTATAGTGTTATACACATTAAATAAAATGTTTAAAAGGTCGTTTCAGCTGTGTAATTAACAGAAATAATAAATAACTATTTATTTTCTTGTACGGAAACGTGGCTCCTACCTTTAGGCTGAGAGTCTCGTCGATACAGTCAGGCTTCAGTCGTGAATGATGACAGGTCGTATCCAGGGTGGAGTGTTTTGGGGGGTCTGTGGGACAGCTGGGTGTCGCTGTGTTGTCTGTCACTGTCCTCCTACTCAATGTGGTGAACTCTGCTTGAGAGACACAAAATAAACTGTCAATTTCAAACTGTCAATTCAGACAGAAAAGATTTTGGAACTGTTTGGAGTTTGGTTGCTCAAAGACGGCCATTTGTACAGGGAAGGGTAATTTGTGTATGTTTTGCAGTTTCTTGTGTACGGTGTTACCTCTAGGTATCAAATACTGTATAAGACATACAGCCGAAATAATCTGAGAGTTATAGTAGCAAGTTTTGTTGAAGCTTTTATGATCTGGAAAAAACAGAAAAATAAGTAGAACTCAAACTGACCCAAACAGACCTCACAACACACGCACACACACACACACACACACGCACACACACACACACACACACACTAGCCTCTCTGCTCACAGTGATATAAAACCCAGAGGGAACACGAGTGTGGCCTATGAATAATGTAAAAGATGACAGTGCATCCATCCTACAGCCATAACTGCATTCCTCTTCCATTTATATTATATATACAGCATCTCAATTCCCTGCTATGACCATGTAGTGGGATAGAACACCATCACATGCCCCAGGCAGCACATGTTAAAATGTAATGTCGCTGGTCGTCCTGTTTCTAAAGGACGTGTCAGAATAAATGAACTGAACCAGTAAAAGTTTAACGCAGACAAATGTTTGAAAAAAACAAACCAACCCTCTCCATTGTGATGAATGGAGAGGGTTGTTTAATAATTAAAAAGTGTTGCTTTTCTTGCAACGGTTCATGTTACAGAGAACACAGGCAAGTAAGAGTGACTTTGCCTCAGGGAGTCACATTGGATCAGTTTAACACTATGGCATGAGACATCCACTAATAACCTTACATGCCTCCTTATGCCATGTTAAATACTGCTGTACGTTCTGTATAGACAAATAATCAATAAAGTCTGTCACCCTGACCTCAATGTTTGAAAGTGAAGAAAATTACATCAATAATATGGAAATATTTTTGGATGGATGCAGTGCCAGTGAGATATAACATGTTATTTTTATGGAGCCACAGCTATATTTTGTTATCTTTGCACAAAGCCAGGTTAGTTTTAAAATATCGGAGTCACTTAAAGGAATGAAGAGATCAGTTGGCGTTGGTATTTGTTTTCTTTTCATTTCTGAAGAAAGGCGATGAAATTCATACCTGGATCAGGACTGAAAGTGCGCCGCCTCTGGAAGACAGCCTCATCTGCATTCCCCTTCTGCCTGCCAGCCTTTGTGTTTGAGGGCCTTGGCACTCTGGATGACACAAATCCCAAAATCGAGCTGCGGCGCTGTGTGTCTGAATGGCAAGTCTTGTCCTTGCCATTAGTTTCCTGCTGCTTTGATCGAGGGCCAGCGCACTGGCCCAAACCTCTCTCTTGGCCACTGTGTTTGTTGCCACTCCACTTGGTGGCTCTGTGTCGTTCGTAAACGCCGTTTGTTTTGGACGGTTTTGTATCTGCAGCGTATCTGCAGCGAGATGAGACACCAAGGCGAACGGACAAGGTGGATGTGTACAAAGCAGGATGAGCTGCTAGTTCTAGTTCTGAAAGGGAAATGGAAAGGGCCTTGTCAACAAAGACAACAGAATGAGCAGACCTCAGAGGCACTTCACAATGGATACAAGATCTGTAGGAAGGCTGCAAGGATGAGTTTAATAGTGGGCCACCAAAAACGTCTCGCTTAAAGTCCCCCTCTGTGTCCCTCAGTCCATGTCGTACCAGTTGTACCGTCCTCTTTCCTGAATCGCTCACAACCAGTCCATTGGCTGGAGAGACGGCCTGTCTGAACTCATCTGATGTCACCATGAGAGGATCCGGTTTGCCATCGTCCAGTTGGGAGTTCGAGACTCTCATTTTGCTTTTGTGTGACTCTTCTTCTGAACAGGTCCTGGTAGTTTTGGTGAAGTGGATTCTTTTCGCAGGTCGAGTTCCCTCTGGGGTAAAAAGTTTAAAAGTTGTCCGGGCTGCAGTGTTGATGGAAGACAAACGTGTGTCTCTGGACTCTGTCTGGAGACCACCTCTGTGAACAGGTTTGTGAGTCCACCGTAAGATCCTTTATTAGCAGTAGTCCGACTTTGTTATTGCTCTTCGAGATACACTCCCCTGCTCCTTCTCCTCCTGCACCCGCCTCTCACAGGACATTCCTGTGCAGTGAAGCAGTAACGTCTGTGCTTGAGGTCTATGAAAAGACACAGAGAAGAAAAACCTTCATATTAGTGTTCACAGTGAACAGTTCTATGACAAATAAAACCAAGAGATGGCAAAAAAAAGAGCGATATTAACCACTGTGTTGTCACTGGAAGGATTTATCATCTGCTCGCTTGCTTGACTTGTCTCCTGGTCAGCTGCTGTTGCCATGACGATGTGGAACTTATTGGGCGGCACTTGGGAACAAATTATCGATGACATTTAAAATGAACAATCAAAAAAAAATAAAACTCTAGCAGTGCCGGCTATTCCTCTTTTTAAACATTAGTTTAAAATCAAAAGCATTATAAAAATGTAATTTGGGGATTTTATTTTTATTTTAATAATAAAATATTATATAATTTTTTTATAATAAGAAAACAGTTCAGTAACTACATAGGTCATAGGTCATAGTAATCATTTTTATGTTATGGACTTTTTTAATGACGATACACTAAGTGCAGTGCTGTGAATTCAGCTGATACAAAGCCCCATGTAGCTATTACTGCCTATTAAAGTGAAATTATAACAAATGGCATAATTAACTCTTTAAATAATGTCAAGCATGCAGAGCAGTAAGTCTGTGTCACACAATGTCATGGGGAGACCTTGCAAATTGAAGTCGTGTTGTTGACCTGTGAAGCTGTTTGCATGAACGGTGCATTGCATATTATACAAGAAAAGCAATTACGTTTACCACTTTGAGGTGAGTCACAGGGGACAGGAACGCAGGCGGAAATAGAAAATGTACACATTCACTAATATACCCTATTTTTTCCCCTTTGATTTATTTTTGTCTAGTTTAATTATAAGAAAAACAACAATTTTTAATGTTGCATTCCACAAAAGTGGTAGCCTGTGTAGGGGATAAGAGACATATTGTTTATATCAGACAAAATATACACTGCAATATGTGCAGTATATAAAAGAAAGTTTTTGCTACTGTACAGTATAAAGTTCTGTGGGTAAATGTGATTGCAGAGTGTGTACCTATCTTTGTATTACTCGTGTGCGATGTATAAAAGTGATTAATAGAGTGCACATGAAAAAATAAACAATGCTGAAGGATACTTTTGTTGCTATTTCATATTTTACACACTGGGAGCAAATCCCATTAAAACTACGATATAATAAATAATATCAATAACCAGGACAGTTCCTATTTTCTCTAAAACACATCACTTTTCCCAAACTTATTCAAAACACACCACTGTTTAAAGATTATATACATATATACATAGGCAGCCTGGTTATTTATGAGGTTACAGCTGCTTGCATAGCTACATTGTCCACAATAAAAACCCTAATTACACTTGCTGGAATAACATTTGAAGGAACCTGGTTCACAGGTGTTTTTCAAAAACTATCTTTCCTGTAATGAAATGTGTATTTGTTTAAAAATTCATGCCAATGGGGACAAATGGGCTTGGGGCTCAGGCTGCTGAAATATGAAGAGACCTATATATATATATATATATATGTTGTTTGTTTTGACACTGTCATTGGTTTTGTTTCTGAAAAGATAGACAGCCTCGTCGGTTACAAGTTAATTTGACGCAACTTTAACTGAGAGGTTTTGGAGGCAAATATGCAGGTGTGTGTGTGTGTAAGATTACAAAGAGTGTGTGTTTGTGAGGCAGATACATTGCACCATGTGACCTACAGTAGATCTGGTTTGGAAGCAGACAGGCTGTGCAGAGATATACAAACCCATCAGCACCGTCAGTGTGAAATGAGCTCTGTCCAGACGTGTCATGTGCGCCGTTGTGTTATTGTTGTATTATTTTTGTTATGGACCATGGTCTCATTATCCCGGCCCCTTATGCGCACAGTGTCTTTTCATTTCTCCGCACCCTCTCCTCTCTAATTCAGCCAATTTCGCCGAAACCAAAAGCCACCTAATGATCTTCATATTACCTCCTGTGTGAGAAATAGTTGCCCATCTTTCATCCTATGTGCTGCTCATGAAGGTTAAATTACTCTCTGAACACACATGCATTATCATAATAATCATAAGAACGATACATATTACAGACAGTGCAGGCCTCTTGAGTTGCAGCAGTTACACACTGGCTTCTGTATTAGAGCAATTTGTCGGACTGCGTCAAGCATGATTTAATAGTCCTGACTGTGGGTCACAGGAATGTGGTCACATGATGCACAATCTGTCTGAATTCACAGCAGCACAACATACCAATGGTCTTAAGGGTTATTTGCACATATTAATATTAATATTCATATGAAAAAAACAACTGTCAGTGTCCTACACCATCTCTCTATCCAATAATGCTACATCCAGAAATGGTGTGCGAATAATATTTGAAGTAACACAATTTCTTGTAAATCTTTTGGCTGAATTGCAGCAGTTTGTGTACTGGCAATTTATACTTCCAGTCGTTTTCTTCTTAAGATGAGAAACACAAGTTTGACAAACGCTTTCGGTTGAAAACAACATGGTACAATAGAGAAAAATTAGCTGCATAATTCTGAAGTCTAAACTTCATTGATCGTATTGTGAAGCCTTATTACCTCACAAAGCAGAGCGTCCAGCCCGGGACGTCAGCTGTTGCGGGATGGGAGCTCCTCTGCACTCAGTCAGGAGTTGAGTACATCCATTCAATTACCAGGTATCCGGGAGCGTTGCAGTCTTCTCTCAAGCCCCAGTGGAAAAACCCTCTCAGCTGATCGGTGCTGGTGGAGCAGGAAACATCAAGCGAGTCAGCAAGTACAAACAACCTTGTGGGCCTGCATTAGCTGCTCCGGGGTTAAGAGCTAAATGTGGTTTACAAATGTAAGAGAGGGTAAGTCTGTGTCACTGGCAGAGCTATAAGGGTTAAAAAAAAAACACCCATCGAGAACACCCAAGTGGAACCGAACCCGAGGCCGTGTCCATATGAGCCGACCCGCTCCCCGGTCAGACAGCTCAGTGAGGCTGTCCACTCTTGTTCTCCTCTCCTCCGTCCCCAGGCGCAGGCTCAGGTAGCAGAGCAGGTGATCAGCTCTCGGGTTTCAGGACTCGCATAATAGGTCCCCACTGCACAAGTTATTAATGGAGTCTGAGGCTCACAACAGCCCCTACAGTTCCCTTACTGATGCAGCAGAAAAAGAGATCATATGCGAAAGTGCTTGTGTGTGTGTGCGTGTGTGTGTGTGTGTGTTTTTTTTTTCTCGAATAGGCAGACCAGGTCATAAACAAAAGAACAGAGAGAGAAAAGGCGAAAAACTATAAATAAGCGGTACGCTGCTGAAAGTGCAGATTATTCAACTCGCTCTTTTGTTTCTTCCCTCGACGCGGCTCGAACCCGGGCACAGCGAGGTAGAATTGGGGGAACGTACAGTGAGGTAGCACTTCCCCCGTGATAAATGACCCAGTCACTCGACTGAAACAGAAAACTGCTGAGGTATATTTCACTCTTGTCACTACACATGACCAAGTGGTGATATGAACGCTGAATGAAACAAGGCGATAACTACTGACTTACAGCTCTTAAACCAAGTGATACTGTGACACTATTAAATGGTTGTAAATATAGAAATGTACGCTGATCCCTTTATAGTCATGCGGGGTAGGTGGGTGTGGGGTTAAAACGTCCTTTATTTCAAACCATCTTTCAAACTTATTGATGGACAATGATTAAATTGCTCCAAAATACTGATAATATTATGACTGAGAAGATCCAAAGTCAAACAATGCAATAGTTCTTTACACCTTACAGTCACTGATGTGCAGAGTTTAGTCACAACTACTCACGATCACAAGACGGCAAATTGTGTAATGTGATGACACTGACATTCATGTTGTGTTAACCCTTGGCACAAATGTTGTTCCGTGATTTATTAGGCCCACAGTTCGAAAAATGAACTACAACCATTATTGTCATCATTGCTGAAGAAAGTGTTTTTTTTTGTGGTTATATTGCAGGAATCCAAAACCATTTGCACAACGTGTGAAGCCATCTAGGTATGGATTGATTATTTTAGCCTCAGAGATAATGAGAGTCAATTGGGAACCTTATGGAGAAACTGTTGCTTTCCTAAAATTAGCATTCTGCGTAGCTCTTTGTCTTCCTCTTGCAAAAATATCGATTAAAGCAACTAAGGCTTTGCTGTTTGTGGCCCCAAGGTCCTATGGTTTTCAACACCCAGGTATCTCTGTGAATTTGTTAATAGCATACTGTATTTTTGCACATATACAACAAAGACGCACAACACATTTACACATGAAAAATCTCACACATTAATTTCTTCTTCCTTTTCTTTAATCTTGTAAACTTTGTGAGTGGCACACTGTCAACAAACGGTATGATGGGGCCAGTTTGGCATCACTTTGTGTACTAACATTTACAAATTTACTCATGTAAAAAAAAAAAAGATATTCAATTGTTCTCAATATTATATTGTGCAACCAAGTCCACAAAATATAATGACAATAATTAAAAAGTTGCCCAATGTTCTGGCCTCCATCAAGCCTCCAGTTGAGACATGTTTGTAATGATTGACTCACATGGAGTCAAGGTGTGACTTTGAGTCAAGGTGTGAAATTATCCATAAGTTAACATATTGACTCTGTATTCAGACAGACAAGCCCATTGGTTAAAAACCTGAAACTTGCCTCCGGCTAGTTACTAAAGAAAAAGCTCGTAAAGGAGTTGTAATAAAACATAGGCAAACAAAGTTGCCAAATAGAAACCACTAGTTCTTGAGTATTTAAGAAATACACATTTTCAATTCAATTCAATTCAATTCAATTCAATTCAATTCAATTCAATTCAATTCAATTCAATTCAATTTCACATCACAGTGATCTAGTGCCAGTATTTTTTTGCAGTTTCATCTTGCACTGCATTGCAGTTTTTATGATAAAAAACTTTTTCGAGGTAACCCTGGTTACCTTTTCTTGCCTTTTTATATTATGTTGCTGAATGCTCTTTTCCGTGCATCATAAACAGTCTCATGTCTCATAATGCACTGTATTTCCGTGGGCCATCTTTGTATCACATTTCACTGCAATCTGCTCTGGCACTTCTGTGAAGCTCTCGCTAACAGGACTGAAGATATGCCATCAGTGGTAGCAGTAATTACAAAGCAGGTATAAGTAAGGCAGGAGAGCACGTAATCAGTTTGTCTGCCTGATTAAGACATTGCTCCCACAGAGAGGAAGTAATCTGCTGGAAACTGATTTGACTGATGAACCGCCAAGCCAGTGAATCCATCACATTATCACATTATACAATGCTCACAGATTATCACTATTATGGTGATCAGAGACATTCCAGTATAAAGGTGGTCTATCGCGATTCTAGGGCGTTGTGTAATATGTGTCATTTTTTTTCTTTTTCCAAATTCAATTCCATAAGCAATTTATGACAGAGAGACACATATCCACATTCATACAACACAGACATTGACATTCCTGGGCTGAAAAGTGTTCTTATAAAAAATGGATTCAAATCTGAGAGCAGATGATGATGTTGTGGTAGAACAGCATCGTCATTTTTTTTACGCTCTCCTTTACCAAACAAATGAATGAAAAAAAAACTCATATTGTTTACTATGGCTATGATGAGAATCTGCTAATCGTGATCAATTAAAGCCTTTATCGCAAGGCCCAGCGACAGGGGCCCGCAAATTAAGATATGGCTGGATGTGCAGTGCGACATGATAAACATGCAGTAAAGGGACCATCTGCCCACATGGCGAGCAATTACATTACAGCTCCACTACTATGCTGGTGATTGAGTGAGAGAGAGAGCCATAGAAAGATTCACTGTGCATGACACGTAAAGGTCCCTCGCGGTCAATGTGTTTTTATAGGATGGTCCGCTGCAGGAAGATCTTTTCACTCTCATACAAAACATGAAATTGATATTCTTTTATTCTTCCTGACACTTTACAGATTTGTAATGCATTTCCTGGCCCTCTGTGGAACACCTCGCATTGATCCCACACCCAGATGTCTTTTACTGTGGACTGAGAGTTTACTGTTCTGTGTGCACGCACTGAGACGACAAGGAGATTTCTTTTTTCATGTGCAAAACTGCTGCGACGGCGTTTTTGCATAGGGAGCAGTTGCCCCCGTCCTGGCAGTGTCATACTGGACAGCCATTTGCAGCTCCCCAACATTGTGGCAGATAACTGGGGGAGGGCTGGAGCAGGGCTCTGGGTCGAAATCACCTGTCAGGTGCAGGTCTCACAAACCAGTCATAAGCACGTTCCGTGGATCACATCCTCAGTGTGTTGTACAGCAGCGTGTAGATGGATGCACTGTCTGTGAGTGTATGTGATATTCTAGCCTGGAGGGGGGGGGGGGACATTTCCCTGCACCATTTGCTTCCATTTAACATCCCTCATGTGATGTGGTGACATATGTAAGCTATCAATGTCGAAATGTGAAAAAAGAGACAAAGAAGCGTTGCTGTAGCAGGAGCGTCTTCATCAAATTCGCTGTTTATGGCAGAATCTGAAAGAATCGTTTTTTTGAATTTGTCAATCAATAATAATTAGTATTAAAATTAATGTTGAAATGCATCTACACATCCGCCAAAGGGGATATTTCAGGATGCAAGTGAGTCAGTTTGTTGACAGACACCTTTTAATAAACACTACACATTTGTCTTGGAGGGAATATTCTCCCGTGTTGTGTTGTCAAATGACATCGATGGAGATTCTCCAAAAACAAGTATGACAAAACAAACACACACACACACTACATGCATATGCATCATAAGCTATCACACATCAAATGACGGACGATCCATCAAAACTCGCAACAGAGTCTCATTTGTCTGGGAATTAAAACAGGGAGACAGCTGAGGAATCTCAGATAGCAATCTACCCCTCAGACGATATACTTGTATGAGCCAAATGGTTATTTACAGCCTGCTGTCAGCACAGAGCGTATGAATAAATTCATATGAGGGCTTTGGATGCATGCATGAGGCACAGGAATCAACTTGTGCATGAATCTGTGGTTACTGAATTCACATGTACTCTCATAAAGAGAGAGAGAAAATAGAAATTGTGTTATTGTGCTTGTTGTTTGTCAGTTTTACAAGCCATTACTGGCTGTTTGCCCTGATGTTGTGGAAACAGAACTGACTTCCAGAGACGGTAATCCACAAACTAGTCATCATCCAACAGCCCAGAGCTTGTCTTTATTCAAATTACAAATTAACAATCACATTTACAGTCACCTGCAGGTACAACTGTTTTGTTGTGAGTTTTGTTGTGAGTTGAAGGATAGATATCACATCCATCGTCTAAGTGTGATGAGATAGAGTAGATGATTACACTGATCTTGCACATTCGCTTTGGTTCTGTGACCTAAACTGCTCTACCATGAACTATTTTTCTGCATGTTGCATTGACCAGGTCGAAATCCTTTTCTTTTGCATTCTTTTGTCCATCACAAAAACACGGTAACGTCCACAACCAAAGGTCGATCATATCCCAACATACAGTCGGTCGTCCAGATTCTCATATTGTTGACTTTATTTTCTTATCTGTCTGAAAGCACACAAACAGATAATACTTCATGTATAATAACTTTCTAACCTTGAGTGTTCTTTTGTGGTACATTTACCATCAAGGTCTCACTCGTTGCTGGTATGGAAAACTTTCAGTATACTTGGGTATCTTCTGTTCCTGCTGCAGGATCTACACTTTCTTTTCTTTTTTTTGAAAGTCAGCCAAGTCTCTTGTTGTTTACCTTATCACAACCTGTAGCTATTAGAGACGAGCGTTGACGCACAGTGGATCACAATCAATGCTAAGCTGGAACTTCTAGGTGCATTAATCATGTGGCGTTAATACATCAGAGGGTTTATTCAAGGGCGACTATTAAGTCGGCATTTATCAGCACTTACAGGATTCACACTTATTTTTCAGCTGGCAGATTTTGTGTGGACGTCTCATACTATGGTAAGCATGTGAATCCCACAACATTTTGGCCTGACACTTGAGCTGAATTATAGATACAGTTCTAGTGGGACAGAGAATGGATTATATAAGATGAACCTTAACTTCCCCCTTCTCCCCACCACAGTAACACATTACACAGCTTCTGTCCTGATTTCAAGTCCCCTCTACTCTCTACGAATATTACCCCCCATCCCCTCACCCCCGTTGAGTAAATTTACTGTCCCTTCGCACCCCTTGTGTCTGATGACTTGGTAAGTGGTCCTAAAATTAATTTGAGTACCACAGTTTTCATCCCCTGTGCCCGCCCCCCTTCCCGCTGGTCTCTCCTGTCGCTTTAGAGGGTTAATGCATTGCAAGATTGCTGGCAGTGGCAATAAAGCATACTGGCAATGGGAGAGACTCGCATGATAGCTGGGGGGGAGGGAGCAGTTGCATCGCTAATGTTGCCGTGATGCAGGCATTTGACTAAGCAGCATATGAACTCCTGACTAGATCAGATGGCCTACCACTAGAATTTACATACAGTATAATATCTGTTTACTCGTTTGGAAAACCTCCAGCGGTACATTTCCCATTGTGATAAAAAGAACTGCATACATAATGCGATCAATGTTATGTCGTTTTAATAAGCGAGATTAGCATATCCCAAGATATGATCTCATCTCCCAAAGGGGAAGATTAAAGAAAAAAAAAAAACACTTCCAATATCATCTTGAAGAAGAAGAGCCAACATAGAAGAGACAGAACATCCAGTGTTTGATTCTGATTCACGACAAACAGTACGATTCAGTCACATGGGTGTCATCACTCAGACAGGTCACACAGACGTCATCACTGGAAAACAGGTCCTGGAGACACGTTTGGTTAGTTGGTCCAGGGCGTACGACGCAAAAGAGGAGGATGTGCTACCTGTGTGTTAAAATCAAACTCAGAACAGGTTCAGCAATTCAACATTTGGTCAGAGTTTCACTTCTCTTCACCAGTACTTCTGGAGTAGAGCACAGGGTAGGACATAATTTGGAGACTGACACAAAGACACTCCAGGCAGACATGGATGCATTTAGTTTTTCGGCCAAGTTTGCATTTATCCTTGAGAAACCGATGGTAAGATTTTTCTTATGAAAAAAGATTTAATTTATATGTTTTAGTATATTAAACTTAACAGAACTAAAAACGCAGTGAGTTCTGTCTATCAGCGCAACCTGTTTTATTTATTTTTTTATCTGTTATCTATATTTCATCAGAAGCACGTTAGTCTCCTAGTGTTTTAAAACATTATATATTATTGAGATTATAACATTACATTTCACATTTAATTCAATGGTAAAAAAATCTGACAGGAACCTAAGAGAGTGGAAGATAACTAAACACAACAGTTGATAGTAAAGAATCAAACACTGGCATATAGCACAGTCTAATCTACACTGTACAGTGATTTACCATCTGGGCA
This sequence comes from Trinectes maculatus, assembly GCA_016785345.1. Lineage (NCBI taxonomy): Eukaryota > Metazoa > Chordata > Actinopteri > Pleuronectiformes > Achiridae > Trinectes > Trinectes maculatus. The sequence continues at coordinate 755,440 of JAFBJQ010000588.1, read as the reverse complement.
TTCCTTGATTTCGGTGCAGTTTTTTTTTTGCATCCTGTTAAATTGCTTTCTACATCTGATTGACAGCACCAGTCATGTCCTGACATGCAGGTCAGGGAGCTGGGTAAACATCCAATAATGGTGTTACACAAAATAAAATTACTCCTGCGAAATGAAAAAAGATCTACCAATGAGCACATCGTTTGATTATTTTTCATCTAGACTAAACTTCCAGACTATTATCAGGTGTGGATGGACCTTGCAAACAATCTCACACACCTGATTAAGTCCCACAGACTACGGGACCTGGTCCAAAAGGTGAGAATGAGCAAAGTCCTGATGATCCTTACTGCTCTCAAAACTGGAACTGTACGGAAACTGAAAACGTGTATCTGACACAATCCAGATGCCAGAACTGAGTCCTGATCTCCTGACCAGTGAAAGGGAGCTCAGGCTGGCTCACCTAGCGCTGGGGTACATCACCATGGGATACGTATGGCAGGAGGGACAGCACGCACCTGCTCAGGTAAAACACTGCAGAGAAATTGTTTAATTTTTATCAATGTTGCCATGATAATGTGATATACAGTGTAACAAACATGACAACTTGAAGACTTGAAGAAGTAACAATAAAGCAGAGCCATTTTGACTAACATAACTTATGAAGATGCTGTTGTGGTCGTTTGACAGACTCTCCCAAAAGCCCTGGCCGTGCCATTCTGGCTGGTATCCCAAAGGACTGGAATTCCACCCATCCTTACTAATGCAGATGTAATTTTAGCCAACTGGAAATTAAAAGATCCTAAAGGGTAAATAACATAAAGTTGACCTCCACGATTTTATCGTTGTAGTAATGACAATAGTCATAAAACGTCATGTCTAGGCTTAATAAGTCACATTGAGAAATATGGATGTGGTAATAAGACCCGTGACAGTTTTCTTCACTTTCATTCCATAGGGATATGGAAATTGGGTGAGCAGAAGCAAAATCCAAACCATTCATTTATCGTTTACACAACATTTGCAGTGTAATTCTGATGATGATGATGATGATGATGTTCTGCCTTTATGTTTTCAACACTTTATGTTTTTTTTTTAAATAGGAACATGGACGTCATATTTTCCTTTCCTGGTGGTGAGCATACCAAAGGATTTATCCTTGTGTCATTGTTGGTCGAGTTAGCTGGTGCTTCAGGCGTAATAGTGAGTACTGTTACTTTTTCTCCTTTGTGTCAGCTGTTTCTGAATCACAACCTAATGCTGCTTATGTCCTCTGTGTTCCCTTTGAATTTCTGTAATCCATCAATGTACATTGCGTGTATCTCAGGTCCCTTATTGTTTATTGATGGGTTTTAAACTCGTGTCTCGAACCAGGGGGCTCTGGAGGTGATGCATGCTATGAAAGCCTCCGACCTCACAGCCATACAGAAAGGTCTTGACAAAGTATCTCAGTCTTTGAAGAAGATGAAGGAAAAGTTCAAACTCATGCATGGTACGTTTCAGTTCAGCCTTGTCTTGCCTGTACTTAATCCGTTTTACACGCTAAGCGGTTTATGAAGTAAGGATAATTTAACATAATTAGAATAACTGAGTTTGTTCTTTTTCTAGTTCACGTGTCTCCAACTGTGTTTTTCGAAGAATTGCGGATTTTCTTCTCAGGGTACGTTTTTGTGCCCCTACAGTGATTTGCATATGAAGTGATTAATTACGGCTTTTAATGTTGGTCTAATTTGATGCCGAAACGTCTCACTATACATCAAATGTATCTTCTGCTTCAATCCCACTGATGCTGCATTGTATGTTTAGCATGGAAATAGTGGCTGTTACCACACATTTATGGTTTGAACTGTTTCAGCTGGAGAAACAACCCATCACTTCCGAACGGGCTGTTGTATGAAGGTGTGAGCGATGTACCCATTTCATTATCGAGTGCGAGTGCGGGCCAGAGTTCTGTCGTTCAGTGCTTTGATGCTTTGCTCCGCATCGAGCATGAAGATGAGTCGGGTAATGATGCTTTTCCTTCAACCTTTGACCCCGTCAGTTGCCACTCGTGGACGAATCGCTCTGCTTGCGGAGTCATTTGATTGCTCTGACAGAAAAACGTTTCCCACTGAAGGCTGTTATTTTCTCCCTTTTTTCTGTTCTCTTCATTGATTTAGGAGCCCACCTGACACTCCTCCGGGATTACATGCCTCCTGTCCACCGTCAGCTGATAGAAGCTATTTCTGCTCTTCCATCTCTGCGAGACCTCGTCATCTCCTGCTCCAGCTCTGATCTCTGCCAGGCCTACAACGCCTGTGTCTCAGCACTGGTGGATTTGCGGAGCTATCATCTCGCAATTGTGGCCAAGTACATCACTGTGCCCAGTCACAAGCCCCACACCGCGGGCTGTCCATTCAAAGGTGAGGGCAATGTGCTTAACACCAGAGCCTCTGGTGGATCCAGGTTACCATTTCTGAAGAGTGTTCATGACGCCACAAAAAGAGCACTAATCTCCGAGATGCTATCAGTGTCAAAATAAATGAATGAATGAATAACGAAATGCGCAATATCCACTCTCGATGTTTTATTCATGAGAAGTTATATGTCAATAAATATCACCACTACTGTATCAGGATACAGTTGACTGGTTTGTGCACTTCACTGTATCAAAAGGCTTTTAAAAGATGATGAGAGTGCTCTTTAGTTACCATGACCTTTGGACACGTCCAGCGCCTGAAAATGTTAGTCTTGCAAACCTCCAGTTGTTTGATTTCACTTTGATTTTGTGCTGCGGTTTTGTAAAGGGTACCTGAGGTATGTTGTGTCATCACAGTGGGCATGGTCACACAGCCCCCCCAACAGTAAATGATTTTCAGCCTGGACCCAAAAATATTAAATAGATGAAAGTTAGGCAATGTATCATACAGTTGTACCTTCCTGCATCAACAAAGTTGTGTATCTCCATATAGAAATGCATAGTCATACAGTGGTTAGTGCTCGTGTCCCAACAGCAGGAGAGGGTATATTGGGATTCGGAAAAATGGTGACTCTAAACTGACTGTATGTATTAATGTAGCGCTGACGGGATGTTTCTCTGTATACCTTTAAATATAATATGTTATGATTATATGCATTTTCTGTTCTTATTTGTATTAAGTATTTAATACACTTGTTGAAATCATCATAGTTATCATAAATAATCAGTCATTTGTACAGTGCCTGGTGATGTATTTGCTTTTCACCTTCAAATAATTCCAAATAAACAGGATACCAAATAACTGGGGAATCAGGAGACAGTGGTAGAAATTGGAGACATACAGAAGGAACATCTAGAGGAAGGAGATGCTGGAATTAAACTATTGACAAAAGTGAAGTGGGTGGGGGGGGGGGGGTCCGCTGTGGGGAATGAAAATAACACACAGGCTGGGGGTCACCAGTGGAGGAACAGATAAATAAACAGGATACCAAATAACTGGGGAATCAGGAGACAGTGGTAGAAATTGGAGACATACAGAAGGAACATCTAGAGGAAGGAGATGCTGGAATTAAACTATTGACAAAAGTGAAGTGGGTGGGTGGGTGGGGGTCCGCTGTGGGGAATGAAAATAACACACAGGCTGGGGGTCACCAGTGGAGGAACAGATGAGCAATCAGGTCACTCGATTTGATCGACCGCAGCCCCCAGTTCCCTCCTGGTCATCACCTGGAGGTTCCATTTGTTCTTGCTGTTGAGAAGTAATCACATTAGAGGAGAGAACACACTGCACTGCCGCTGAGCCTCGGCCATGGTCCGACTCTGCAAATGCAGCTTTTGATGTAACTCCACCCAGAGCTGGTGTAGTTGTCCATTGTCAGATTGCTTTTTGCACTCGGTACAAATAGCAGAACACCACATCACCTTCAGTTGAAAATGTTTTAATGGTGTAGAAACAGTAGAAAAAATGCATAATATTGCACACAGTCACTAAATTGCACTTCCTCGAGATACAGCTCTTGGCATGGAAACCGGTGACCTAAATAATGTAATCTACTGCTGCGTAACCCTAGCGACAGGAGGCCTGTAAACGCGTCTTCCTGAAATTCCCTTGAAATGAAACAGTACTGTTATCAAGCTAAAATGACAGCTGCTGATAGAAAATGACGCCTATAATTAAATAACCCATTGCTTCGCGGCAGCTTGCAAGTTCAGTGTCATTGCTACATCATTGGTGTTTTTGTTGTCTGTGTTTTTTGTACTTTGTCAAAGCTGGTGACTACAAGTTTTCTCTGCTGTACGATTGCTACCATAGACCTTTAGCACTGTGTATAGCCCTTCTACTCTTGCGTGTCCAGCGCACACTTGTTCATATGGGTCGGGGGATGTGTGTTTGGTGTTCGGGTTTCGTGCTGCGGTGAAAAAAAAAAGGGTATGAGTGGCAAAATAAATCAATATGGCAAAATAGGCATTGAAAATGTTCGCTGGGCACAAATGAAAAAAAAACTTCAGGTAGATTCTCGACTTCCCATTGCAGCTTTGCTGTGACACCATAAATGGTTGAGAGGCAAGGCAACGGATTCTTAATGGACTCTTGCAAAAATGCTAAAATAGCTTTTACACCCCCACCATTTACATCATCGTAGAAAATACTATGCCTTAAAAGTAGTCAAAACGTTATACTGTATATGCTGCTGTAAAAACCTGAAACCCAGAAGACTTGCTCTGCATGGCAACAATCGTCCCTGCTTCATGACGGAGAGGCCTGGACGTGTACGCGTCTCCATCTTTGCTCCGGGGATAGAAAGTGATGCATTAGTGTCGCCAAAAGAAGAGGATGAGACACAGTTTTAGCACAGTGGACCAGACGGAGATAGATACAAAAAGAGAAGGGGTTATTAACAGATAGGCAGGTGTTGAGACAGGCAGGCAAAGTGAGCAGGATGTTAACAGATAAGGATGGAGAGAGAGAAAGAGAGAGAGAGAGAGAGAAAGAGAGAGAGAGATGACAGGGTTGTAAGAACAGCAGTGACACACTGTCATGTACTGTACTGCGCTTCAGGCTTTTTACGCATGTTCCTCTCAACAGTCAAATGTTTGTGCTTTGCCGGAGGTTGGGCTGATGTCCATTCAAAGATATATGCTCCACTTACGACATGGTGCTTCCTCTTGTTGCCAAGCAATATGCTCTGAGGGGAGGGTGGAAAAGACCAAAAAGGCATTGAAATGGAGGATACATAAAGGAAAAGGTGCATTTACCTAGTATTTCAATAACATCCATTATAACACAGCTAAAAAAAATGCATGTACAAAATGTATTTCAAAGCTCACCTAGGTTTAGCGGGTGTGTTGACGCTCTCCAGCACATGGCAGAAAAAGATATGACAGGATTTAAAATGTTCCCCCCCCCCCTCTTTTTGTCTCTGCTGTCCCCTAGCTGACACGACGTGCAGTCTCAACTCAACTCTAAACGCACCATCATTCACCATCAGTCCTCGTGAGTTGATGCCACTCCCCTCTGAATACTCCATTGTCCATTTTTGGGAACAACGGTGGCATTAATGTGCCCGATGAAGAGGCGGTTTCCACAAGGCTTCACGTTTCAGTCAGAGGAACCAGAGTTTCCAGCGCGCATGCTTTTTGGTCTCCGTCTTGGACTTGCGTTTCGGAGTGGACGTGAAGACTTCATTGGAGTAAGGCAGAGCAGGGCATTGTGGGCCGGCCAGTGGGCAGAGTCTTTTCATCAGGGGCTGGAGCTTGTCCTCCTGCTGCTTGAAGTCGAGCTCGACACTGAAACGAAAACATTAAGAAGGTTGTGTTTTCGCTAATTCAGTTTTGCATGAACCAGCAGAAAAATCAGACGGATTTCAATTAGGGATGTTCGATATTGGCTTTTTTACCGATATCCGATATACCGAACTAACTATTCATTTCTGATACCGATATGAACCAATACTGGTATCGCCCCCCCCGCCCCCCCCTCAAAAAAAACAAACAAAATAATTTCAGGTAAACAAACAAAAGTAAACAAAACAAAACAAAAGTATCTCAAAAACTATACATCACTATGGGATTTTGACATTTTGAGTTAGAGGAGAAGTAGCTGAAGAGTTGGATGTAGAATATGTGCATGTGTAAAAGTTGTGTTTCCGATAAAATACTATTTTATCCAGTGGCCAATAATATCGGACATCTCTAATTCCAATGTCAGTCATTTGCTTTTAAACCATTTAAAACTGCTTCTGACTTATTCTCTGTGCTTTTTATCCACTGATTTACACACAGAAGCTGGAATACATCTCCTTTGCTTCATCTCAGTATTTTGATGCATACCGCCAAAGGGCTATTCCTGCACAGATTATATTTGTTAAAAAAAAGAAAAGCTTGAATGTGTGGGTTGTGTAATCCCACACAGGTGGTCATTGTCTGATTTTGTTCCGACAACGCAGTTGAACTCTCTCTCTGATTAAATCGTTCAGTGCGGCAAGATATGTGGGGCTAAATCCCGTCCAGATGAAACCGTCGAGAGGCCAAGCAGACCTTGATTAACTGCCTGTATTCAAGCATGGGATAAATGCACTATTATACCCATCTCCTTTCAGTTTATTGCCATTGATTTGTAGCACTCTGCTAATGTAGTGATTGCCGGGGTGTGTACTAAATTCTACACGCGTCATTGTGGAATTAAAAGTGAACGAGCTGGCTTCTATGTGCTATGTGACCAAAATTACAATCTTCAGCAAATCCTAACCGACAGTGAAAAACAATCTTTAGTGCTTTGGTTTTAGGAATGTTTGTGATTCGTCCCTTTTTATTAATGCTTTTTTTTTTTTTAAATGTGCTAACATTTGTGGACATGCTACAGTTCAAACGTATATGGTAAATACTTTGGTCCAAAGGGTTGGAGCTAAGGATCTAAATTAAAGCTGCCAAAACAGATGACATCTGACAAGTCAAGGTCAAACGTCCTCTCCTTGTCAGCAGGCAGACAAATAGACGATCAAGTACAAAGCTTAGCCTGATGCAGTAGCAGCTTTGATGGGCAGTGTAATTAGTTCCGTGAAGGATACGCCATACTTAAAGTGACATAATGAATTCTGGGAACTGTCCCCAACCGTAAGATAAGTGTCAGCTAAGAACACAAATCTATTAAAACCCTCTGCAGAGATCCTCTTGTATGCTGCTTTGCTGCTTTTTCATGTACTTGTTACCATTTCAAATAGAAGATGACATTTGCAGGTCTCTCAGATACTGTTTCCTCTATAAGCTTCTCTTATTCATATTTTTAAGTGTCTCACTTACTCCTGGTCATGTCTCGATTTGTACCTTGTGTTTTACGTAAAAAAAGAAAATAATCGTTGTGCCTGTTACAAGTGTCGTTTAAATAACGTTGACTTGACAGGAAGCGGCGCAGAGTCGCAGCGGCGCGGTGCAACATCGAGTCGCCTCAGCAATTATTGAGCAATTAATCACTTGGCGGATCACTGCAGTCGCAGCACGCCGTGGACAAGTGCCTCGGCGGGAAGAGCGAAAGGCAGCACTGCGCGGTGCGGGTGGCGCCGAGGAGCAGGTGCTTCGGCAAACAAAAGTCCTACCTCGGAGATCATCGCTGCACAAAAACAGACTGAAGGGGATGGAGACAGGGAGGTTTTTCTAGGCCGCGCGGCACAGCAGATTAATCATCTTTTTAGCGAGGCAGTGTGAGTAGCTGTTGCTGTGATCAGCGGTGAGCCGGGTTGTTTGTCTGCAGCCATGGTGTGCTGAGCACCACTCAATGATTGTTGCTCCTGGGGGTCGGTAGTGGAGGGGGGAGGAGGGGTTGCCTTTTTATTGTGGCATACACCATTCATCCAGCGCTGCATACCTGCTCAATACTTCTCTATGCTCTTCTATGCCACAGGCACCGTTCAGCGTTAAAACAATTCCCCCCCGCCTGACCGGATGAGTGGCTCAGGGCCGGCGTGGCGTCAAACCTTCCCAACACCATGACGGGGTACAGTCGATTAAACCACCAGAGAGTGACACTTATTCCATTTATCGACAGTTGAAGCATACATTTCCCACAGGTCATTTTGTAACTGTGCATCAAATACAGAAGGATATTTTAGATGTCTATTACATGAACCTCACAAGTGTTCACCAAAAACAGCCAAAGTTCCAACATCTCAGTGTGGCACGCGCGGCCTAATTAGAATCCTTGCGTCGCTTTTTCCTCAACCTGAAACGGAACCATTTTTCACAGTCACTGTCGGTTCCCCTTTAGAAACACGACAAGTGCGTTCTTTGACTGAATGCTGGTTCTTATTCAACACAATCTCGCAGGAATAAAAGCCTGGTATGCTTTGATCTGAGCGTGATCTTGAGACTGGGCTCCCCGCTGTCATAGACACCGACTCAGTGGTAGGCCAACTCCAATTTGCGACTGATGCTCTCGTGGATGTTGTTTGAAGTATATGTACTGTACATAAACGCGGGGCTAAATTTTATCCTCAAAGCATTGCTTTATCAAAAATAACTATAACTGTATTTATTTATTTAGATTTATATATATATATATATTTATATACTGTATATAATTTTATTTGTCTTTAAGGTTGGTGCCTGCACCCAAATACAAAGAATGAATGGAATTTTTTTTTTCTTTATTGGTTCCTGTTATGTGAAATGTGCAAAGAGACCCTTTAAAAAAACAAACACTTTTTTGTTTTTATGTTTTGGACAGTATCATTACAGCTCTTACCCTACTATACTGCCCATGCATTCAACCTCCGTCCCCTTCTTCTTTCCTTGCTATACGTGTGCCCTATTTGCTGCTGTGATGTATGAGACGCTGCAGTATGCTGTGGAGACTGTCAGGGCAAAGCTGAAGTCCGGATAATACCCACAGATTGACTACCTGAGCTCGGTAGCTGCTCAAAGTCCCAAATTTATTGGACCCAGGGGGATCTTGCTGAGGAATTAAAGGTTTCATCTCAGGGTTGGGGGGGCGCTAATCTCGGTTACACTTGCAACATGTATTTGCTATCTAACCTCAAAGGGTAATTGGTCCGTTGGTCCCAGCTTGGATTGTTTTAATTTGCCTCACCATTTGTCACACCCGAGCGGCTCGCTCAGCGAGGCTGTTGCATTTACCGTGTCAGCAGATGAACTCACTGGATTAACTGAGGTTTTATATATTAACGTGAAGCCGGCGTGATGAGATTCCACAGCTGTTTGAGCAATGTGGTGATTTTAGGTGAAAGCAGAACGTACGTCTGAAATAACGAGCAGAGCTATAAAGAGGAGAGACAATAAGCAAATAATAAAAAAACAGCGTTCGGGCTTACTGTGTGTGTGTGTGTGTGTGTGTGCTGCGTGGTTTTGCTGCAGCATATTAAACACCACTGTTTGCAGAATGTGTGATATTTATGACAACTGCCGTGGCAGAGGAGGCTAAAGCTCTGATAGATTACTACCCTACTTGCCAATCGCCGCTCCTCTTCATCCATTGACGTTGGTTGAACTGATGTAAACAACTACTTGCTGATGCAGAGCACAGATGAAATGAAAATCTTCCACTTTATTAGTTTTCTGCAGAATGCATCTCCTTTGTGCTTTTAATGCCCCATGTGCTTTGGTTTAGTCACAGTAAACTGAAGCGACTCCTCTTACCATTCTTTTATTTAGTCTTTTATAATCCTAGTTTATCAGTATGCGAGATTGCCACACTCTCTCTCACACATGGATATACAGTATGTGGTTCAATGTAAAAAGGCTTTAGGACTTTTCTCCTCCGTGCATTGGTTTTCTTGCGTCAGTCTTACAAACTGTGCTACTGCTCCTCCATAATGTTTGTCTTTCAGTTCATTGAATCCCCAACGTGCTCCATTACTCCATATAGCTGCAGTAAAACAAAGGTACACAACACAGACAGAACTATTCACGGTCGCGTAAGCTTTTTATTTACATACAGTAGGTAGTTTGAATGTTCTCATCCGCAAAGCTTCATCGTAGTACCATTTAATTAATGACTCATGCCAAACGCACTGCGATTGTAAGAAAACAATAATTAAAGCAATATAATTCTAAAAAAAAAAATTTTCGACACGGAAAACTGCTAAATTATTAGTGTCGATATTGTGGGTCTGTTGGGAATCGAAATTTCAAATTTTAAGTCAGGGAATCCTGAATTATTTACAATCCATCGTTGTTTGCCTGGAATGCCCTGCAGCTATTTTCAGGTCAGGATTATTACCTCTGCTGTGGAGGTTATGTGTTATCTGTGAGTCTGTTTGTCTGTTTGTCTGCTTGTTTATCTGTCAGCAGGATTAAACAGTGCAAATCTGCATTATTTGAACAAGCGTCTTTATTGACCTGCTGCTGATGGTGTTTTTCTATGGAAATAACTGAAAGATGGGTTCATGCTGGTTACTTTGTCTACAACGCAACTATACTTACACCATAAATAGAGAGAGAGAGAAAAAAGAGAGGCCTGTAAACAGTGACACAGCACCACAAGACTCAAGATCACCTTTGTATTGTTTTTTAAGTGATATTGTGTTCATGCAAAGAAAAAAATAATTATTTTCTTCTGGCCTAAACCAAAATGTATTTTTTTGTCTTATTTAATGAAGCAGAATTTGCCAGATACTATTTTCTGACATATCATATCATATTATTGTCAACAGCAACCCAGATTGCTGCTGAGAAATAGTGTCTCATCCAAACAGTGAAACGTAGTACAACGTTGACCTATAAAGTGCAAAGACATGCCAAAAAAATCTGCATTTCATAAACAGAAAAAAGCAGATGAGCATGAGTCTTTGATGTATCATCAGAGTGTTTGCATCTTTTCTCATAGTGTAACGTGTAACAAATCAGAAAACAAAAAAAATGTAGCCATGTCACAAGAGCAAGGAGTTAAGAAACATCCGACAAAAATTCAAATGCCGGAGAACATCTTGTTGGAGTGGGTCATTGTGGGACATAGATGGGAGGTGGTCAATGAGGCCTAGAGATGGACGAGGGAATACATTTAATTATAAGATGTTACACTGTTAGATCCCCTGGATAGCAACTTTCAGCATTAGGGCTGAAAGCAGAAGTTGCGAGGAAGCAGATCATATCACAGAATACCGATTTCAGAACTACCCTTAAGTTGTTTGCTCTCAGGAGGAAACAACAGAGCAATCTCAACACACTGTATTTTCGGGGGGTCGAGAGTATTTTCCGAGTCTATTTTCTCTTCTCGAGAACAGGGAAGCTTCAGCAGCGGAGGCTTTTGGACTGATGTGACAAATGACACAAGGTTACAGCTTTGGTGGATTCCGCACCTGTGCCTGTGCCTTTTCTCAGCCCAGAGCATATGAGACGCAGACACAGTGGTTTTAAAACGGTGATCAAATAAAGGCAGTGCATTGCCGTTTGGTACTGGAGGGGAGTGGAAGGGCCAGGCCGTCATATTTGACATGTTTTATAGGATGTCATAAGTCCTGGTAGTGGCAGGGTCACCTGTATTTCATGTAATCCCCTTCCCTGATGTTTAATTCTGCCTGCGAGGCCATGCAGTCCCCAGAATCCCTTGCAAATGATCAGGTATGATGCAGGTATTATTTATTTTTTGATGTGATGCAGTAAACATGTTATAACATTTTCATTTTCCTGATACTTACATATATATATATTTTTTTAGGATTCTCATGATCCCGTTCACTGTGTCACCCAAACGCTTACATTTTAATCATATACACCATCATTTTCTTGCAGATCAGTGTAAACGTAAATCAATCAATCAATCAATCAAAGTGCTTCAATATATAACTTTAACTTTAACGTCTGAGTGTAATGCGAAGCAGGTCATCACACAGAAAATAGCATTAAGGACACACTAGCAGGGAAAAGGGCCCACCTGTAAATGATGCACGCGCTGTTTCGACAAGTGTCACAATTTGCTGTGTCTTGTCCTGTTCGGTAGGTGAGCCTGTGGAAAGAGAGACGGAGAGACATGTGGGACCTCCAGAGACAGGCTTCAGCGTCATGTTCCTGCACATGTGGGCATCAGCTATTCAGCCAGATGTGTTCAGCATGGTTTTTCACCCGGTGTTGGTTAAGGTTCAGAATGCAGCAGTTCTCTCAGAGTAGGTGAATCAAGTGTGTTGACTATGTTGATTTTACAGAATGGCACCACCTTGGTTTGCTATCACACAGATCAGAAATGTGTGTCTGCTCAATAGGCAACAGGAGGTCATTCACAACCAAATGACTGCATGAATCACATGTAATGAACAATCTATAGCTTTACAATCTGGGTAATATTGTATATATATATGTATGTATGTACGTGTGTGTGTGTGTGTGTGTGTGTGTGTGTGTGTGTGTGTGTATCACTCAATTCTGTTTACAAAAAAATGAATTTGGAAGACAAACTATGTCTGCATTGCTTATGCCGTAATCGTAAATGGCACAGGTACATTGCCCAGAGGGACTATTAATTAGAGATATAAATATATAAATATACAGTAGCAGTGCTTGGTCTAACAGGCACCATTCTTCATTCACATTTTCCCTCAGCTGAGTTTACATAAACACGCAGGTGTGCACGATGCTGTTCACGCTACGTGTAACTGCAATGTGTGTGTGTGTGTGTGGGGGGGGGGGGGGGGGGGGGGGGGGGGGGGTGTGGGGGGGGGGCTGCGTTGGGTTAGAGCTGTGCATGTAATTGCCCGCTGTCGGCGTAGCCCTTCCCCCTGATGGATGACATGTGGAGGGGTTGGGTCTCAACGCTCAACATGACACGAGAGGTGACCTCACTGTGGGGAGACGGTACGACCTCTGCGCTGATCGAAAATGCTGATGGGAGCCCAAAGTCAACAAGTTCATCCATCCTGCCCTGTTCTCACAAGGCGTCTCTTAAAAACAGCTGTGAGCAAGGACACTAACTCACTGCGGCGACAGGGCCTACACTGTTGCCTTGCTAATTCTGTGCATTAAAACTGTGTGTGTGTGTGTGTGTGTATGTATATAATCAAACATATTAACCTAAATTTAAAAATAACGGTCTTCATAACCTAATACACTGTAGTGACGCTGTACTAAAGCAAATGTCACGGAGAAACATTTCCTGTTTCAACCAAAATAATAACTGCACCTCTGAAAGTCACTCTCTGAGCTGGCCCTTTGCTGGCACAGATTCACTGCTGTTTTGTTTGCCCACGTCAGCTGTCCTGAAATATGTCCTGCCCTCATCTTTCCAGTTTCACCGTCCACACCTCCACCGCCCCCACCCCAACCCCTACCCCCACCCAGCCTATGCAGCCTGCTGCTGCTCTGCCTGCCTGAGAACTGCGTGGTGCTTTGCGGTGGATTGATAACGCGCAAACAAAAGCGAGAGTCAGGGCAACTCACTTTTACGTCATTATATGGTAAATGCTTTTATGTAGTATTCAGACACAGCAGAGTGGTGGTCAACCATCAATTTGTGTATAACGTTTACAGTATGATGCAATATTTTTATTAATATAGTATAACTCTATATTTAGCATATGCATCACTCACGAGTATTATTCGTTTTAAAATATGAGGTAATTCAAAAGACTCTACGTGTGACAAAACAGCTAATTATTTACAATGACCTTCAGAGAAAAACCTTGTGCAATGCAGTTTCTTTTATGCATTCAGTTGTTAAGACGTGTTCAGGTAAGTAAAGGTATGTGAGATTTGTGAGTGTCACTGAAATACCCTGACTGAATTGCTTATTCTGAACACAGAATAAGCAATATGTATTATAGTTACTTCCAATAGAAGTGAAGTGGAGAATTCTTCTGTCATCAAAACATCTGCTTGCATAAGTTAAGCCTGGACTGCAGGATCAATACATCTCCGTTTATCACTGCATAGAAATTCATGGACATCATGTTCATATTCCTCATATAAATAGCTTTTTGGTTCAGTATTAATAAGAAATACTACTGCCAAACAAAAGCTAGAAAAGTACTTTGGAGGTCAGGCCTCATGTTCTGTAAGTGCACCTCCTGTAACATAACAACACAGCACAGTGAGGACTCTGCAGCAGGACGTTCTGTGGAGATGAAGAGGCAGTAGTGTTATGAGGCTGCACTAATTGGGCCTTTAAACCCAAGTTCCAGAGAACCACACAGAGTGCCATGTGGAGTCTCCACTGGCAGTGGGTTAGACTTAAATATAATTTGGTTTGTGTTTCTATGGGTTTTACAGATGGAGCACTTTGACATAGTTTTAGGACTTTATGAAGCATGTTAATACATTTTCTCCTTTAAAGCTACATTTGCGGTGAAATATGACACATAAGGAGTTATTGGAGGTGTATTGTTCCTTTAATAAGAGACATATACATACGTATACATACCGATATGATATGTATAATACTTTGTATTTGAAATGCTCCATTACATGCTGCTGATTTATTATTATATTACAGTACTAGTAAAATCTTTGCTGTAGGTTTTGTCAACCTATATATATATATATATTTCCTCTACCATCACCATCGTTGCTGTGAAATTTGCACCGGGGATCTTTAATCCGACCCGTCAGAGTAATTTTGCATAAACACCTGAGCATAAACACAAACACAAATTCATCCAGAGCATGCAGGGAAACGCATAGATGTATTAAGCGCCTTAAGGCAGAGGCTGTAAACAGAGGCTTGTTGTTGTAAAACGCAAAAATAGCAATGTTTCTCCAACCTATTTGTTATAACCATACCCTATTATAGGAAAATAGCTGGCTGGACTTAATTGAATAGTTGGCTGTTTGGCTGGCAGCCACGTGAAGCTCTGCAGTCACTGCCCTTTGGTTTTTATATAAAAAAAAGGGCAGCTGAGAAGTTTCTTGGAACCTTGCATAGTAACATTCTCATATTGAATTTGAAGTACATGTACGTATGTAGTCTGCACTGTAAATATGACTGTACTCACCCCTCTCTCTGTGCTTCCCCTTTTTCGAGCTCTTGAATAACTCCAAGTAGGACCTTGATGGTTTCCTGGCTCGAGCTGATGAGGTTCTCCATGGCCTGGAGCTGTGCTTTGATATCCTTGTCTCCAGATAAAGGCATTATCTGCTGGCTGCTCCCCATGCCTGGGGCTCCTGTGTCTCCTGGAGGAAAGCCCTCACCCAACCCAGCTGTTTGCTGGAGTTTCGAGGAGGCTGACGCATGCCTTGTCCGACATTGCCCCTGTGACTGCACGGAACATTTGGCACTATGGGGACGTGTCAGCCGCTGCTGTTCGTTTAGCTGCGTGCCTTTTTTCCGTTTACAGCTCATGGAGGGGCTTCCTAAAGACTCCACCTGTGTCAATGTGTTCCAGGCAACAGGACCTATGCCCTTTGACCTTTCCTGGGAAAACTCTGAGTCGGCCAACAGCCTCTTTGTGGAAGCGCCAACATCCATGTCTTGTTTGGGTAATCCTTTGTGTTTGGTCCTCGATCCGCAAACTTGGTACTCGGGTTCGCTTTGGGATGGAGGGCTGCTCGGAAGGCCCTCCTCGGAGAACTGTGAGTCTGGGCATGAGGGTCCATCCAAACAGTTGGCACTAGAAAGCAAATCCTCGGTATCACTGCTGTCATCAGTGTGGTGAAGCAAGGCTTTTGTCTGCCCCACAATCTTGCCCTGGTACTTAGCGTACTCCCCAATAGGTTGTCCGTCCTCCCCTGTTGTCTTTATGTCACTCAGAAACCCATTGTTTTGTCCCCTGTAATTTTCCACCAAAGCAGTGTGTTTGAATGTGTGTCCCTTCTTCCTCTCAAAAGGGAAAGTCTGGTATCGCTTCGTCAGGTCTGGCGAGGTTTGGACACCAGTGCTCTTGGTAACATTGGGAATGGAGCGTCTGGCGGGCATCGTCATGTACTTTCTGTGCGTCACTTTGCAGGAGATGGATCTGGTACGTTTTCCCCGACGCTCATTCTGAGCTTCGCAGATGTCCTTGAAACGCACTTGCAAGGCCTTGTTTCGCTTCTTCACCTGTTGCTTGCCCGAGTCGGGTCCAGACTGTGTATCAAGACTGTGAAATGGTCCGGCGTCTGAATCTGAGTCATCTGAATTTGAGAGAACAACGCATGTGATGTCCTCTTTGCTCACCATAGTTCCTAAAAAAAAAAAAAAAGAGAGAGAGATAAAAGATGAAAGGATCAGAGGTTCTGTGTTGATGTGTTATGACCTGATTCTTTTTTCCTTTTGGGACCAAAACTTGAGCTCGGAAATCTAAAGCACAGAACTCGGTATGACACATACTGAAATGTATCTCCGCCAAGTTTTGGAAGTTTTTGTTGTACACTTAAATCCAACTATCCTACACTTTTACATCACATTTTACTTCTTCTTTTTGGCATGAAAGTCAGCTCTGAACACTGCAGCACTCCGGAACCATGGCCACCGTTGCTACAGAGAGGAAGCATGAGTCAGAGTTGTGGCAAATACAAAATGTTTTACTGATGCCAGTGGGAACAAGACATGGAGCCATAGCTGCAGAATTATTCAGGGGTTTCCATAGATTTGGATGCTGGATTAAATTCACCTACAGACTGTGAAATGTGTTTTCTCATCACTAATTTTCCACTCACAGCAGGTGATGCATGGGAGAGAGCTATTAAGGTCAATGACTGGACGTTTTTTTTTTTTGCAGAAATGCACCTTGAAAGTTTTATCTAATTAATCACATTGTCTTTTTATGTAGAATTCAACCTTTTCGTCCACCTTCAACTTTTCTAAACCACTTTTCACAGAAACAAATACATTTGAACCTGGTTTTACAATTTTTCTTTTAGTTGGACGCTTTCTGACTGAGTCTTCCAACAGTGCCAAGTGTCAAACACACACCTCAGGCTTGATGCACTCTTTAATTGTTCCCGCGGGGTGTAAGCATTGTCACGGTGCCAGGCCACTGCTGTTCCTATTAATCTTTTAAGCAATAAGTAATAGCTAGCTGACGAAATATCATTTGAATTCATGTCATTGTTCTGTGTGGGGATGGGAGAATGTCAGGAAACTACCGGGCAGCTGGTTGTTTTATTGCTCTTCAATTAACCTGCTTGTGGACTATAATAATACAGTGTTTTGTGAACACATTTATGTTTTGAGTATCTCTGTTCAGTTTTATAAGCATAATACTAAACTGTGAGTCACACAATCATCTTAGCTAATTGGCATCTTTGCTCAACTCTGCTGATAATAACCTTATGTTCACGGTATTGCAACACATGTGGTTATCTTCAGATTGTTGCATTTAAATCATTTGTTTGTATTTTTTCCAAAATTGGTTGCAGGGGTTTTTTTTTTGCAATGCAATGGCTGTGGGTAGGTTTCTGTTTGGTCCACTATAGGAGGTTTATTATACAAAATATTCCCTTTTTGCTCTGAAGCAAAGCCCATACAGCAGCTGTGGTCTTCACATACTAGACTCCACAAAATAGGTGTTATTGAGCTCCTCCACATGCGTCCACCTGCAGGCTCTGACTCTCAGCTCCCAGGAGGGACATTTACCATCATCAGTCCTCCATCTCCGCTGTGGTGAGTGGACTGACGAGGTCAGAGGTTAGACGCCAATCTAAACTTCAATCAAGCTTTTCCACATAGGTCAGTTTGCTTTGCTGGCTTAAATAAACTCCAATATTTACAAATTCTTATTTCTTACAATTGTTTGCTAGGATTTAGAACTTTACTTTGTTTGTTGCTCAACCATAATTTAACGAATACATTTCATTTTATAAAGGAGACACAGCTTTCACGTGAATGCAGGTTTTATAGTCTCCAAAACGTGTTTAGCATATTTTCAAACATCTGCTTTAGCATACGTTTTCTAAAACACTGTTTCAAACAACGGCTTAATGATATGAATTTGATTTTATAAGATCAGTAGAACATTTATAGAGGCTCAGTGAAATATGAATTATTTCACGTTTGTAAATGTGACAGCATAATGAGCTACTATTGATGCACTCTGTATATAAACTGTGTCTCATTTACAGAAACTACTGTTATACAACTGATTCACCAGCGTCAACAGAAATCTCTCAGGCAACTGGCAACTTTAATGCTCATGAGTCATTACCAAATAGTTTAAAAACACTTTTAATATAATTTCAAAAATGTTTCTTCTCTGGTGGCATAGCGTGATTTATTCTGACCCCGTAATAAATCACAAACTGCTTTGAAATATAAATTAGTAAAATGACTTTCAACAACAAAGTGCTCTTTGTGTATATCTGGTCCCCATGCAGAGTGAGTTGAATGAAAGGCCATAGGATCAAATAAGGAACACTGCAAAACATTCAAAGCCAGTGCATGAAATAAATGAAACGCAGTGCAAGGAAATGAAATGATGTCTGATATGGTCGAAGGGAAACATCGGAACGCGCTGGTTAATCATTTTCATATGACAAGACGCGGAAGTGATAAATAAACTCCAATGAATCATTTATTACCACACAAAAGCAAATAGTGGTAATCATATTTTATCATCCCGAGACATTGAAATCCATAAATGTGATTGCTTGGGTGGGGAAATTTACACTGAAGAGATATTTCCTGACTGTAGTTATACAAGTCCCATGAAATCTGGAGCTAAACGCATCAGTAGATGAGAATAGTGTTAATTCCTGATATATGGCGGAGCTACATCTGGAGTTCATGCAGAGTTCCAGTGACATAATGGGCGAACGTTCAGAAGGTTTTAACAAATAAAGGACGAATCCACGGTAATTCTGAAATGGAAACTTTTAATGATCTATTCCTCTCTCTTTGTGTGTTTCTGTGCCTGTAAGTATGTGTGTGTGTTTGTATGTGTGACTGTAGTGTGACTTTTCAAAGAAATACCTTTTTGTGCCAGCATTGCAAGTTCCACACACCCACGCACACACACACACATTTGGTTCACCCCTGCACACTGTCCAGTGTAACCAAACAACAGGCTCATGAAATGAAAAATATTTCCAGGCAAGTGTCACTTCAGTCACTGCGGTGCATTTCCAGATGAGACAGGAAACAAAACCAAACACCAAGCAATCATCTCACTCTCGTTATTGTGTGAACAATATGTCGTGCTGCGTCATGAAGTTCTACACTTGTTTTGGATTTCGGCAGCGGCTGAATTTGACTGGGGGGCTGGTATTTGTTCTGAAACATGGCCTAGCATGCACTTTGATTCCAGCCTAAGTTGTTTGTCAGAGGCAGTTCGGCAGATAAAGAGGATTTGTTTGGATGATGCCATTTCACACACTGGAATACCAATCTCCCACCACTGAGAAGGTAATCACATCTGCAGGAAGTCTCCTCTATGCACATACAGTTTCTCGTGCAGTCATGTTAGGCATGTGAAGCGGCTAAATGGCAACGCACCCAAAGGGAATCAAGAGGTAACGTATTACTGTGGGAGTCTGATACACAGAGCGTGAGAGTGAGAAGAAGCACAGACAGGCTGATATGACGCGTGAGTGTATTCAGACCCGCTGCGTGAGAATCTATTTCGCCAAGTTGTCGCCTTTCTTCTTCTTCTCCTCCTCCTCCTCCGAGCCCCACTCCCTCTTCTTCTCTTCTTCTCCTCAAAGCAAGCTGTATCTCTGCTAATGACCCGAAGTCCTTCCCTGATTTGGCCTCAGCTATCCAAAAGGATTATGAATAATGCATTGACTCTAAAATTGCAAAAGTAATCCTCGGAAATCTCCTTATGTACCCTGGCAGGCCGTGTTGTCTGTTCCAATTGCCCTTCAGTCCTTTGCGCTAAAATGCTGCATGTATGAAAAAAAAGGGGGGGGGGGGGGGACACAAAACAAAACAGTGTTCCATGATTGATTTAGTTCGACTACAATGTGGGAGTGACGCGGCTGTTTGTAAAAGAATGTAAATACAAGGCTGCACCCGTTTTCAATGCCATATCGGATCTGCAACACTGCTGACTCATGATTTATGCCTCGTTGCAAAGCAGAAAGAGAGAGAGAGAGAGAGAGAGAGAGTGCAGATCCCGCTTACATCTCTCGTCAGACTGCATCAACGCAACAATTCCTGAAGGGCCTCTGTGGGATATTTACATATGATATTACTGTCTAGCCCCTATCATGAATAGTTAAGTGATGTTATTACAGTGGCCTCCCTCCTGTCAAACATAGTAAATGCAAATGCAGCACTATTACAAACGGAGCGTATCGCAAACGCAGCATATTCTTCAATGCCACAAGCACTTTATTTTGGTAACATGCGTCCCGACAAGCGTTGTCCTGCAGGGTACCGCTCCATTCATTACGATACCACAACCTGATGCTTAGCTCATCATGCCTCATGTGTTCCAGCGTATGCATTGTCATTGGGCTATGGATCTGCATTGCACAAAGTTTTTTTTTTATCCTCACAGTTTCCATAAATTACTGAGTTGGACACTGCGCCAAGAATGACTTCACATGCACAACATAAAGGAATGAGATATTTCTCCAGGATTCTGTGCAGACGCCTTTTTCCAATCTATCAGATATGTGTGTGTGTGTGTGTGCGTGTGTGTGTGTGTGTGTGCGTACACTACAGTAAAGTATAGGTTCAGCCCTTATACACTCTGTATTGCTGTAATCTCTTTCTCAGTGCACCACCATTATCAACACCATCATCTTCCTCCAACAACACTCCATTTCCCTTTGGTCTAAGGCTTTTATGCAGTCTTTAGTTCAACTTTTGAAAACAACCCCACCAAGCTTTAAGGCCTCCACAATCACACACACACACACACGCACAGATACTGTATACTGCACATCTTCTTATTCCAGCTGTCATCCGGAGCTCTCTGTATCTATCTGAGCTGCAGGCGACACCTGTGAACGTTTGCTTTATGACATTGGTTTAAAAGATTTATCACTGAGCAGCACTTTCTCTTATAGGGGCACAGGAGTGGGAGGTTTTTTTTAAAAAAAGCTCCCAACCCTGTATCTCTTGGACGAGAGCACTGGCTGTGAAATGGATCCTTGGGAGGAATCTGGACAGGCTGAAAAGCGAGGCATTCTGGGTATCTTCTGCCACGGTGGGACCGCTCCAACATGTATCACTGCAGAACTTACATCTGTGGAGCATCACTTCGATAAGTTGGACTACACGCCTACTTAGCGTGATGCATGAACGTGATGATGAACTCAAGTGAAATGGAGAAGATAGAGTGACAAATGGGGGGGTGGGGTGGGGGTGGGTGGGTTGCTGAGACAGTGTGTTTGCAGCTTAAAGCCGTAGCCTGTCAGTTTCCTGTAAATTTAAGTAGTCAAGGAATGACGTGAAAGGAGCAGAGGGTAAGAGAGATAGACAGAGAGGGAGAGGCGCTCCGTATCTGGATGTGGTGCAGTTCCCATAGAGCTTCTCGGATCACACATGTCATTAGTCATGATACGTCTGAATCCATCTCTCACCATATTCAGCCTTGAGGAGCAGCATCCATCACCGCCATTGTCTCTTTATGCCACTTTAACAGGATAGGTGTTTCCCACTGAATGATTAGCATTCTGATGGCTTATCTTTGCGTAATATACAATAGTCTATTAGGGGGCGCTCATCAATATTCTTATTATCCAATTTACAAGTACAACAGCACTCAGTAATCAGCCCCTGCCTCATCAGATAAACACTGCATGTCTGCAAAGACACGCAGTGACACAAGTGTATTCATCAAAGTCACGTCACATCAGCACTCGCCCTCGTTCCTCATTGTAAAGACAAACCTTTGACACGGTCCCCTGATTAGTCATTAAACCTTCCACTGCTTGGATCAGAAAATGCCCCCTCCCTGATTTATCCACCTCTCCCGCATCACACACACACACACACACACACACACACACACGTACGCGCGTGCAACACACTTTAACAGCATTCTGTCATAACTCACGGGTGGTTTAGATATCCACTCAGATTTAATTAAGACTGGGGGAAGATGGGAGGACTGCATCGCCCCCCCCCCCACACACACACACACACACTGTAATACCCTAATATGTGTGCAACTTCAAAAAGACAGAGATCAACTCTTACCACACACACACATACGCGCGCGTGCAACACACTTTAACAGCATTCTGTCATAACTCACGGGTGGTTTAGATATCCACTCAGATTTAATTAAGACTGGGGGAAGATGGGAGGACTGCATCAACCCCCCCCCCCCCCCACACACACACACACACACTGTAATACCCTAATATGTGTGCAACTTCAAAAAGACAGAGATCAACTCTTACCTCGGGAAACAGATCAGAGGTGCAGAGGACAAGAAAGCACAGATCCCCAGCAGAGCCAGTGTTGGTCCATGTATTCAGTGGGTACCAGGGCACCGTCCAGCCACTGGAGCAGCTCTGCCAGGCTGCGGGAGGAGGACCAAGAGAGAGGCAGCCGGTGCAGTGACAGCTGGAGGAGTTGTGACACATCCAACAG
Source organism: Trinectes maculatus (assembly GCA_016785345.1). Lineage (NCBI taxonomy): Eukaryota > Metazoa > Chordata > Actinopteri > Pleuronectiformes > Achiridae > Trinectes > Trinectes maculatus. The sequence continues at coordinate 733,100 of JAFBJQ010000588.1, read as the reverse complement.
AGATTCAGGTTATCAGGATGAAAGAGAGAGGAAAAAAAGCAGACAGACATTGCCTCAAAACCTCATCTGGTCCTTGCCGATTTCCCCCTTCCTGCCTTTTTTACCCCTTTTTTTCCCCCCCCCCCCCCCCACACCTTATTCAAGCATCACTGACACTCATTTGCTCTTGTCCCTGCACTCACCGGGAACAGGCACTCACACACGCAGCGGAGATCTCCATCTCGCGGTGCTGCTGTTGCTGCAATCCCCGAGCCTTCGTGATTGAGTGTAGCTATGTGTGCGTGTGTGTGTGTGTGTGTGTGTGAGAGAGAGAGAGAGAGAGAGAGAGAGGGAGGGAGAAGGTGGGCTGGCGGGTGGGTGGCTATGGCAAAGGGAGGAAAGAAGAGGAGGAGGATGAGGAGGAGGATGTGGAGGGGGGTGGGGGGTAGGGGGGGGGGTGTAACACGCAGGCTGCTGGGGAAAGTCCAGAGTCACTGAGCCGCATCACTGGTGAAGACCCCCTTAACTTGTCCTCCACAGACTGGCTCCATTGACACCGAGCTGTTATATAACCTGAAGGGCTTCGGGAGACAGGAGACGAGGGAGCCGTGAAATAATCATGCATTGTGCTTTTAATTGGATGCCTCCTGCACCCGGCTCCTTCCATTAATCTACACATTGTTTATGAGAGGTGCTGAATAAAGCAGAAAAAAGAGAGAGAGAGAGAGAGAAAGTGGCTGTGTAGCTGCACAGAAGGGGGGAAACAGAGGAGGCAGAGAGGCAAGAGGACGTCAGTGTTAATGAGAATCTCAGACAGGAGAGAAAATGAAATGATGAGAGGGAGGTAACACGTTGTCTCAGTTATGCATTTGTATGTAAAAACAAGACTTTATAGGCTGCATTCATATATTCATGCAGAAGTCTTGTTTTTACAGTGACATGAAATAAAAGGAAACATTAAAAGAATTTCTTAAGAAGGGATATGGGCTTACCAAAGCACTGTGCAATAAAATTAGTTATTGTTATTATTGTTATTCGTAACAACATGCAAAATTGACGTATCAGAAGGAAACCTTGTGGTTCCTGGGAGCTCCATTTTACACAAACAAATTTAAAACGACCATATTGTGGGAGCAAGAGTAGGATGCAATTAAATCTTATATATAGTTCTGCCTCCTAGTGGGAGACTTTAAAAAGACATTGTGAAAATCTTGCAACGACCTTACCCTAAATAAATACTAGAGACTAAATAAGCTGAAAGCTCCACGTGGACCATACCTTTTTTTTATTTATTTATTTTTGCTGTGATTCTTTATTCAGAATTATTACAGTTTCCACAAAGTAAAAAGAATGGCTGAATGATGAATCATTATAATTAAAGAGAGTATTGCAAATAAAAGTTAATCTCCAACTTACTGAAATGCTGCATCACAAAGTTTAAAACCTTGCTATATAATATAATATATTCTATATATGTACCCTATGACCCTAGAACACTTTTGGCTGGTAAGGAAAGACACTCAAACGTTTCGCAAACAACTTTAGAAAACTAGAGATTTCTCTCAGTAGCCAACATAACCAAATTTGCCAGGCCTCCTCCACAAATGTTATTTTTTTTGAAAACAGGCTTCTCTTTACGTGCAGATACATACATATGATGTACAATTTAGCAAACTAATACCTTTAATTTAATTAGAAGTGGTATCGTTTGGCTCTGCACCTCATAAAATGATAGCCGGACACTGAAGCCTGTTATAGAGTAGAACTTTGCCAAAGCTCCATAAGAATCGATTGAAGAGTAAATTCAGGCTTTTGTCATTTACTGCAGCAGAGAGCTAATAGAGGTCTGAAATCTCCGCACGAGTTTCGGAGCTGAATTTTGGCCTGTTGTGTTTTAAGTTGCGTTAACTCATTGATTTCGGTGCAGTAGTTTAGAGTTAGGAGCGCAGGTGACAAAGTTTGCTTTCTTTGCTCGTGTGCTGCTTCAAATGAGTTATTTTATTCCAAAAGGCTGAGGGGTGGCTGGTGCAGCGATGTGCTGACTGTTGTCTTATCGATTTAATTGTCTGTTTCCTCCGAGCTCTGCCTGCTCGTGGGCCTTTGACAAGCTTCTGACTGCTCTCCCTGCCTGCACATGCCCACAACACAACGGCTCCCCCTCAGTCCCAACACCAGCTTCATCTCACTGTGCTTAATGACTGGAACAACACAGAGTCGACAAGTAGGGAAAATCCGTCCCCCTGCCACCACTTTCGTCAACCCCCTCTCCACCCGCCATGCCATTTATTGACCTGCCAAAGGCTGTGAGCCTGCAGGTCTCTGCATATGCAGGGACTTTAAAGTCGTCATAATTCACTGTAAATGATGGAATTTGGTGTATTTGAGGGATGGCGCGGGCAAGTGAAAATAAATGCTTGAAAGGGAAAATGGCAGATGCGGCATAAAGGATTGAAGGAGCGCTGAGGTTCATAACACAAACACTATTCTATTCTATCGTGTCGTTGATTTTCCAGTCTCCGCTGAGTTCTCCCCAAAGGTCCCAAAGGTACAGGAAGTGTGCACTGACAAAAGCCTCAGAGGACACTGAGAAATGTTTGCATTAGCATATGAAACAGCCAAAGCAGTAAACACACATTTTTATCTCTTATCTAAATTATTCATGAGCCTTTTCCCACCGTGTGCTGCTATAGCACACGGGGATCAGCACAACTAAGATCCCCGCATACAGCCGCAAACATGAATAAACACGGACTGTCTCATTATGAGCCGCTGATCCAAACGTCAAGACTGCACCTGCTGAAAAAAAAAAAAAAACTTTTTGGTGACTGCTATTTGGAGCCAGTGGGAAAGGCTCATCAGTGCCGATCGTTCATTTATTGTTCAAAAACATAATCCAAAAGCAAGGATGATGAAGACAGAAACATCTAAGCAATTACTGGTTTGCACATTCCCAAGATGAACAGTATTTTTCTGAGATATCTTAAATACTATAGCATGGATTTCCATTTCCATGGGAAAGCTGCTGATGGACTTCAGGGGATGAATCTCAATTACTTTGGTGATCAAGTGTTAAAATTTGTGGCTCTGACTAAATGGATTTGTGAGCATCTTCCTTTGTTTGGACGATTGTGCTTCGCAGAGTTTGAGGCACAATGAAAATACGAGTTATGTTTAATCTAAAGCCCAAAGAGTCGGCACAAAGCGACGTTGCAGGGGGCTGATTGGAACAAACAACAGGGATGCCAGAGGGTGTCGGGTCCAACTCGGTCTGTTCCTCTTTTTTTTTTTTTAAATTTTCCCCAGAAGCAAACAGTAAGTGCAGACGGTTAGTGTGGCTGAGAGGGCTGGATGGAGCGGAGCAGACAAAGTGAGTTAATGTGAAAAACAAGGTTAAGGTTTCAGGGGGAACGGGTCCCAAAATACAGACGCTTTTCCCAGAATCACAAGCGATCACACAAGGTTTGGCAGAGGCGCCGACTCGGCAGAGTAATGATGGTCTGGCAGGTTGCTGGTGTTTGGGTTGATCCTTATCAGCTGCAGCAGGTGAGCGTTGATTGATGACTGATTTGCAGGTGCGTGAATGAGTTGACGAGCGGCAGGGGAGAGCGTGCCACAGGGACACACACACACACACACATACACACACAGACCCAATAAGAGGTCCAAAAATATTAAAGAGTACCCATAATCCCAATGGGATTATCCCAGATGAACTGCATTACTGTTTGGGATTCCTGATATTGTCACTATCTACAATAATATTTACAATTTTGGGTTTTGTCCCATTACCTAACCACACTTAGCATTTTGTGCTAATTAGCAAATGGAATCCAGCAAAGCTAAGGAGCTATCATGGTGTTTGTGAATTTACAACGCAAACAACATCATCAACCTCCCACTCCCACGTCCAAAAAAAAAAAAACACACTAGCTAAACGGCACGCCTAGTTAAACACACACGCGGGGTTATTCTCCAAACTGCCATAATGTTAAATGGTATTGTTCTTGTTAAGGAGATAACAGGTATTAATGCACTGACTCTTGCTCTCTTTTAGTGTGTTTTTCCTTCCCCCCAATAAACCACCACTACAGTTTTAGCCTGACAAATAGCATGAAAAAACACAACGCCGTTAATCACTATTAATGTCTCTGGAAAATTGGCTTAGCTATCAGTAAAAACTCCCACAGAAAAGCCAACGCTAATGCTGCTGAACTCATTTCCAGGATGCAGAACTGGCATGTAAACACACTGAAAGTAATAGGCTATAGAAATGTTACATAAGACATAATTCCCCCGTTGGCTGCTGATGATTACCTCTTAACTATTCTTTTGGTGTATAAACACAAGTTATTATGATGTTTTGAAATGTAGTCTGTGTCCCTTTGACCCTTTTCAGTGGCACCACTCAGTCAGACATACAAATTACATTTTTTAATACAACACCTTAATAATAAAAATACATTATGGTAAAAAAAAAAAATCTCTTTGTGTATTTGAATAAAAAAGTATGACAGGTCTTCAGACAGCTAATCTGGTGAGAGCAGCGTGATTTCTTATGTAGCAGTTACTCTCTGCCAAATTTTAATGTTTGTGCACCAGTAAAGTCTGATTTGAATATTTAATTACAAGGTGTTCTGTTGAAGGTAGATGGAATATAGTATATTCTAGTAGAATGTACCTTGGAATCAGTGGGTAATGGCAATCCACATACTGCAAGCACTGGTACTGTACAAAACTTTGCAGCATTGCTAAGGGTTCTGCAGGGACTCATATACTAAGACCAGCATGCTAATATGCAGACATTAGTTTTACATCAGTTGGGCAAAAAGTCCAAAAGTCCAAAGTAAATGAATGTTTCAGCACAATTTTGTTTTACAGTCACACAGCGTACTCTGTGCACATAAAGGTCTCTACATTGCAAATATACTGGTAAGTCCCTGCAGCAGTCCTGACAGCATACTGTCAATAGAGGGGCTGCTGGGTGTAGGTGGTGGTCTATGGTGCTGGTGGTGGTACCCAGTGTCTAACCAACTAAACTAAATGTGAGAAATGATCCCTGAGCCTCAGTCCGCAACACTTTTATACATACACTAATTCAAAGAGGGTTTTAGGTTGTCAGGAAAAACCCTTAGAGGCGTGGTGGACAAAAAAAAAGAGAAGATATATTTACATTATAAGATATAGTTTTACATATGAGCTAAAAAGATATGCATTGCATGGTTTGAGTGATATTTGATAAGGTGAGGCGGCTTTGAAGTTTCCGCACGTGTGACGAATGTCGTCTCATCCAAATTAAATCGCTGTTACTCGTCAGCGTTTTCCATTTGCTTTCAAATGATATCACAGTGGTAACAGACTCCACTGGCCATCGTGTGAGCCAGACATACAGGCCATGCTGTGTCCTGCTGGAATATCAGGGCATTACCCCTTGACACAGCATGTATGAGCCATGATTGATGACCCTTTGTCACCCAGGCAATGTAATATTTTATGCTTTCCCACATTACTCTGTGTCTTTAACCTTGCAGCCCACATCATCACGGACATGTAAATATTTTATTCCAGACCTTGCAGGTACGTGGGTATTTTTTAGTCACAGCTCTTTGCACTGTCATATACTGTATATACTATAAAGGTTTTATAATATAATATATTGTAGAATTTTATAATTTTTTTTTAAATGAAGCTTCAGATGTAATGCACCTTTTGAGCATGTTTAAAAATGGCATATATACTATATTTGAGTGCCACAAAAGCACATGCCTCCAAACCATAACACTAAAATTCGGATCATTAAGATCCAGGTCCATTAGCAGAAGTAAGAAAATGGCAACAGGTTTTTCTTTGAACATTTTTATCTGCACCTCTGAAGATATTTTCACTTGTTCAACTAAAACTATGCCACGTATCCAGCTACTCTTATACCTAATAGCACGGAAAGACTCGATGACTCTTGATGGCCCTTTATGTTGAATGTTTTTTAATCTCGAACCCACCGGCTACTGAATTATACTGTAGCTACAGCAACTGGCTGCCCATAAAATGTAAAATGGATTTCATTTTTTTGGTTTGATAAGCCCCTCAAGTCTTTCTTAAAAATTGCCACTACTCCTCTGCTACTCACTGACTTTGGGGTGATCTGATATTTAGTGAAGCTTTCTAGGCGCGTCTCTTATCATTTCTGAAGTGGAAAACCGCCGAGAGGGGTGGCAACACAGTCGTTCAAAAATAACACAGCATAAATGGATAAAAAAATGCTCTGATGTTTATTGTAATTCATGAGGGTAAAGTAGGAAAATAAATTAAATGATTTCTCTCGAGCAATAATGATAATAATAATAATAATAATAATAATAATAATAATGATAATAACAATGTTCTATTCACCATATGCTCTGTTTCAACCAGACACTTAATAGGATGTGCGATGGACTGTAGCCAGCCATTCATTTAAACAAGGTGAGCGTTGGGGCACAAACACACATCAGAAACACATTCATATTCACAGCACCACACTGTATCTATCGCTATATTACATGCAATCAGCGATTCATATGCAAACATACATCACCCGGAGCGGATGATTTGCTGTTGTTTGCTGCTGATTGCATGGGCAGTATAGAAATTCCGCTCTCGATAATGCATGAATATATCAGCTTCTCTGCAGGCTTGAAGACAGTTCTTCTATAACCCCTCCCACCCCACTTTTTTTTTTTTTAAATCCGATATTTTTCTTCATTGTTCCCTGTCCGCGTCCTAAGTCAAAACACAGCGGCCCACATTACGTGTGTCGGAACGCTGTGTCAGGGATCCGCAGCTCTGACAGCTAAATTTGCTGGAGTGGTTTTCAAACCTCGTCTCGCAGAACCCCTGTTTAAGGCAGCCCCACTGAATGGCAGCAGATTGCATTGAGGACTTTATAATGATAGTTCTGAATCGCTCCCCAAATAATCTGTCTCAATTCATACACCCTTGAGATGAAGCAGCAGCTCGGTATTGCTGGAGAGAAGCTGTCAGATCTGTCAGGAGCAATAGTGAAAGGGCTTACTCATCACTGGGTTCCACGCACTGTGCGCTCTTGAACACCCACCACTGATCTCTCTGCACTGTGGACATATAGGCTTACTGCTTATTGAATGTTTCAGTGCAGCCTCCAATAGCCATTGATTTCTTTTTACAAAATATGCATACTGTAGCAACGGATCCTTCACTGTATCTGCCGTCGGCCTGAGGCACGGCGCCTCTGGCGAAAAAAACACACGACAAAAAAAATCAATGGATCGATCGTGCTCCAACTTCAGGCTTGAAACCCAGACGGTTCTGCACACACGTATATGGTCACAGAGTCAGAGTTTGACAGAGCCAAATCAAACTCTTATATCGGGGACCGAGGTTTCAGAGTTTGACAGAGCCAAATCAAACTCTTATATCGTGGACCGAGGTTTTGGTAGAAGAGAGACTTTCATGGTGAAAAGAAATCAGAAATGAAAAGGACAAAGACTGGAATTGGAATATTGGAAAGGAAAGTCGCTTAGTGGCTGTAGGCTGAGCTAAAGTTCTGTCTGTAATTGGGGGTGGAGGTAATTATAATACAGGCGTCAAAAGTCAAAAGTCAACTGTCCCCGTCTTCTTCAGATTGGAGGTTTGGAAAGCGATGAAACTTGGATTTGACATAATTGATCTAAAATTTTAACTCACGTGGCAGTTGAACAACTGTGAGACAATCCTTCTGCAATTAAAACAAAAGCTGTGGCTACAGAGGGGGTGCGTCGCAGTGGTTCCCACAAATGTGGTTGAAATCCAGAGGCATCGCTGGTCGGAAACCACCGTCTGGTTCTTTTCGTCCAATGTTTTGGGTCATTATCATGCGTTCCTGACCAAACAGCCTCTCTTCCTTTGTTAATTGCCTGTTTTCTCACCACTGCAACAGTATACAGTGCTACCATCCCAATAATGATCCAATGGTGTACTAGCAGTTTCTTCCAACTCTGTCTTTGTGCCGACAGAAGGTTTGTAAGTAATCAACAAAAGCTAGGGAACCAGTGGGAATTTGTATGAGCTTTCAAGGCTTCATTTACTTTCATTGCTGCAGGAAACCTTCAGTTAACCAACTTCTAAAACCCTGGAAAAAGCCTGCTTTCTATGAAGTTTTGTGTGTTATTTATTTATTTTTTGCCAAGAGCAGCTTGCAACAGACAATGTTATATCTTTCACTGGACTTCACCGTCTGGAGCTGTTGACGTCTTAATAAATACATAACATACCTTATAGATATAAACACTGTTTGGAGGTTTAAGATACTCCTGATTGGTTAGAGATCAGTTTAGAGACGCACAAACGCTGTAGTGCAGGGTCTGGCTAAAAGCAGCTTCAGCTAAGCTTTGCTGTAACAGAAAAATAAACCCGGGATATGTGACCTGCATAGTAATGATACTGGGGTGTAAGAGAGAAACACTTCACCTGCGATGGCTTTTCCGCAGCACATTATCTATCCAAACAGCCAGCAGATTGTGCACTGTAAAACTACAGCAGCAAATTTCAGCATCGCCCTTCAGGCTGACAGAGGTGGACGAGAAAGTCTAATTTATAAAAAATATATTACTGGGAAACGTTGCACAAGAAAAAAGCAGAATATGTTGATTTGTTCGGGAGATTGTAGTAAATTGGAAGAAATGGAATAAAAATAAATAAATGAAAGAGGTGTAATGATGGTGAGAACATCATGACATTAAAATGTTTTTTGTTGAAACACCAAAATTAACATATAATTGCAGCAGCAGCCTTTTTTTAAAAAGAGGAAGAAAGAAAGTCATTGTCAACAACATGTTTGCAATCAGTGAAGATGATCACTGTTTGTGCAGATGCAGATAGTTTCTATTAAATTGGCCCCTCTTCCTCTTTAGCAAACAACTGCTTTGTTCGAAGGGCAATCTTGTTGCTTAGAAACAACGATAATGATGGCGCGCGGATATTTTAAATATACTCTTCAAAGCAAACAGAATAACAGAAGCACCTAATGCATTTTTAATAGTATGCACCAGCTCAACCAAACCCCTTGTTTTTAATATGCCTTGTGGTATTTTGATTGCTACTGAAGGCCACTGACTAGGGTCCTTTAGGGAAACGATGATGTTCAACTGCCAACAAGATAATTGTTATGCTCACATTGACTTGAACCGTGTCTGTGTCGGCTACAGCACAGTAAATGTCAGTGGTTCTTGTTAACTGCTGCCTGTAATAATCGTTTTGTGAATTAAGGGATGTTCACTTACCGGTTATCATATAGCGATAACTCAAGAACTAAGGGGTCCCCTCATTAAGATAAGGCACGGGGCAAATGAATGGTGTAAGTTCCCGCTTGTGTTAATCGTGGAGGTAAAGACTTTTTAATTTTGCTTTATTTGCCTGGAGGATTTTAATAAATGAAAACATTAAAAAGCTAATCAAAGAAACATTTATGCATCCTCAAACAAGGCTATAATGACAGTGGCCTTCATGCAAAACAAAATTCATTTTCTTATATGTATCATTTTAAATATAAGGCTGTAAGAACTGGTTTATTATCAATGGCGATAAGCATTAATGTCACTGAAAGATGGATTTGAGTTGACTTTGTCTCCCTTTATTTTTTTATCCGCAAATAAATAAAACACCCTCCAATCACATATAAAAACTTGACTGCAGGTTTGTGCAATACATATCGTATATATTTACATACTGTACTTTCTGAACACAGATTGCCACGTTGTTTACCACTTTCTTCTTTTTACCACTTCAGCAAGCAGACACACATGCGCGCACGTGTGCGCCCATTGATCTGCCGTCAGCGAACGCTGTGCTTTTCGGAGAGATCACTTCATTTGTTCAGCAGCTGTGGGGACGTGAGCTGCTGGAAGTGCCACGTTGCTGCATTCGCACGTGACCTATTAGGCCAGCCTAGAAATACTGCAGCTGCTCTAATTGCCTCCTGCTGCGCTGTCCTGTTTGTAGACTTTCATCTAACTCCATTCACTCACATTCAAGGAAAAGCTGCCGGAAAAAAAAAAAGATGGATAATGGACGCAGATACAAGATCCTCTTAAACTAATAATAATTCCGTAGCTGCAGCATCAATACTCATCCTCTTGTATCATTATGTCAGTATGTTACTTTATTGTCCCGGCTCATCATTGGATCAGATTTACTCTGTAATGTGACCCAAAAACACACATTTTGTTATGTACCAGCTGCTACCAGCGCACTGTACCATGTGCATTCCCTCAGATAACAACGAGCTACTACAACATGGCCCTTTTTTATTTGGACCTCACTGCAGTGTGTTGTTTACGTATCAGGAGAACCACAATGAGATCACGTCTGTGCCATGAATATTTGACCGTATGATGCAAAATGTAAAAGCAGAGGAAGCGACTGACAGCTACACCTCCACCTGCTGCCCTCATGGCAGCCTTGATGGAAATGAAAGGCAGGCTTTTCATTTTGTCTCTGTTGAGTAATAGCCCACCGGGCATGCCCACCTAATTGTCCCTGTCAGGCTTGTAAATCATTGAAACACCCCCCCACACCCCCCACCCCTCCTCATAACACGCAGCCTCTTCTTGCATAATCCTATTAGGCACCACGCTGTCAAACAGAGCGGGGGGGGGGGTTGTGTGCAGGGACACACTGTAAATCGTATTACTGTAACTATTGGCCTGTAGATATAGTTTACATGACAGTTAAAGTTCAATCTTCCATACAGGCAAAGGACATCTGGATGTGCAGCTTTAAGGCTCTGTTTCAGTAATTTTCGTGCATCGTATACAGCACATGGTGCAAGTGCACTTAAGCTTTTGAGCTTAACCTTTGAAAAAAAATAAACTTTGCTGTGCCAAGTGCAATAAAGTGGACGCTTTAACTGTGAACACAAGCACAATATCTAAGTATACGCACAAGTACGTGCAGCAGCCTTTATTGGTGTATTAACTTTAGCGTGTTAAATACTTGGTGCGGATGATTCAGGAAACAGAAAATTTAGCAGAATAGGAATTTGTGTCCTTGATGGAGTGAAACTTGAAAGACAAAATAACAAAAGCAAACTAAAGGCAATTTTTTTTAGTTTAAAGTTTAAAGGGATAAGACTAAAGCAGGACATCGTCATTCCTCCCTTTCTCCGTCCGTTCTGGGTGAGACATCGCTCACTGATGTGGAAGAAAACGTCACGTCACAGGCCTGCGCCCACAGGTCAGATCTGACGGTGTCATGACCCGGCACTGTCTCCACATGGCTGACTCCCATCGAGTTAAGCTGATCCAATCCCTTCCTGATCAGCAGCCAGGAAATTAAGTTACACTGTAGGATGGCCCAGACTGTATATGGCAGGTCACTTTTTCCTCCTGTTAAAAGCTTCAAACATTGAAGCGATTAACCTTTTTTTGTTTGGACAACCATAATGGATTATCCTATCCGCCAGTCTTCTCACTACAGCTTCCTCTTTCTAATGTACCTTTTTTTTTTAAGCTGCAGCAAGACTGGGCCTACTTTTTTATTGTTATATGCCAACTGGAGACAACTTAAAAATCCCCCCCAGCCATTTCCTAGAGATGGACATGTGCTTGCACAGCCAAAGACGGCCAGATGACTCCATTTCAAGTCCATTTGAGCCAATTGTAGAAAAAGCTATTGGATGCCGGTGCTTACGTGGGGGCACTTGGGCTGGTGTTTTAGCTGCTGGGCTAAAACTCATCACAAACTTCTCAGTTGCAGGAAAACAGACTGCAGCCAAGGCAACTGCAGTGTGTTAATGCTAAATTAACTGCTATACTTATACACATCGCTCTGCTTATTTAAAGTTTTTTTGACCTTTCAAAGTAATTTGTAGCACTTTTGTAATACATTGTCAGGTTTGATGTCTTTTTTCTTTTTTTTTTTAGACTCCTCCACACAAAATCAGGGTTAACTGTCTATTGCACATTTATGAGCGTACTTTATTCTGACAGACATTAATCATACTTCGCATACTTTGACATTGCAGAATAGCACAACCTTCTCTTTTCAGGGTATTGCCATTCCATTATTATGTACACAAAGACAGGAATAAATGAATATTTTATGACAAGTTTTCTTACAGTGTCACGTAATCATCTGTTTAAAGGGAGTGAGCTGATTTGTGTGACTGTTGGATATTTGGCAAAATGATAATTATTTTTTAATAATCACATGTTCTGTGCACTTATCAAAATGTTCTGTGTCATGTCACTATACTCCGCTGTATAATGGGTATGAATGCAGCCAGCCAAATTATAATCCTTGGCATGAAAAGACTGATGCAGAATTGATTGCCACATTGTTTTTTTTAGTACACAGCCACTTGAAAAGGACAACAAATCTATAGGGACTTCGGCAAAATGCCTGCATGTGGATGATGATGGATGCGTGTGTGATTCAGGACCTCTTGAATATTAATTGATAACAACCTCTCTGTATCTTGAAGCGTGACATGGGTGTACATGCAACCTGGAATTAACTTTTTATTTTGCCTGCATGCCATACTTCTTACTACCTTACTATCAACAATGACATTGAATCACTAGCATAGATAATGATTCACTCCCTGATGTGCGGATTCCTCTGCTTCTGTTCAGAGTGTGAATTCATTTAGATGTGTGACCTTTGTCTCGGAGGTTGTCTGTTGAATGCGATGGCCCTCGGTGGGTTTCCATCAAATGCCGTTGGGGTGTCTCCAGTTCATATGCACTAATGAAGACTCAAATATTCTTTTTCAATTTTTTATTATATAATATTCACCCTAATGTCCATTCTAGTCTAGTGAAGGGAAAAGGAAGCATCCAGTTTTTGTCACACAGAATCACATTTCTTTTTGTTTTGCATTGCTTTGTGGCACCAAGCTCCTGTTTTCATTTTTAAATCTGCCTATTTCAATTCGTTTTCTGCCGAGTGACCTTTCCTGTGGGGGAAAAAGGCAGAAACCGTTGGACGTGTGTATGAAACTTTGTGTTTACTGTTGCACTTCACTGCTGTTTGGTATCTTGTAAAACTTGAGCACGTTTATCATCCAAAGCAACTACAGACATTTTATTATCGGGGACTGGATTAGAGGTGGCAAGAGTCTCCTGCTTTTATGGCAAGGGTCTTTTCATTTGCCGAATCATTCACACTACACCACTTGGCAATTTCACACTGCACAACTCTGTGCTTTCGATCATCTGTGTTCCGAAACGTCCGGCGGAATATTTGTTCCAACTCCCGTTTGTGAACTGGTAGCTTGTTCAAACCTAAGTTTTGAATATATCCTGGAACTTGAATGTATATAAAAACAAATGTGTTTACTGCAATGGTTGAAGCTACAGTTCGGTTTCACTAGTTTACGCTGATGACATCTTTTTGTGTGTCGCCTGATCCACTGGCTCCATGGAAAACATCTTCCATAAAAACAAGTACGAATCCTCTCTAAGTTCTTTCGCTCCTTAAATTAACAGTGATCGCTTTCATTTACTGCTCCTGACTTGTCTTAACGTTTCAGAAGTATCCGTCCAAGAAGCGCTTCTTAATTCTTTTGTGTTTTCTTTTTGTACTGTTGCAGCTTTGAATAACCACTCAGAGATCAATTGCAGAACAGTCTGATCCCACTTCTAAGCCAAGCACGCTCATTTGAAACAAACAAAAGCAGAGCTTACTAGAAAGCAGCGTGGCAGCTCCTCCACACACCCACACACAGACTCTGCAGACACTACAACCAAACATTTAATGAGACTCTGTCTTCATTTGCTGCTGCTGAGGTGACGGTTGAGAATATCTGGGAACATTATCCAGGCAGCTTGGATCCAGTGGACAAAGTGGCTGACATGCAAGAGCAGGCACAAAGCCCCCCAGAAGTCATGTAACTTCATAGCATTGTGTGGAAAATTAGTTTAAGTGCATTCCTGCCACAATTTTCCAATTAAAGGGATTTTTAGGAACACAGATAAACAGCCACAGATATAAAAAACGATGTTACTCATCACAGACGTTATTACTGTGTATGATTTTACCTCGCCGAACATTCAGATCAGCTCACCACATGATTTATGGGTCCGTTTTATGTTAACACACCAAATTAACTTAGGTTAGACGCTTAGCTCACGGCTCACAGATAATTAGCTAAAGTGCAATACTGAATATTGGATCTGAATTGGATTTTTGTAAAGTAATTAAATGTGTTGCAAACCAAATTGTAAGTTGTAATTTGTCTTCACTGACAATGTACATTTCAAAGAAATCAAACTCAACCCTGCTAATGGCATAATGAGAGTGTTGTATTGTACTGAAATTTGTACTGTACAAATTTCTTGTGCAATCTTCACTGAGCAGAGGCAATAGGATTAATGCCATGATTAGTGAATTAAATGATTAACCTTCTTGTTTAAACGTGCTCAAAATTGATTTGAGCTTTTCTCATCCTTCATTTGTGCCGTTCAGTATTTACTTTAACTGCGTGTTATGCATCTAAATGAGGAGTAATTGAGAAAATGATTCTTGAAATGACAGAGATTTTAAAAAGGCAACAATTCATAAGGCCAGTAACTTGCATAGTGAGGTCAGCATGAGCGCGACCTTCAAGTAGGATACAGTAATAAAGAGATGACGCTTAATGACACTTGAAGCTGAGCGTCACGCTGACATCGGACTCTTTTGCTCCATCATTTTATGGCACAACTCGGGAACAGAAGGAGGAATTGTGAGCACACTGACTGGTTGCCAGAGGCATCCAGCCATAAGACAGTCATTCTCATTTACAGTGGAGCGGGCAAAAAGTAGCTCCTATATAGCAGTTTTTTTTTGAAGTACTCGGGCACTTGGCCAACCGCTGCTTGAAGGATACATGCAAACATACATTATACATTCAAATATACAAAGTTAGACGTTTAGAATCAGGTTGATGCTGAATTTCATTTGAGTTGCAGTTATTTTTGGATGAATAAGATTCAGACCTCATACCTTGGCACAGACATATTGTAATTATATATGAAAAAGACATTATATATTTGACATTAGATAACAAGAACAAAGCAAGGACTTTGTCCCTGAGGTGAGGTAAAACATCTCGCAGTGTGCAGGTGATAAGGTAAAAGCCCAGACTGTCCAAACAGATTCGCAAGTGGGTTAAAATTAACATCTGACAAGCAAAGCCAACAATCATATTTCAGAGGAGACTGCACAATCTGCTCAATGCAAAACCGGCCTGCATAATTTAATACTTCCACTGCTCTGCATAATCAGTGGAATCACTCATGACTTTGCCGGAATAACATTAAAGCCTTCATCTAAATAAAAATACATTGTTGCCTGCCATACGCATTTTGAATATGAACATGGCAATAATAGTAATAGATGCTGAGCTAAAAGTGTATTATGATTGCAAGCGCTGCATCCAAACCGTGTTCACGAAGCGAGCTATGCATGTGTGTGGTGCAGCTATGCATGGAGTGTTTGATGGTTAGAGAGGGAAAGAGGACAGTGGTCAGAGCCAGTGTTTGGGGTCGATACACAACACAGTCCCAGTGGAAATCCACTTGCCGTGGATCTCAGCTGCTCGTAGTCAGGCCTTATTAAAAAACAGGGCTAGGTAAAAGTCTGGGTTTGAAGATCATCACCCTTCACCATTTGATGTTCTGGCTGATTATTGTACAACATTTAACCACACCAGGCTCCAGATACACTCATTCAACCATCTTAATTTATTTGACCAAGATATGATACCACTGTTAACATAAGGCAGAAATGCTGCTCACAATGAGAACTGTAACAGAATAAATTCACATTTAGATTCCACTTGGCTTCTGCTGAGAGGGGAAGAGACTCCTTGCACAGACTGCAGACACTAACAAATTATACCAATTCATATCCCCTGGGCGAACAAGGTTTGGTAATAATAAAATTTGGAACATTTCACAATGTGCCGGGATCAATATATTGATGGCTTCCTCAAGCACTTGTAACTTACCAGTTTCCCAGATAAAATAAGCAACATCATCCAGTCGCTGACTTTTATTGACCAGGCGTCAGTGATAAACGGTGATGATCACTTACAAACGGAAGCTGTGGCAGTATACTGTTCTGATACACCCCTTTATCTCTTCTACGAAATAAACTGACACCAGTATGAGATATAAGATAGTGCTGCAAACTCTTTATGATCTGGTCATAGAAATATAATTTGACTTGTTATTACTATTCAGCTCTCGTTTAATGTACTGGCCAAAGTCATAGCAGGCTTCTCATTAACCAGTCGGGCATCTCAGAGTGGAATTAACTGTCATCAAACGGATAAAAAAAAAAAGGCATGATCAATGGTAAAGTCATCTCAGTGCTTTTAACCTTCTAAACAACTACTCAAAAAAAAAAAAAAAAATGCTGGCTCACTTGTTATAATGGCATTGTTATGCTGCAATCCAGGCTCTCACTTCATTATGAATACTGGTCCCTAATGCTCTGTTGCACAGTGATGATATGGAAAGATGCTACGTAGAGCAAATACCTCCAAAGTGACTGCAGTGAATTAACAGACTGAAGCAAATGAAAAAGTCATTTGAATGTCATTGATATGGAGATTATGTTTATTCACATCAATTATGAATTGGCCATATCTGGGCTGAACCTCCCCAATGTCCAAGCTCCTAATGTGGGGCTTGAGTCATAAAAAAAACAGGAAGAAATTACACTGAAAATGAAGTTTGGCTTTTAAAGTAAAACAACAAACCTGAAAGAAGAAACCACACAAAAATATCAACCTAACCATTAACTATATATACAACGATATATCCAGCAATACATTTTCATTTTTTTCCCCAGTCATTTTCTAATGCACTTTCTGATTAACTCCTCTTTTATTTTGAAGTGTATTTCCTTGTTTTGGCTCAGGTCATCTTTACTTCCTGCCGTTGTTTAGGTTTCTTCCCGAGCTGATTAGCTTCACCTGGCCTTATTAGCTTCACCTGGTCTGATTAGCTTCACCTGTGTCTAGTTTTCGCCCAGTCTTTTTAACCCTTTGCATCTCTCCTTAGCCTCTTTTTCTCAGTTCATGCTTTTGTTCATGTTGGGATTATACCATCCGCCTGTGACACAGCAGTTTTTTAGCATTCCTGTGGATTTTACTTGGTTTGCGCTGCCTGCTACGTCACCACACGTAAGTTTCCCATTGTTTTGTTAATTATTAGCACCTTGTGTATGTCTCCTCTCTGCTCTGTCTGATTTTGTATTCATAGTATGACTACCTTGTCTAATATGAGGGCATGAGTGTGATGTAATTATGGTATGTTATGGTGTGAGCTGCATTTCAAAGTTGGATGTGTTGCTCTATCTGTGTGCATTGGTTTCAGCCATATCTAACAGACAGTTGTTGCATTGTCTGAGGTCTTGACCTGGTTTTGTGTGTGACTAATAATGTATCATGTTTCGGGGGATCTGCTTTGTCAGTGAGTCATGGACATTCAGCAAGAGCAATGACTGTTGATAAATTCACAAATCATACCATGCAGGGTTTTTTTTCTTCCAGCATGGTATTGTGATGCAATGCTTATATTGATATATTGCACAATACCAGCAGCACCTGTTACAGTTTTGCATTCAGCTTGCAACTTAGATTGATCATTATCATGGAAATCTTTAGTCTGCAATGAGTAATAGACACGTTTTTGATCATATATATATATATATATATATATATATACACACACAGATTAAAGGATATAGAAGGCTAAACTAGACTAAACTACACTGTTCAGCCCTGTAAGATCAGCATAGGTTGAAGAGGGTTATTTGTTCTCTCAGTACCTGGCAGGACTTGCTAATGAAGAATAATCCCTTTCAACTTTCCCAGTCCTCTATTAGTCAAAATAATTTTTTTTCCTCCCCTCATCATTCAGGACATATTTTTATATTATTACCACAGTTACCTGCAAGAGACTGAAAAATATCTTCACAGTGCAGTAATGAAATGGCAGGTTGCATCATAATCCATTTGAATTATGGGTGTTTTCGATCTTTATTCTCTGTATATGGTTCCTGCCTGGATTTTCTTTTTCTGAGTAAAATAATTTTCCGGGTTTAATGGTTAAGCTTTTGCCAAACAGCCAGGAAACGTAAAGCCCCAAGCGATTCATGCAGTTCTGTACACGCGCGCGCACACACACACGCACACACACAAATGTGTGTGTGTGTGTGTGTGTGTGTGTGTGTGTGTGTGTGTGTATATATACACACACACAGACACACACACACAGACACACGCACACACACATTTTTGTGTGTGTGTGTGTGTGTGTGTGTCTGTATATACATCTATATGCGTGTGTGTGTGTGTGCGTGTGTGTATATATGTCCTTTTCCACTGCATAGCTAATTCACATATTTTACAGTAAACAGGACCTAAATTCAAGTAGTGCCTGATGTGGCCCAGTGCGTGACTAATGTTCACTGCTTTGCATAATGTTAAACAAATCCAACGTGTGTGTGTGTGTGTGTTTTTGGGGGTGTGTGCAGTCGCACCTGGCAATTCCAGAACTGAGCCAAGCCATCTTCAGTTGCACCGCTGCCTCTGTAGGGGGAGGTGTGTCTGATAAGGGCATTGTTGATGCATTACTGTCCATTGATTCAAGATTATTCATGGTGGATGAGAACGTTTGGTTTGGAATACTGATTTGGAGGAGTAGCAGGCAACTGGTTGTTTAGGTTTTTTTCAAGTTTCTTAATATTGCAATCACAGATTTGTGTCTCTCGTTCTCTCTGCTGGGATACAAAGCTGTGATCAGCAGCCTTTATAGTAAATAGTCATCCACTGTTTTACTTGGAAAGTGCAGCACACCAGAGAAAAACAGCAGTAGCTGGGAAACCTGTTTAATTTAATAGAAAGGAGCAAAATGTCATCTTAGCTAAATATTGTATAATGCATTTTAGTAAACCGGTAATATATCAATGAAACATAACAAACATTGTAGTAGTGACGCAGGAATCGATGACTTGTCTCCCTCTTAACTCGCTGGGAGGCTGCTCCTCTTTCCCCCTCCTCCTTATTATGAACAATGAAGCAGGGGACATGCGTAACAGTGTTTCCTACTTTCCCAGACAATCATTCATGGAGAATGAGAGTCCATTACCTGGAAGTTCATGGTGCATTTTAAACCCTTTGTCTTGTGGTTCTTTATCACTGTGTGGACTGATCTCCCACCAGTACAAGAAAAGGGTTTTCATGTTATTTGATATTGTATAATAGATTTCTACCCTCTTCCATTTCTCTCCTGTAAAGAGGGAGCGAGACAGAGTTCTTTAATATTGATGAATTTTTCCAGCTTAGCAATGGATTATTTTCCCCCATCAACACTCAATGTATCTTGTCCTGTGAAAAAAACCCTGATAAAGCCCTGTGTGGATGGAAGTACATTGGAAATAAATCATATTAGAAACAGGCACATGGAAGCATTATTAGAAGAATACCTTGTTTGGGTCACTATTGATTTTCAGCATGATTCTGTATCTCTGTGCTGATGTGTAGCAACAAAAAACTAACCTTTTTACATTACTAATTAATAAACAAACTAATTAGCAGATCGCTCTGCAAGGTATTTCTCTAATTTCAACATTTTGTGTGACAGGAAAAATAGTTGGTTCAAAATGCTGTAAAACTAACTGGTCAAATGGGTAAATGTAATTTTTTTTCTTGGGAAAAACCAGCATGCTTATGCAGTATAAGCTCAGAGATCTGGTTTGAAGTTAAGCCAGAAACGCACTTTGCCATCTACACGTGTGTTATTATCTTCTGCATGTGTCTTTGAGGTGTGCTTGTCAGCTCTATTTTTGTTCTTCTGAATGAATTTGTAGAGACGTTTATGTATAATTTCAGAGGAGCATAAACCTGCCGTTGCACCGTTGCTGATACGTTTTCTTAAATTACGCAGCACCTCGGATCATGCTCAGTTATGTTTATCACTATCTATTGTTACCAGTTTTGAAATAGTTGCCTTCCACGGTATCTTTGCACGAGACAAATGTTTGCAAGCCACCATTAAAATAAACGTGTAATATATGTGTCTGATAGTAATCAAGAGTGTGCAGATTAAAATATGCTAAGTGTGAAATGTAATGTGAAAATTTGCACTGTCAAGTGTTATCATTTCATACTGGCATTTAAAGACACAAGCATAATTTTCTTTCTCACGTCCTCCTCAATGCCTGAGTTATGAACTAATGTAAAATTTAGGGAGTCCTGCAGTCATTCCTCTTTGAAACCAGCCACTAAGGATAAAACCAGCCACTAGGGATACACTTTTGGGTAGTTCTGGTGCTGGCATAAAACTTGTGCCAAAACAAACATGCGGATCACAAAGGACTGTCATACCGGATCGGTCGAGGCCCAGGTTAACAATGACAGCCTTCGGTGCTGCTGACCAGCAGGAAATTGGGTGACTGTTGGTCGAAGACCATTGAGGAGGAAGGCGGGTGAGTAGGCAATGAGAGAGAGGAACGGCAGGAGTGTGGAGGTTAGTGTAGGGACGATTAACGTAGGGACAATGAGAGCTGGCAGACATGATGGGGAGAAGGAAGGTAGATATTTTGTGTGTTCAGGAGACCAGATGGAAAGGAAGCAAGGCCAGGAACATTGGAGGTGGATTCAAACTGTTCTGTCATGGTGTGGATAAGAGGAGAAATGGAGTAAGGGTAAATGTAATGGACCAGTTTGTGAAAAATATTTTGGATGTAGAGAGAGTGTCAGAGCGGATCATGAGCTTGAAGTTGGAAGTTGATGGTGTCATTTTAAATGTTGTCGGTGCATATACACCACAGGTTGGTTGTCAGTTAGAGGAGAAAGAGGAATTTTGGAGTACATTGAATGAAGTGGTAGAAGGTGTCCCCAGAGAGGAGAGATTGGTGATTGGAGCAGACTTCAGTGGTCATGTTGATGAAGGGAACAGAGGAGAAGAAGAGGTGCTGGGTAGGTATGGTGTGAATGACAGGAATGGCAGAAGGACAGAAGGTTGTAGATTTTGCAAAAAGAATGGAAATGGCTGTGGTGAATACATATTTTCAGAAGAGAGAGGAACATAGGGTGCCATACAAGAGTGGAGGAAGGTGCACACAGGTGGATTATATCCTTAGCAGGAGACGCCAGCTGAAAGAGATTGGAGATTGTAAAGTGGTGCCAGGGGAGAGTGTAGCAAGGCAGAATAGGATGGTAGTCGGTAAAATGAGAATAGAAACAAAGATGAGGAAGCGAGTGAAGACGGAGCCAAAGATTAAATGTTGGAAGCTGAAGGAGGAGGATTGTTCCAGGCAGTTCAGGGAAGAATTGTAACAGGCCCTTGGGGGCAGTGAGGAGCTACCTGGGGAGTGGGAAAGTTCTGCTAAGGTAGTGAAACTGGCAAGAAGGTGTTGGGTGTTTCTTCTGGTCAGAGGAAAGAAGACAAGGAAAGTTGGTGGTGGAATGAGGAAGTCCAGGAGAGCATTCAGAAGAAGAAGGCAGCAAAGAAAAAGTGGGACATTCAGAGAGGTGAAGGAAGTAGGCAGGAATAATGTGAGGCTAGTCGCATAGCGAAGAGAACGGTTGCAAAGGCTTAGGCCTGTGATGAGTTGTATGAGAGGCTGGACAGTAAAGAAGGAGAAAAGGACTTGTATTGTTTGGTTAAACAGAGAGACAGAGCTGGAAATGATGTACAGCAGGTTAAGGTGATAAAGGATAGAGAGGGAAACGTACTAGTGAGTGAACAGAGAGTGCTGAGTAGATGGAAGGAGTACTTTGAAGAACTGATGACAGAGTGGGGACTGATAGGGCGCTTTTCCATTAGCGTCACCTCCGCTCAGTAAACCTCAGCACTGTACGACTCAGCACGGTACGGTTGGTGTTCCATTACACTCAAGCAGTGTCGCTATGTGGGCGGAGTCTGGACCATGATGTTTGCAGATAAAATTGTAATCTGTGGTGAGAGTAGAGAGCAGGTGGAAGAGAACCTGGGGAGGTTTGCACTGAAGAGAAGAGGATTGAAGGTCAGTAGAGACAAGACAGAATATGTGTGTGTGTGTGTGTGTGAATGAGAGGGAGGCAGGCGGAAAGGTGAAGATGCAAGGAGCAGAGGTCATAAAGGTGGATGACTTCAAATATCTGGGGTCATCCATCCAGAGCAATGGACAGTATGGAAAAGAGGTGAAGAAGAGGGTGCAGGCAGGATGGCAGAGCTGAAATTGCTGAGGTTTTCGTTGGGAGTGACAAGGATGGACAAGATTAGAAATGAGCAGATCAGAGAGACAATGAAGGTGGAGCAGTTTAGAGATAAAGCTATAGAGGCCAGGTTGAGATGGTTTGGACATGTGTTGAGGCAGGGTAGTGAATATATTGAACAAGATGTTGGAGATGGAGCTGCCCGGCAGAAAGAGAAGAGGAAGACCTCAGAGAAGATTCATGGATGTAGTGAAGGAGGATATGGTTGGTGTAACAGTAGAGGAGGCAGGGAATAGGGTGAGATGGAGGCAGATGATCCGCTGTGGCGACCCCTAAGGGGAGCAGCCGAAAGACGAAGAAGAAGACTATCTATGGCTAGCAGTTTCAAAATAGTTTCTTTCCATGGTATCTTTGCACGAGACAAATGTTTGCAAGCTGCTGTTAAAATAAATGTGTAATAAATGTGTCTGATAGTAATCAAGAGTGTGAAATATGTTAAATATGCTAAAATGTGCTAAATGTGAAATGTAATGTGAAAATCTGCACTGTTAAGTGTTATCATTTCACACTGGCATTTAAAGACACAGGCATGATTTTCTTTCTCACGCCCTCTTTCTTCACAATGGCTGAGTGCATATGTAAAATTCAGGGAGTCCTGCAGTCATTCCTCTTTGATTTGTGCAGGAGCTGTGACGTACGGGCAGTGGCGCCGGCTGTGTTTAAAAATAAGTAGTTGCAGGATGGAGTGTCTGAGGAATCGATAAGAGTTAGCCCACTTATGCGACGTGCCCAGGATACGTAATGAACACGTACAGCGCAGCGGGTACGTGACACGGGTTGGAGAAAGAGTCCTGATTGCTTCCATCAGTCAGCATTTCAGTGCTGACCTCTGTTCAAGTTCAGCTGTGTGTGGATGTGTGTGTGGTTTCTTAGTTAACAGGAGAAGAACATTTGTTTTGATTTTGAACATAATGTCGATGTGCCTGGTTGAGGAGTCCTTGCCATTTTCAGCTTTCGGAGAACTATATGAATATATATATGAATGCAATATTTGAACGTACTGGCATTTAAAGACACAGGCATGATTTTCTTTCTCACGCCCTCTTTCTTCACAATGGCTGAGTGCATATGTAAAATTCAGGGAGTCCTGCAGTCATTCCTCTTTGATTTGTGCAGGAGCTGTGACGTACGGGCAGTGGCGCCGGCTGTGTTTAAAAATAAGTAGTTGCAGGATGGAGTGTCTGAGGAATCGATAAGAGTTAGCCCACTTATGCGACGTGCCCAGGATACGTAATGAACACGTACAGCGCAGCGGGTACGTGACACGGAGTTGGAGAAAGAGTCCTGATTGCTTCCATCAGTCAGCATTTCAGTGCTGACCTCTGTTCAAGTTCAGCTGTGTGTGGATGTGTGTGTGGTTTCGTAGTTAACAGGAGAAGAACATTTGTTTTGATTTTGAACATAATGTCGATGTGCCTGGTTGATCTGGTTGAGGAGTCCTTGCTGTTTTCAGCTTTCATATATATATATATATATATATATATATATATATATATATATGAATGCAATATTTGAACGTGTTATTTTCTGTGCTGCATCACATCACATGATAGAGAGGAGCAGGACTGGGCGCCACACATTGATATCCTTCTGTGCAGGTAAAAGGAGTGTTGGTAGGCTATTCAAAAAATGTTCTGCATAAAGTGATTACCGTCTCTGGAGAGGCCGAAGTGCAAACACATCTTGTGGCACCGGGCTCTCCACTTAAACCCTCCAGTCAGAGCTGTTTGTTCTGACTGCACAGCAAAGTGTGCTTTCCTCCCAGCTTTCCAGCGTGCTAGTGAAAGAGCAGCAGATGCTGCTTGATCCTACTCCTGCTCCTCGTGTTCCACTCCGCCATGCCTGTCAGCCCGACACCTACCCCTGCTCCTTGTTCTCGCCACTGCAGTCTATTTACCTGACACTGACTCAGCCACTCGACTGTATCCATGCACCTGTGCAGAAATGTATGGTTGGGCCCGCTAAACTTGAATTACCCCTTATGTGATTTATTTATTTATTTACCCCCCTAATAACAGATTACAGTGGAGCGTTAGAAATGATCGACATAAATTAGTCTAATTTACAGTCACAATTCGGACAAATGAATCCTAAGTCCTAAAGTGAGGCTTTGATTGAAAATCATACTTTCCAGCAGATAAAAAAAATATTAAATTATTCTAGTAAGCAAATTACCATTCGCCGTTCAGTCTTAGTTTTGGAATGACAGGCTTGTCTAGTTTCGTAATCCTCCACATGCTGAAGAGATACAGTGTCAACATGAAGGGTTTAGAGGCTGGTGTCATGTTATAAAACCTGCTTATTAGTACAGTAAGACACTAATTGCATGTTTAAGACGCTTTTGCGAAATTGTTAATTAAAAGGGAGTAAACTGTGCATGTTGATCAGTCAAACTGCATTTTCAGAATTCATGAAGCTAACATTTGTTAAACTAGATCATCACTAAATCTGCCAGCAACATATACATATACATTTTAGTAGGAAAAAAATAACAGATACAGCCAGGATATTAAAAGGCTTTTGCAGCCTTTTCTCTCTTTTCTGTAAGGACGACTGGAATTAATTTCAAGTAGTACTTGGGCAACACTGCAAACTGCACACTTAAAGTAGTAGAATGGGGAAATTACAGAAATTGAGGGACATAATGGTTCGTTGTGATTTTGTGTTCCCATCAAGCCTCCTCCTGCAGCCCTCAAACTTTTATGCGTGCTGACAGTGACCATACAGCTTGGCTGTTGAACAAAATATGACAGCACAAATCCTGTTTGCTTAGATGTGTCATCGGCCAGGTGCCAAAATATGCATTTGTCAGTATCAGTTTTGTCATAGGCTTTGAAGTACAGCTCAAGCGACACTTCTGCCTCACTTAAACCACTGTGGTGGTCCAAGTCTGTAACTTAAACCTGAAGACATCCCATCACTGATGGTCTGTTGGGTTGTTTTTTTTTTTTTGCCTCAATTAAAGGAGACATGCAACATTTATTCATAGGTTTTGTTCTGCTGACTGCAGCTGATTGACCAAATTCATTTCCTGCAAAAGGAGGTCCAATCAATATTTAATTGCCTTTGGTGTAAGATGTTGTACCTTCGCCTCAAGTGCATACAAGGGCGTTTGTCTGGACATCAACTCTTCTCACTCCCCAGAGAGAACTCTCTTTATGTAGTCTTATCATCCACACAGAATTGGATAATGAATAGTCTCTATACAGCACATCTTAAAACACTTTAATAATAAAAACATTGAAATATTAACAATGTCCTGCTCAACATAGTGGATCAAACTGATATGTCATGCTAATGCACTGTTTTAGAAGGCTGCCTCAGAAGTCTCCTGTGTTTTTTGTGGTTGCTCCCGTTGACCCAAAGCAATGACATTCAACTACAAGCAGCAATCCAAGTAACAGCACTGTGATCAATAAAGTACCTCTTTTAGCTGAGGGGGAACAGGGGCAACGTGAGGGTGGGGAAAACACTTTCCACTTTAATGGCCACATCTTTTTAAGGATGTATTGGTTTCCAGGGAGAACTGGGGAAAAAAAGGGTTGTTCCGTTGAATGTCTGCAGATTTCAGTGAATCTGAAAATGAAAATCGTTTTTTCTTTTCGCTGTTGGAGCACTGCAGCAGGATCTTATCGTTTGTCTGACTTCTCT
This sequence comes from Trinectes maculatus, assembly GCA_016785345.1. Taxonomy (NCBI): domain Eukaryota; kingdom Metazoa; phylum Chordata; class Actinopteri; order Pleuronectiformes; family Achiridae; genus Trinectes; species Trinectes maculatus. The sequence goes on along the minus strand of JAFBJQ010000588.1, from coordinate 707,224 downwards.
CATGTCCATCGCTTTCAACATTATGACCCTCTGACCTCCAGAGCTTGCAACCCTCACACTGTCTGACACAAATACTTGACATTTGGCCCCTTGGCTGTGTTTCCTAATTTAGATACACGGCTACGTGACACCGATGGAGAATGACTTACTGAATTTCTTTAGCAGACACTTTCCCAGTAGTAAGTGCAAGGACTGGCACATAAAAAAATATTTATGTAGTCCCTCCTCTACAGGACGTCTCTGTCAGGTAGTTATTACCTAAATGTTAGGTGTTGCCTTGGGAATCTGCTAAATCTTATAAAGGAAAAGGTCTTTATTTTTATTGAGCTTATAAATGACAGCTGCATCATGCAGCAGTAAAAGACTTTTTTTTTTTTTTTCCTCTCCAGAGACTGTAGTTTTTGCCTGTGCTGTGGTAAAGCTGAACTGGAAATCCCTGCTATGCTGATGAGGATTTAAAACGGAATTGCTCATATAATGGGGTGGTCCTGGGTGACTTATCCAAATCCCTCATTCATCTTCTTTTATTGCTGTTCACTTGGTCCCCTGTGGCCATTTCACACATGGTGGGTGAACAACGCCAAAGAAATCCTTAGTGTATTACCTGTTAATTTGCTCGGCTCAGGTTATGTCTCCCAAGGATATGTCACCAGTTATCACAAATATGTTTCTGACTGATTTTAATTTCAAGACTAATAACCAAAAACCATTTGAAGCCTCCAATTTGATTTTTTTTTCATTATACATTTGAACACATTCATTTCTTCATTTATGTTGAAACTACTAGCCTTCTTGGGAATATTAGTGTGTCACAGAAAGTTATGCTAATAACAATTTGCATAGGTAAACACATAATTTGTTGCCAGGTCTTTTAAACTGAACTGAACAAACTACCTTATTTCTGGAATTCACAGAAATTTTTTTTGGCCTTTCCCAAAATGAACATTCATTTCAACATTTGCATCCAGTTTGAGATGACAGACACAGTTAATGTTCTGAGCTTAATTGTTATGTTTGTGTAATTACATTTCTACCAGCATTTATCAGTGAGAGAGGGCATTTCTTTGTATCTCATTATATGCTGTAATTTAACGAATTAATCTCTGTTGCAACATGTCTGCCTGATCCAATTACAGTTTTCCTTGCATGACCAATATTCGATTTTTCATCATGGCGCATCGCTTAGTCAACTCTGAAATTAGCTGCACTTTAATGACAATTCTGCAACAGAAATGAGGATAATTACAATACATCCACAACATTTATCAGTTTTTTACTGAATGCAAATACTGAATGCATATACTTGTTAATGTAATTAACAAAGAGCTACAGGTGCAGAGGTACAGAGGAAGTGCTATGGCTGAAGAAATGAGATATTAAAATGTTCACATGATCAGTTTGGTAAATTGTGAAACAAATAGCAGTTTTATTGTTAAGCCAAAGACATGTATGTATTGCATTGCTGAGAGAGCTCCTTAATGTGGCAAGGGAACCAATTAGCCCCAGTCTGTCCTACTTTTCAACTGAAAAAAAATAGCGTTGCTTTCCATCTCGGGAGATAAATGAGTCATGGTAAATACGATTTAATGCAAAACTTTAAATAATTTTTTAACTTAGTAGGTAAACCTCTGTTAATGCAAATAACGGCTATGTAATATTATAAATTACTTGCATATCAAACTGAGCACATATTTTACCCTCCTTATGTGTCAATAAGAGATTTGTGGTTTAATTTTTTGTTGTGATAAAGTGTTTACATGCTGCTGTATTGAGCTGGTTGGATGTTTAGAGGCCATTTTGCATTGATTGCTGCTGCGTTAGGGTTCCACTCAATGGACACCAGCAATCCATCATTTAATGTGTAGCAACAAGCGAAATGTATTACATTTCATTGCAACAGGAAAGGAGATGGTATTATATTTAATATCATTAAGCAAGTTTTTGTATTTCTGATGTTAGTGACTACGCTACTCGTAAAACTGATTTATTCTGGTTTATTCCTTGTTTTTGTTCAATCCAATTTTATTTATACAATTTTCACATTAATGAAATTACAGCACGACAGTTTACCACTACTTTTGTACAGGCTTCCTAGCAATAAGCTTGACAACGACGAGAACCTAAGATTCTGCTGCTGTCTGGTGTAAGTGAATCGCTCTGGTAGATCACGCAGGTTAATCGCGTCAAAAACTGTCTTGCTCCATAGGCCAACAATTCCGTCACCGTTTCCTGTTTCTGTCTTTTTTTTTCTTGTTTCTGTCTCCTTTTCCTTCTCTCTTCTGTCTGTGTGGTTGGGGTTTGTGTGTCTATGTATTTGTACATCCTGGTTGCTGTGAAGTGTATGAGGTCATCACGACCCCAAAAGAAAGTGTCACACATTAAAGCATTAATAGCTGTATTACAGGAACATCGTCATCTTCTCAGGAAACCTATCGACTTGGCCAATATGGGTTTTGTCAGCTGTTGTCAGATGAGGTAACATAATCCAATCATTTTAATTTAATGCATGTCAATCATCACGTTTAGCAAGTAAGTGTAGTAAGTGTACATATCTCTTGTGTCTGTTTGACTTATAAAAGAGACTTTTGTTTAAATTAGGCATTTTTAACGATGGATCCAAGTGAGTCTTAGATTGGTTGATCACCAGCAGTGTACTGTATATGACAAACAAGGGGTTTATGTGTAAAACAAATCAATAAAGGTCAAAATCTTCTCTGCAGAGCTGCAGTTAAACCTTAGACCTGAACTCTGTGCTCTCTTGAGTTCCTCTGACTCCCGCCCCCCCTTTTCCCACCAGAAGAGTATCAGAGAAGCAAATGACAGGAGTTTGAGTGGGAGGCAGATTCAGTGGGATACAGAGCAGAGGCTGACTGAGGCTGATGCTGACATATGCAGCCGGGTTCTCTTCTGCTGTTTGAGCTTAGCTGACATATTCTGTATACGGGTCATGCATTGCCTCTCAGAGGCGTGTTTGTAAGATGTGAGACCTTTTCAGTATTTAAAACCTGACACAGCACACCAGGATCCCTCTGACAAATATGTTAGTGATGAATAATTTAAAGGGAACAGTTTACAAAAGTCTAACCACAGCAGTGGCCGTAATGGTCTTTGCGGTGTTCCTTGGTGGTGCCACTGCAGTAGGAGGGTGAGAAAGAGGTCGTGCGTCTCTCCTTTGTGCATTCACATGATTGTAAACAAGTGCTTATATATGTATGCAAGATAAATGTCTTGTACCACACAATGGGGCATAACGTGCAAAATAGCATCATTGAGTTTGCTGTTACGGCAACATTGTAATGAGCCTGTATCACATAACGGTGATGTAGTGTTTTGTTTCTAAATAGATATTGCTGAAATATGGACGCCTGATGATACTTTATTATGGAGATACCGGCGCGTTTCATTTTCATATGTTTTGTGTTTTTTATGTAGTGTGATGATAAGACTGCTTTAGACGGGGTAATCTTTGTTTATGACAGCGATGATGCAGCAAAACATTTTATCCCAAAAACACATTACAAAGTGTTTATCACCGTTAGGAGAAAAGCTCTGCCACGTACAGTAGATGATGGAAAAAACTGTAAAATCTGTATTAGTCACAGTTTACTATACAGTGAATCTGAAAAATCATGGGTTTCATGGCCGGGCAGATGTATGAAAGAGATGCAGAGATTGGGTGAGAAGAGAGAGTGGGACACATTCTATTATCTCTTTATGTCACTGATTTACTTCCGAATGGAAATGGGGCAAAACAGTATTTCATCACAGAGATTAGAACTCAGTACAAAGGTTAGGCCCCTGCATCTTTTATTTGCGAATCCATTTTGATTTGCATTGAAAGAGAGTTGCACATTGATTATCCATGTGTAATCAGGGGCCAGTCGTTATTTGGCGAGAGAAGAGGGAGAACATCTCACAGGTCCAGTCCCATGTCTGCAGATGCCAAAAGACAATAACATCCTTACCAGAAGAAAGATGGTTTGTGATATATTATATTTAAGACTGTAATAATGATTTTATAATAGGTTTTGATAATTATTGTTCATAACCAAGCTGAGTAATATATATTCATATCATATCTCAGAGTTAATCAGGCATTTGCAATTAAAAAGTTATTTATTACAGCTTCCAGTCATTGTATTGAAAAGCGAAGCATTGAGCTGCAGAGCTTTAATAAGACTTAGATGGTGCTAAGCATTAAACTATAGGGGGGAAAGATGACAGCTACTGCTACTGTTCACTATTAAATTTATGACTCTCACAGAGCTTGGCTAAATAATTAAATGGTATACTAATTAATGTTGTGTTAATTTCAGCTCACTTGTACAGGGACTTTCACCAAGGTCATGTGTTGTTATTCTTAATAAGATAATAATTTGCTATAGGATCAGGGGAATACACAGTGCGTCTGTGATGAAAGCATCTTCTTTAAAAGGCCATGTTGTCATATGTAAATAAACTTCCCACTTTGGAGGTTTGGAATTCCCAAAGTTTCCACGGCAGATTTAAAGGAATAATCATTTTTTAAAACTTGTTTTTTGCAGAGTTAAATGACTTAATCGAGCAGCCAGATAGATCAGCTCGGATATAAAGACAGCAAATGTCAATTTTACGCTTTGGTTTTTGTAAAGTGAGATGTAACGTGTTTATTAGTGAACTTGAGAAGGGCAATAACTGAATCATTTCCTCTTAATTCCAGTCTTTGTGCTCAGCTAAGCAAAGTAGCTTCTACCGATAACTGTAATAATAATAATAATATTTATTTAATATTTTAGAAGCTTTATTTGTCATTGACCCATATATACTTTTATAGAGCTATAATAAGAGTATTGGTAAGTTTCTTTTCCTTTAAACTCTTGCACTTGCTCTCATGCCTTGAAGTCTATAAAGATTAATATCCCAGTCTATAATGTTATTTTCTGTTATTTGTTGCCTTTATTTCCTTTCATCGCTCCAGATATTTGTGCAAAGCCGCGCCGCATTTCCGTTTCCTCCATCACGGACACATGTGGGGAGCAGAGCATAGTGAAAATCATTTGATTGCTTTGCTTTTGTTTATGACCTCCCAGTGTGAGGATCTCTGGTTTTAGGCGATGCTTTGCCACCTCTCTGTGTCATGACCCTCAGCATGTGTGTTTTTCCCTTCTGCCAATATTTCTCATTACTTCTCTGCTGCTTTTTCCCCTCCAGACATTTTTTCCTTCTCACCGGGCTCGCCCAGTATCCCCAACTGTAAACCTGCATTTGTTGCAGACGCATAACTATTGAGCATGTGCTGTCCTTTTTCAGCTCCTCAGAGTGGAAAGTCAAAACTGCAGGTGAAGTGTGAAACAAATGTTCAAGGAGTGGCACTTGCCCAACATAACCCCAGCCAACCCACACAGACCTTTCTCTGCTAACTAATTCATGTTGGCTGAGCAAATCAGTTATATCATTGCAGTTCGTACGCTACAATGCATACATTTACGTCAGAGATCAAAACACAAGCTCTGACTCTCAGAGACTCTGCAACATTTGTAAAGCAAATGGCAGAAAATCATCTAGCAGAAACCTCAAAAAGTACAAGATCTCCAGTGTCCGTGTCTTCTCACAGACCATTTACACGCTTCCTCATGTAATGGCTTTAAGCCGTGGGGTGACAAGTTAGCTGATGGATGAGGTGATTATATCCCTTTTTTCCGCTACACTCAAGGACAGTCCCCAGTTCCTAATTGGTAAGAGAGCGAACGACAAGAGATGTCTTTCTCTCTTTTTGTCCTCCACCCTCAGTCCCTCTCTTACTGCTTCCCAGTCGCCAGTCATTTAACTAATCTTGTTTTATCCTCTTGTCGACAGACGTGGCACTCGGGGTGTAAAATGGAGTGCAGTAGTGATAACTTGCACGGCAGGGCCACACTAATTTAATGGGAACAGATGTTTCCCCTGCAAGAGTGACAGCAGATCCTTCTCTGGCTCCCTGAAGGGAGGAGCGGACACATTACAGATGGTTGTTGTGCCTGTGGTCATCATTACTCGGGCCCAGGTTCCGACTGAGCTCCAGTCCTGTTCAAGGTGTGTGAGCAGTGATGGACAGGGACAGGTGCCCAGGCGCCCGTGGTTGTCACGGATGTTGCAACACCTGCACTTTCACCGAAACGTGATTCCGTGAACAGCCCATCGCCGACATTTGACCAACTCATCACACCACGGAAGAAAACATACATAAAAGTAGGGTAAAGTTACATGTCTGCATTCTGTCACTCACAGTGGCATGACAGTCAAGGGAATAACAGGTACCAGAAAAATGATTGTGTATTTGGGGACATGTTTGGCAACTTTGAGATAGAGTTCTAGAGTTCTTTTGTCATCAGACTGCTCATTCAACTAACATTTACCTAACAGTCCAATACAGCAACATCAGTTGGCACAATAGAACCAGCGCAATGAGTGACGTGCTGATCACTGTTAAGTGCAGTGACAGTTTGCAACTTTAACAGTATTGTTTTTGTGATGCAAATAAAAGGACACGCACAAAGCAATAAAATGGCGGAAGTCTTTATGAAGATCTGTTTCCCCCCATCATTGAATCCCTGTTACTACTGCGTTCTGCTTGTTTACCATAGGAAATCACACTGGGCATCGACCCCAGTGAAAGCGCATGCTGTCGCATGGCAGAGGTGAGCAGTCTAATGGAATTAGCATTTTTACTGTTGCCCTTATCTTTCACACAAGGGCATCGTAAATACTTTATTGACTCCCTGAGTAGAAACTGTAGGTTACAGATGCTTCAGCGCAGAGAAATGATAAGAAATCCTGCAATTATACTCCAAAACACAAACAAACAGGAAAAGCACATTAACATACCACCATTACATTCCCAACACTCTGTGAAATCATTTTTCTGTGTATGCACCGCGGTGAATTGTGTGAGGACACTGTCGTAGTTGTGTATGCGTGAATGTGTCGGCATTTGAGACACAATCTCATCACAAGAGATGGAGTCCACAGACAGTGAGGCGGCAGACACGGATCGACCCACAAGGCACAACAAACGGAGGCGACAACAAAACAGCATTAACTCTCCCATCGAGAGCGAAAGACATCTCTTTCGCAGTCACGCGATGAATCCCTCTCTATAACTCCCTCAAATTGAATCCATCGCTTTTGTGCCATACAAAAATAAGACAGCATTTCATCAAGTCTTTGCTGTCGCCTCATGCTTGTGATTCAAGCTGTCAGCTGTGCCCTGTAGGTCGACATCACGCCACATGTTCCTGGCTGTAGCATTGTCATTCATAGGTTTTTCGATAAGGGATGAAAGGTTGTGCATGTTTTTTGTGGGTGAATATGAATCTGTGTGCATATGTGTGTAAATGTATACACTTTCATCATTAGTTTTCCAGAGGAAGGTCGGACTTTTTTTCACGCTGACATGTTCATGGTCCATATTTTGAATAAATAGGTTATACACTCTCTGTTGAACATGATGAGGAACACAAACAGCATGACTGTAAATCCTGTGACTATGCTCGAGAAGTGTACCAGTTCTAAATCAAACATCCACTAAATACTCAAGAGTTATGTTTCGATAGTCTTGTAGGTCATTCTGCAGTTATAGTGCCTGCAAATGACTGCAAATCCTAACATTTTCACTGCAAGGTAATCCATTGGAGTAAACAGTGATTTTGGCAATCACTCCTTTACCTTCTATCCCCAAACCATCAGCAGAAACCCATTTTGTGATACAATCTAACCTCACTGAATAAAATGCAGAATGGGGATTTTACTGGCATGGACTGTAAAAACTTTGTTTTGCATCTCCCATGTGTGTGTTTTTCCCTCACATCTTGCACTTCCTTATATGAGATTATGATCAGGTCTCGATATTAGTGTTTAAAAGTCCAGCTAGCACGTAAGGGCCATTGCCATTGGGACTTTAAACACGAAAGACTCTCTGGAGAAAGACTTTTGTCTTTCTGCATGCTGACGACATGGAATATTACATATTGATGCCACATAGAGTCTCGGCCAGTCATCCAAAATATTAAAGCCCTTGAATTGCTGGGAATTGCCACTGTTTGTTCCCTCATTTACATACATGAAAAGGAAAAAACACAATTTGGTGTAAAAATAAATATTTGTATTATTTTTGTGTATTCGCCACATGTGACATTTAATTAAGTCGTTCTTGGAACATACACAGGCATGTGGAGAAACCCATTTGTTTGTAGGAGCCATTAGAGCGGTGACAGTGCAGCTCGAAGGCGAGCAAAACGGTAGCGCCACGTACAACAGCCACATCCAGTGACAAAACCCGCACTGCCACGCTGATTGTACAGTATGTTCTCGCTCCAAGCTACCCAATAGGCGAAAATCCAATTTATGTGCATATTAAATGCAAGATCACTGCTGGTTTCAGGAAAGAAAAGCTTCCATATCCGTAAGAGGATGTGCCAATTGGAAAGGTCACAACTGTCTATAGAGAACAAATGAGGCCGGTAATCGTTTTTCCTGCCAGCTTTCTACAGGCACATAAAAGACCAGGTGCTTGTCTGAATCTTGATGATCCTTTCTAAGTGAAATCACTGACGTGCATCCAGCTCAATTAAGCCATGACTACAGTGAGAAGGGAATGATGGTGTTCCGTTGGAGACAGGTTGGGAAAAAAGTCACACAGAGGAATGACTGTATCCCGAGGATGAGTTAAATAAATACGACTGGCTGTAATATAACTGACCAAAATGGCTCTGGCAGTTACAGCACCTCTGTGAGAAGTCCGCAGCAGTTTAAAGTGTTTACCAGTTCACGTCAAGGTCGTGTGTGGCACTGGATGAGGAGGATTACAGAGGCTAATGGGAAGTGCTTGACTTTAATGAAGAGCCCTGATGAGGCGGTAGATTGGTCCCCATTGACTGCCATCTCCATTTTCATGGGTGCCCTGATGCATCGTGGGGGGGAATTTCATGGCTGTTTGCTGACCCCTGTTGACTAATTTAGCTACTGTACATACAGTATGTTTGTGAGTATACATGTTTATACATACATTGGTGTTTTGTATCGCCGACCAGAGCGTCACATTTACAGCAAGGAGCTAAGCCTAAACTGTCTGTGTGGGTCAGGATTCGTTCTTGACCGTGTTAGGAACAGCGGCCACATGTGGCACATTTAGAAACACAGCGTATATGTCAGTCAGGCTTACACACAAATATGGCCTTTATAAGAGTAATCAAAAAGTTGTTAGGGGAAAAAAAAAAGCTTCTGATGCAGCTTTTTTGTAATCTGCAAGGCAACCAACAAAATGGGAATTGGATTGCGGTGGAGTCCATGATACTTAATCATTTTTCTTATCAGGGGCTGCTGTCAGAGCCCAGCAAGGGAATGACCCCAAAAGAAAGAGGAGAATGAAGGACAGATGGTACCGTATGCTAGCCCATTGCCTCCTCTGAGCCCAGTGACACACTTGCCCATTCACACCAGTGCTTCATTCCACCTGAAATCCCCTCCTGATACCCACTCTGTGAAGGTTAATGGGGGATAAAGCATTTTGTCATAAAGCTCACAGCAGCTCCTTTCCTCTTGGTCTTGCATTAGAGCCAACAGGCAGGACAGACAGCAACATTTATATCACTGCCAGCAGTCACTGGTGAACAACTTGTCATCATGGCCTATTTCAGCACAATATACCTGATAGTCCAAGAGCACAACTTAAGTGCTGGTTTGTGACTTTTTTGTTTGTGCACACCGGGTATTTCTGCCATAAATCAAATTGGTGTAATCAATCAGTGTATTGAAAGACGAGTGGGAGGAAGACAGTAACTGTTATTGAATGCTAAAAATCCACTTGAGGAATTCCCAGTCTCAGATGTCATTAAATGAAGTGATAAAGGACAGATTGATATGTTGTTTTTAGGACATTTCTCTCCCTGTCTAAAGTTCTCCTGAGCTTTGTGAAAGGGAATGTATTGTACCTACAACGTACTGCCTCCCTGTCCACACTGAAACCAGGTTATTGTAATATTATCTAAGCAAACGAAATGCACTAAAATGATACAAAACTTTGACATGTTTTTTTTCCTCCTATGACAATTAAGTTCAGGTAGATGAGCCATGCTCACAGGACTCACTCACAGTGTTGTGTGGTTAATTGCAGCTCACAGCGTGATGGCTAGATCATGTCTGACTTCAATATGGAGCAAAACTAAAATCATTCCGTTTCATAATGAGGTAAATTAGGTGAGTGTTTGTTCCATTGTTGCTCATGCATGAAACTGTATGAATTACAAACCAATGCTCAGTTCTAAAAGAGGTTTATGAAGTATTTATAAAGCAACACTGCCCCCCGCTGAAATGTGGCGTGTGCTACTGGTGGCACGAGCTCACGCTGCAAAGAAAATGGGGACTGGACTCTTGCCATTCTCCATCCATTCATCTGCAAACACTTAGGACAATTCAGCTGATGGTCAGGTTCCGACATGCCAAGTGTTACACTATCATCATGCACTCGATGACAGTGATTTCCATGACAACTCTGCATAACTGACACATAAGTTAACTTTTTTTTCTTTTATTTGTTCTGTGTATTTTGTGTTTTTTAGTTCTCAGCAAATATCAAAGATACTTATGTATTTATGTTTTTTTCAAATTTTTTAGACTGACAGCTACTAGCGTATAAATATTTACTAGTAAGAAAAAGTAACTTTACACACTAATTGAGCAGCAGCAGAATTAAGACTATGTAGCGTACTGTATGCACATTGAGAATTATTAATATTTTCCTTTAAACCTACTGGAAATAATAATAATGCTATTTCTCTACTGAGCACATGAGGGCATAATGACAAGTTCACAATTGCCAGCAGATGGCTCCATCTAAATGTACAGTGTAGCAGTATTAAGACCTCTGGTCAGTGCATATTTCACTGTCGGGGTTGTTTGTATTGATTTTATGTTGTAATAACCCAGTGCCCTCTGAACTGCATGGTGAAATTAAAAGAAAGCAATCCACCCAACTTGAAGCAGTTCGCCCCCCTCAGGTCAACAATATGCCATTGAGGTTGTAGGCTACTGTATGACATTAAAAAAGAATGTACAGTCTTGATATGGTCAGTGTGACTTTATAATGTCAACACTAAAGGGATGTTACGTCTTCAGGCTTTTCTTTATGTATCGAGTAAACGTCACGTGGTAAAATGTCAACAAACAGTAGAAACTGCCACAGGCGAGAAAAAAACAAAACAAGAGCAGACTTATGCATAAAACTGCCCTTTATCGTTGCAGCGGTGCAGGAATGTGGGGGATGCTGCTGAGTGTCCACCTGATCCACCGCTGTGCGCCCGGGGGAGGGTCGCTCTCTCCACTCTCCACTCCCCGCTCCGGCTGCCATCACAACAAGGCGGCTCCGGAGCCAGGCAGGGGACGACCATCCTCAGGGAGACCTGACACACACACACACACACACACACACACATGCACACACACTCATCAGTTCATCGGGGGGGGACCCAAACGCGTTTCTGCTGTTTTCCGAGAGGACACGAGAGGAGACGCTGGCGTCGCGTGGCGCAGGGAGAACGCGCGCCGACATCATCGGGCGCTGAGGCGCGTGAGGCGAGGTCATAGCACGGTAAGACACAGCCGTCACACATACCCTTCTCCGCGCGCCGACTCTTTTCCCTTTGATTTAAACATATATTTAATCACACGTTTATTGTTTTCTCTCTGTGTGTGTGCGCGCGTGTGTCTCCCACGCGCTTCTCTTATAATGAAACATTGAAGCTGAAAACGCGAATGCTTTAACGCATCGCCGGGGACCAGACGCAGGCCGCCGGGATGTGAACATTATTATCTATCTGTATTCCGTCCACGCCGCCTCTCTCTCAACACGGCGAATATGGGTTAGTGGAGCACGTCCACCGGGATGCGCCATGCTATTTATTTCTATATAATCAATATACTTTTTTGCATTCATTGTAGCGTCATGTAGAGAAATAGATGCTTTTATGTTTCTGTGAGAGTGTATGGGCGCATTGGTCCATGCAGCATCCTCCGTGGTCTGCATGGAAACCGTAGTATACATGTAGTATCCACGTAGTAGACAGGCCTGTAGGCTGCACACGCCACCATCCTGCTGGATGCCATAATGGAGCTTACAAGGCATCCAGGTCTCCTCATGTCACCTTAGATTGGATTGGATTGGATTTTTAAAGTAAAATCCATCCTTATATGTTCCAGTTTCCCACATTCACACCGTTACGGTGTGGCACTAATTGCAAATGCTTACGCATCTGGATCAGGAAGATGTAAAGGCATTTCATTTTCATAGCTGGAAACGGTTTCTGCATATCCCCACCTTCAATGTGACAGCGATGATATACTCTGTCGAAATTGTTGCGTGTGGGAAAGTGATGGAAATGTCACAGGCCTATGTTCAAACGTGAATTATGTGTAAAAAAAACCCTCATTCACAATAACTTCAGCTTTGCTTCCCCCACTCATTAAATTCCCTAATGAAAGCTGATGTTAATTTTAGAAATGACCTCAGACTCATCATCTGTGATCTGAATATTGGGCTATATAGCCCACATCTTTTCCTCTGTGGGAATACATGAGCTATAGTTAGACACATGCTAATACAAAGATTAATTTCCTGATGGTGACTTTTCAATATTCCAGGCTAAGAATGATGCTGGTTGTTTTAAACACATGCACACTGGCCTCTTTTTACTGCTGTAGCATCACTGGCAGCATTGAATGGTGTGTAGGAATATTACAGATATAGGCAGTGAAAGATATGAGTTATTATGCTCTTTAATCATGACAGGTTCATTATTGCCGTTCAGATAAAGGTTATATTAATGCATGCTTGCAGGGAGTGGTGGAAGTAATTTGGTGAAAGGCATGGAGGAGACAGACCATTTTAACATTATGAAACAGTTGATTGCACAGCACTTTGGCTGTCTCTGCAGCTTTGATAATGAGAAAAGGTGCTAGATGAAAATGACTGTGATGCATATCGTATATACAGTGTATATATATAAAACAGGCTGTAGGCCAGGGATGTACTGCTCTGTTCTGGCGTTCAGGCACTACATCCGCATATTTTTTTTTTTACTTTAGTTCAATCATGCTCTGGTTTTGGTTTCATGATTTCTGAGATACACAGCAATATGAGTTGCTTGCCATCTACGATCAGCATTTCAGACCGCAACTTGTTGTGTGACTCAGTGTGAGAAGAGGAAGTGCTTGTGTCACTCTGTTACTCTGAAGGAGGAAAGTACGTGTCCCTTTTAACCAGGGCATTTGCATTTAAACAGTGAGGGCATTTTCAGAAGACAATGACAATCAAGCCATACACGTATTAACAATATTGGACCTGGGAGGGTATTTCTACCACATGTTTATATGAAGAATGTGACTGATTCTGTTTGTATTTCACAGTTCACATGCTTTACACCACTCATCCTGGACTCTAGTGAAAGGAGACAAGGGGTTATCATTTGCTGAGCTCCAGCAGAATGAATGGTGAAGCTATGATTGCAAAGCTTATGAACCCGTGTCCCTGGTTTCTCCCACACGGTGCCCCAGAAGTGTCATTTCCAGGGCCCTCAAACTTGAGGCTTGAGATGACTCTGCTCATCCACCTCATATAAAGGCATAAAAACAATATTTCTCCACTGTTATGCCCTGCAGTAGCCACACATAGCCACTGCACACTGAGTAGACCAGTCAGCTAAAGTTCAGGAACACTGAGTAGAAAGTTACTGTATAGGAAGTCTCAACCTGACTGATCCTTACAAGTGCACCCAGGTAGAAATAACAGTTTTTATATTTTGACAAACGTTTTTTTTTTCAACATTTTTGTAAAACTGCTGCAGACAGCAGTTTTTTATATATTTTGCTCAGGCAGCTGCAAAACAAACATACAGATACTCACCATATTCTGAACTGGAATTCAAGTGTGCAATGAAATTCTATATATATATATATATATATAAAAACTGTGGATTTATCATCTCAGGAAACCGTATGAGACTCCCGGGGTAAAAGCCATCAATATTGGATTGATGAGTCAGGAAGGCACGTGCATGGTGTGAATAGCTAACTTCAATGAATTTGCTTATTATGTGAGGTTTGTGGACTGCACCAGTCTGATCTGTGTGTAGATTTCATATATTTTGACAATGCAAATCCCATTAAAAATAATTCTAGTAGTAATGGCATATTTATTCAAGTGATATTTAGTAACTTTGTAGACACTCAGAACTTTGTAGACTGCAGTTCTGAGTGTTGCACGTTTTGGCATGAATTAATGATTGAAGCACAGAGTGCTGGGTGATGACTGCACTCCCATAAATCCTTAATGATCTGCATGTTTCCCCTCTTAGTCAATGGGCAGAGTGGCACAGAAAGGAAGTGCTTGTCCCTGCAGTAATTGTACGCTGTGAGCGTGTCTCCTTTTCCTATGGGCTGGATGTGCAGGGCTGAAAGGAGAACAATACTGTGAAAAGATGAAGATGGTTTCAAAAAAAGTCTCCCACAGGACTTTTAGGCAAGTCAAATAGAGTATAAATAACATAGCATACAGTTTTTCAAATCATTAAGCTCAGGCTTTTCAACTTTGATAATATATAATATCACTGCCAGAGTTCTAGCCTAGGTTTTTAATGCATATTATAACTTCAGTATTACCTATTTTATTATTAATAACTTTGTAAGAGTGCTTTATAACTAGATTTTCCTAAAACCCACTGTTTATACCGTGTGAGATTGCAGGGAGATCCACCTGGGAACTACAACATGCCCAGATCCAGAGAACACTGCTAATAATACCACTTCTGCCTGGTTACTGTGTGATTTATCTTTGACTGGCAGATTCAGTAACAGGATTTATGTTTGTGGGGCAGGTCAAAGGTCATATGAGCTATGCAGAAAATACAGTCATTTTTTTCTCATTATGTTTTTTTTAACCTTAGCCACACATAGAATTAACTAAAGATAGAAGCCAAAGCTGATTCTTCTTATTTGCAGAACAAAACAAACTCATGCCATGATTGCACAGTATGTCACATTTCTTGAATCTGAACATAGTGACTTTTTATGTTTTGAAATTCTGTTCCTGTGATCTTCATGTTTTTTTGCTGTCATAAAACAAACAACATATTTAACATCTAAACACCTGGAAAGCTTGTCTTAGCAGTTATGGTTCAGATCTCAAATGTACTTTAATAAGCCTGAAACATAAAAATAATGCTAAACACGAGTATAAAATATTAATAGAGGTCAGCAGAACAAGTCTAAATGAGAACATGCACCAGCAATCATTTGTTTAGTGTGATGCATGGGTAACTTAGCAACAACACAGGCTTTATCACTTAAAGATATCAACCATAGATATGTTCATTCATTCGTTATCCAAACTGCTAATCCTGTTTTTGTTTTTCTATAATGATACTGACGTCTTGTTTTGCCGGAATAATAATCCTGACTTTATTTCCACTGTTGGAAAAACAACAGTTTTTGTCTCAGTAATCCACCAACTTCATGGAAGTAATATACAGTACTTAACCACATGGGCCACATTTTAAAGCCTTACTCATAAAGGCTCTTTTGACCAACTTTACAGTCCTCACGTTAAAGCAGGTGCCGCTAATGGCAAACACGTTTCTGTTCAAGTGCCATAGCCTGCACAGTTCGGAGGAGTTGAGTAATGCTCGTACAGTACACGGGGATAAAGTGTTGTTTTCCACACACCGTTCATTCACGTTTCTCAGCACAGCTCAGGCTCAGGCTGAGGGCTCGTCCAGCTGGATCCAGTGACTAATTCACCTCCTTTGCTCTCTGCTCGGCCACGTCACTGCAGCCAAGTGTTAACAATATGGCTTTGTGTCTCACACCTGTGGGCAGCGGGGCTCTGGGAGAGTGGGAGTGAGCCGGCGAAAGGGACATGCTTTCTTTCCCGGACCCAGACTAGGCAACAGAATACCACCACAGTCATGTCTTTGTGCAAATAGCAAGGAATTAATTCCAGCATAGTTTATGCGATGTCCATGTCACATACATGGACAGATTGAGTGCAACTGGAAAACACTGTTTGTGATGATGTTAAAAATCAGGCTTCTTTCCTATATTGTTGGGAACGAGCAGTGCGAATGTGTACAAATGTGTGCAAACTCCTCATGTGTACTACATGAGAAGTTTGCACACATTTTCAATTTGGAGCAAATTAGTTGTGCACGGTTGGAGATAAATAGCTTGCTGATGTTTTTGCTTTGCAACAGTGGCTTCTGTGAGCTGCAGCAGAGGTGGCTGCGGAGGAAGGAATTAATCAGTAAACAAACACTGGGCATGTGCAGTCATTTGTGCTACGCGCGTGCGCGCGCACACACACACACGCAGATACACACATAAGACAAACATACATAGAGACAACAGACATAGAGCAGCAAACCTCAACTCAGTTCACTTATATATTGTGTACTGATACATTTCACGTTTTTATTTTATTTAAAAAATATGCCTTTATTCATGTAAAAATGTTTGAGATATATATATGTTTACAGGAATTTTTGGGTTTGGTGGAACTTTTATCTTTTGCTTTACTTGTGCAGGTTCTTGATCCCCTGTGCCTTGACCCCAGTCTGAAGCTCTGACACACCATAATCACCACCACTGACCCCAGCCATCGTTTCACCCAGAGCCATCATTGATCCATCAGGGAGGATGTGAATAGGAGAGGGACTGAGGGTAGAAAACTCCAATAAGTCCAGCCTGGGAAGAAAGCTGTATCACATGGATGCTATGGACTGACAGGTCAGATGATACCGGATCGCGCTGGATTTACTCGGAAATGTAAGTCTTTTATGAATCTATCTAATCGCAGATCGGGTCGAGTCTGTTTTCTGTAATTATAATTCAGTCACAGGAATAATCCAACAAATCACAGTGTCTGCTTCCTACATGAGACTAATTGAATTTCCAGTCATTATCTCAGATCAATACAGTGCATCAGCCGGAACGTTGTTGAGAAGATGAGATGCAGATATAGTGACATCATCTGGATTAGGAACAGTGTCTTTTTGGTCGGAAGCATTTCAGTATGATGTTTTTCAAACTCTTGTGTAGGTGTGTTGAAGGCAGCCTTGTTTCAATGCCTCTGCATTTGAAGATATAGCAGTGAGATAGTCGACAGCGCAGCTTCATCCTTTTTACTGTTTTCTCTGAGCCCAGGATCTAGACATTTATCTCCTCCTCCTGCTCCCCTCCTCTTTCCTCTCTTCCCGTCTCATCTCTCTTATCACGGTATGTTTGTGCTCCCGTTCCATCCCTTTTCCTTGCCACTTGATAATGGCTCGTTCTGGTATTCTTCTTTTTGCTCTGTCTTTGTTCGCCCTCACTTTGAAAAAGCACACGCACAAACAAAGCAAAACTTTTATCTGTCTGCGTAGAAGACATGCTATCTATCCTGTGCAAGGCACAGAATGTGAATTTGGATCGCTGAAGAAACTGAGACAGGACTGTTATCCTTTTGATATACTATTTTTTTCTATTTATATCTGTTTGTACTTTTTGAGATACCCATATAAACACAAAATTCTTTATCTTTATAATAAAGCACCATGCTATCCCACAGAAATTCTAAATTCCATCCTTGTTTTAGCACTACTCTTTGTATCACTGGGGTTTAGATATTAGATATTTAGTTGTCACATATATTCCACAATATTGTTCCCACTGTTTCATATCAGAATCATGGCTAAATATGAGTTGATGTGGTAAATATCCACAAATGCCTAAACTCACAGACCTACTCTCGAAACGTCTTGAATAATTTAGAAATCATGCACTATTCATATCAATGGCAATTTCAATATTGTAATAAGCTTTTAGTGGGGTCAGGTCATAAAGGCTGTATGTTCCAGTAACTATGTAATGGAAGACTTTCAGTGTGGCAGATAATAGGTTTTGGTTCATCTGTCCACCTCTTTGGTTCAGACTGAAATATCTCAATATCCACTGACCTGCCTGCAGACTTCCTGAACTGAAATGGAGAACTCATAAATATTACAAGATCATATGGGATCTGACCCCTTGGAGGTAACAGCTACTACTTGTGCATCTATTGAATAGTACATAGTTTAAAATACTTTAATTCTGAATGTATTTTATTGTATATTTGTATACAATTGCACAACTATGGTCATGAGGTCAGGAGAGAGGAATGTTGTACATTAAATATTTAACATAATGCAACATTGACTATCTTTACATAGGAACATGTTTGTGCAGGTTAAATCTACTGATATTATAAGTTCAAGCATAGGACAATCCGCCTTCTGGTCGCACCCTGGTACGTGTCGCTGGTTGGATGGTACCTTTACCTGCGCGCAACAAAGATGAGCGAGCAGGGTGCAGCTTTGCCATGAGAAAAAGATTTTTTTTCTCGTTGGTGTTTCTATTTCTGTTGGCAGTTTTCTTTGAAGTCGCTTTTTCACATTTCCTTGTGTGAGGAAGACGTTCAAGTGAGGAAGAACAGATTCATTTTCGGGTGCTGTGGCTCTTGGGATTTAAAGGCTTTACAATATATCTCACTGAGGGTTTTTTTTTTTCCTCCACTGAGATTTGAAAGTTTCTATAGCTCTATCACATTTAATAGACAGTCATGCGAAGAACATCATCATCTTTGTTCTCAAGCACAGTGTTAACATTGCATCATGCATGGATGAGGGTGATTTACTTCTGCACACCGAACTCAAGTGATGCAGTATAATTTAATTTACTGGGAAACATTTATGTCGAGCAGGTGCTGGAGGTTGAAATAAGCACGCTGTTGTTACTGTGTCATTAAACAAGAGGAAAGCAGGGGTCTGGAATGAATGATGCAATAGCTGGTGGGGATGGCAAGGCCAATTATACCAAAGCATCTTTTCCTTGTTTAGAAAAGCTCTCTGCAGTGTCTCCTCTTCCGTATGAGGGATAGTTGGTGTCATAGGTTTACATGCTGTAAAAGGCATGGATAATAGATTATAATGACTCCTGATAAGAATATGTAGATTTTCTTTTGAAGAAATAAGTATTTGTGTGTGTTTTTAATTAGAAACACAGCTCAAGTCATGTCCTGTCAGTGTCGCCATGACTCCATGATTGTGTTTATCATCAAGGAATTTGGATAATGTAATGTAGGATGGAGGGCACTGAAGAACGTTCAGGGTAAACGATAAGTGGGAATCTTCTACCAAATGCTTTTATCTGCTACACAATGTCTTTTGATTAAATTTGCCTGTGAACAAACGTGTTTACTCGTTTGAAAAACTGCATTATGTTGGACCTCCATAAAGAACGTGATAAGTGACTGTAAGGTGTTGTGCCTTGCCTCTGCTATTTAATGCATCTCATAAGTGGTGTAATCAATTACCTTTGTTAGTCGAAAGGCCACGCAGCAATAGTGTCAATCAGCTGATAAGGCACAGTTCTATATTTTTTATTTTTACTTTTTTTTTCTATAGCATGTCGAGAAGACATTCTAGATCTGAGTGTACCTTTTTATTTCTTGCAGTCACTTACAGCGGCATGGCATATGACATATTCTCTTTTTTTATAGCATGTCTATTTTCCCCATTTCCTAAATATATATATATATAATACCATGTATAGCGTGGCACGGCGGGAGATGACAGATATGCAGTGGCCTGTGCAATGGCCCATAAGCCCAGCATGCTTTGCAGCATGGAGCTGTAGGATGAGTCTGAGTGAGTAAATGTGACTGGCCCAGTGGGGTAGAGTGGGAACAGGTGCTGACACTGTCATCTTGTTAGCACTGGCCACAGAACTGGCTCCTCCAACAGAGAGAGGCGCATATGCAACACATAGCCTTTGGCTGTGGGACGTATGTGCAGCCATGTATACATCGGAAATGAGAGAGAGCAGTGTTTTGTGTGTTTTTCTGTGTGTGTGTTGTGCTGTGTTTTTTGCACATGACTGTGATTCTCAGACATTTTATGGGTGAATGGATTTTTTTTAACTGTGAACATATAGCGTGCAAATATACAGAAATCTGTGTGTTGTAGTGTATAATACTGCTGTAGAGACAGTATAACGAGGGAGACAGAGAGCCCCTCATTTTTTTTTTAAATAATGCTTTATAAGTTGACAGAATTTTAGTTTTAAGCACATTATTCGAGCATTATTATGTAGCTCCCTTCTCTACAAAAGCTAGTGGAGATATAGTTATGTAAGACCCCCTGGGGTTATGTGCAAGACATTCTCGCAAAGATCACAAATTAGGCCCCTAGATGACCCATTTCTAGAAGAACTAAATTGACACGATGAATTATTCCATCCACGTCCTGTGGCCTCTATAACGAGAGGGGAACTTAGAACAGAGGATAAATTAGGGCACTCAGTTCTTGCTTCTCTGATTTATCCCATCAAAGCCATTTAGACAGATCGGCCCCTGTTTGCCCAATTTATTCCGTGATTCCTTACCCCTCTCATTTGGAGGAAGAAAAAAAGGGGGGGGATTTTGGGGGAAGAAAAAAAGGGGGGGGGGGGAGAACAAGAGAAAATGGATGTGAGTTTTAAAGAAAATTGTCGGCGACATTTTGGAGATAATAAGACGCAGAGATAATGTGCCACAATCTATTTAAACCCAGTGCAGCTGAGGGGACGTTGTCATAGACACTCCCACTGCTTTGCCCCAAATAAATCACCAACTGCTCCCAGTTTTAGAATGAGACGATGGTTCACTGCGGGGGGGGGGGGGGGGTGATAAAGACACCATGATGGAGGATAGTACCAGAGCCATCAGTATAACCTCCACATATCTATCTGTTTACGCTTGTATATCAACATCACACACTACAGATCTGTCCACACGTCCTGTTGTCCCCGCGCAGGATGCCACAGCAGGCTGAACAGTCCTGTGCATCACAGTTCTAACGGCAACAAAGCAGATGGCTCCTGACAAATACCACTGGAGCTCGATTCCACTGTGAAATCCGCAGGGTCCACGGGGGATGTGGTTCGTGTCACCTGTGTGTGTGAACGCCTCCTCTCTCTGGTGTGATGTCTGAATACGAGGTTATGTGATAATGCTGCTGCTGCTCAGCCAGACACACGGCGAGGCTGCAGGAGGATTTCCCATAAGGACTTGCTTTCCTGCTCCAGTGAGAGAGAGAGAGACGTCACACTTCCACCTCATCAAAGCCCATCTCATCTTTCTGCCCTCATGTACGCCTCACCAGGCTGCACCTTCATTTCATGTTGGGTTGGCGCCTTCTAGTGGACTATGTGAACAATTGCATGTTTTTCATGTTTTGTTTTTTGTTTTTTTGTTTTTGTCTTTCAGCCACAGTGACAATGGTGTTATTTCTGATTGGGATCTCCATTTCCGTGAACAGTTCATCTCATGAGAACCAAACTGCAGGTAACTGTCCTCGTAACTTGTATGGTACATGATAATAAGTAATAATCGTAACAAAATTCATTATTATTATTGTTATTATTATTATTAGTATAGAATCCTCTGTGTCGTTTATCCAGAAAACTCCACCCATCAGGGTGCTCATGTGCTGCCCTCAACACTGATCATATCCCTGCTCCTTATCATCGTCGTCCTGCTGACAATCTACTGTCTGAGGTGAATAAGGCCGCACTGTCATTTATACTCTGTTTGTCTGCAGATGAGAAAATCTCTCTCTTTCCTTCTGTCTGTTTGTCGGGTCGAGGCACCAGGGTGGGGGTGGTTAGAAGAGAGGCGGTGAGCAGTGGCTTATGGGAAGACAGCTGCGCCATAAGTAAGACAGCAAACAGAAGCAGTCAGGTCAGGTCAGGCCACAAACACTCATTAACTCACCAACCTGCGGCCAACCAACAACGACATGCTTAGGAACAGCTTCCCCTCTCTAATATGGTTGATACTGGGTTTAGTATTTGATCTTTGTTCACCTTATGCGCTTAAAGTCTCCGTTTTAGGAATCTGACTTATCTCGTTTTTGTTTACTTGTCTCTAGGTTCAAAAACCACAGGAAAGCCCTGGTCACTTCTGTGGATAAAAAGATTCCGAATGGCTTCTTGGAGGAACAAGGTACTACTGTGCTGTACTCAATATAACCGCCAGTGCATGAAAATGTAATGCGCTCTTTTATTTTTTATTTTTTTATTCTTTTTTTTTTTTTTACTTTTGATTCGTAGATTTCCAGTCTTTATGGTCTAGGAAAGTTTAGCCATCCAGAGTCGAAGGATGGCTGGCGAGGTTTTGGAAGGTTCTTAGTTTTCCTAGCACGTAGGGAGCCATATAAACTTTCACTTCAAGTCAAAAATAAATAAATAAACACAAAGGCCAAATTCTGTTTCATGCAGCAGCAGCAGCAGCACCATGTTTATGACTCCAGAAATCATTTCTGTCTTGTATCCACGGAAGAAGAAATTGTAATGGCCATCAGGCTTGTTTTTGCAGGTGCTACCAGAGCTTGTAATGTTCTCCGTTGGGAAACGTTAGCCGTCTGACCGCCATATATCCCTTTAAACACAGGAGAGCAGACAGTGGTCCTTCTCCCCAGATCTCCCTCGCCATCCAAGAGATACTTTCCCATCCCTCTGGACTCACTGGAGGAGGAATACCGGATCCGCTCGGCAGACGACGGCAAGCTCTTCAGAGAAGAGTTCAACGTAAGCCTGACTTTATTAGGTGGACCCCACAGTACAGCGTGTATCTGGCTACGATGTTTTTGTCCTGCAAGTACAGAACAAGAAAATAGTAACAAGGCCTTATGTTAGTAGGCTGTGTAGCCGTGGTTTTATTTTGATCCCAGGAGGATTGGTTTCTCTCGTTATAGTCACTGCCGTGTTACTACCACCACGGGTCCTTTGAGGAGGCGAGCAGAGAGCACAACAGAGATAAAAACAGATACCCAAACATTTTACCATGTGAGTGAGGATCTATATTCTACAGCAAACAATATTAATGTAACCTTTAGACTTGCAGTTTTATCGATCAGTAAATCTAAAGGGGAGGTTATGTGGGCTGAAATGAAAAACAAGACCCAACTTTTTATTTATCTTCTTCTCTTTCCTCCATAGATGATCACTCGAGAGTGGTGTTGAGTCACCTTGACGGGCATCTGTGTTCTGACTACATTAATGCGTCTTACATTGACGTGAGTCTGAATTAGAATTGTTTTTTTTTATGGACATTATTGGGTTCCTAACAAGTTATCATTGATACTGTATTTTATCCTCATATGTTTCTCACAGGGTTATAAAGAGAAGAACAAGTTTATTGCAGCGCAAGGTAAATTTGCATTTCAAACTTTAATATAATATTTTACGTAATTTATGACCTTTTGCGCAATTTCCTCAATATTTCCCATGATTCCGTTTCAGGCCCGAAACCTGAGACAGTGGCTGATTTCTGGCGGATGATTTGGGAGCAGAAAACAGCAACGATAGTGATGTTGACCAATCTTAAAGAACGAAAGGAGGTTTGTTTTAGAATATTCTCCCTCTGCAACTATATTACTCTAATACAACTACATAGGATCTGTCATAGAACAAACCTGAGAAATCTATATGGCATCACTGTGCCATTTGTGAACCCTTTTTTGTATTTCTCATGGACCAAAGTCATGGGCATAATTTATCTGACCCCTTTTCCCAACTGACGATCCATACAAAGTGTCACCTGGTGGATCACGTAGCATCTCATTAAATCTAGCCTCAAAGGGATGATCAATTGAGAGCTCAGCCGCAGGTTTGATAGGGCAGAATAGAGGCATTGGGGATCAATGACGGAATAATTGTTGATAAGATCCTAGGAGGCTTCATGATAATTAGTCTGAGAATCTACTTAATGAGTTGAAACGTCGCTGTGAAGATTGTATTGACGGAGAGAGTCGCACAAACTCCGTGTGATTGCCTTTGAATTGGACTGCGGTGTATAATACATGTTTCTATACGTGGTCACGTGATATACATGCAAAAAGCAGCTATACCAACATCGTCGTCATAATACAACTTAAAATGATAATACACTTTTGCATGTTTTTTATGGACACACATAGACTAATAATCGAATTGTTGTGATTCTCTCACCAGGAAAAATGTTATCAGTACTGGCCGGAGAAAGGCTGCTGGATGTATGGAAATGTCAGGGTGGCAATGGAGGACTTCACTGCGCTGGTGGACTACACGATCCGAAAATTCTGTATTCAGTATGTAAGTAAAACGAGTGAATCTGCACATCAGAGCGTTAATGACATACTGAGGCGTGTGCTGAATCAAAGATGGCCGTGGCCGTATTAAGTTTAAACACATTCCTGTGGCCCAGCACACCGGTGAATATGAAATTAACTGTAATACTGAACAGTAGATAACATTCATCTAATAAAATTAAATACAATTAACGTGGAATTTATTTAGACATACACATGTTCTGAAAATAATAGTGTTTTTTTTCTATGTAGCTCTTAATATAGTTCTCGATGCTATAAACATGTGTAATGATAATAGCTGGATTCTTATTAAAAATGTAACGAATCTAAGCTGCATTGCCATTGCATAAAAAGTAATGATCCCCATGGGTAAATAAGAACATTTTAGTAAACTGTAATAATATGGACAAATAATGAATAAATAAATAAACCCAGGAAGTATTGTAGGTAATAATCACAGCATAACACAGTCTGTAACGTGTTGTTACATTTAATGTATGGTAAACACCGTACAGATCTACAATGTTTCACACAAAGTTCCCTTTAGAAGTTTATACACAGGCAGAACCAGTGTTTCCTTTCTTGTGGTTTTGACTGCTGAGCTGGGTGCCATCTCGGGTGCTGCGCAGCCTTCAGATTGAAAAATTCACTTTGTTCCGTCTTCATCTGAAGCCAGAGAAGAGCAGATCTCCTCTCTGGCTCTGCGACTGTGCTGTAGCGCTGCAGCGCGCGCTGACAGACCGGGTAATTTAACATGCAGCTCTTTGAACACGGAGCGACCGAGTGTTTGAGAGAATGAAACGAGGTTCTCCTGAGAGACCGTTCATGTGTTATGAGCGTGAGACTGAGGCAAACCAGTACACATGTTAAATAATTAGACTCTGACAACAAAAGTGTCATTTTGCGGATCATTTGTGGTTACTTCTCCGGTCGGTAACAGTTTTCACTTGACGATCAGTCCGTGAGGTTATTTGCGTCTGCACAATGAGTGTTATTTATGCACAGGTATGAACTTTGTGTGTCTGTGCTTCACAGCAGGGCAGCGACGGGCCCCGACCTCCACGCCTGGTCACTCAGCTCCACTTCACCAGCTGGCCAGACTTCGGGGTGCCGTTCTCACCCATAGGCATGCTGAAATTCCTAAAGAAGGTCAAGGCTGTCAATCCATCCTATGCTGGACCCATTGTCGTGCACTGCAGGTAAGATGAGTTGTGTAACTATATCACGTCCGAAGAAGAAGAAGAAATATAAACGGAGCCTGACTTCATTTCAGAACTGCTACACATTCTGCAGAGGACCCAAAAAGAGTCCGAACATTATTTACTTGTGAGTCTGGCATCAATTTATTATCAAAGAGGAGAAAACACTTATTATAGTATAAATATCATGTTTTGCACTAAACCCGCACTTAAAACTAAAATATCTGGTAAACACTTTCACAGTGCTTGTGTATGGGGCACCTTTTTCGTTTCTATAGAAAAACAGTTTGAAGGTGAATTTATCGTAGGTATAACGCGTAGAAAAATAAAGTCAAGTGTGCCTGGTATGTGCATATGTTTGCCTGGGCAGTCGGTGCAACGCCAAAGAAATCTGCAACTGATTGTAGCAACTGCTGCAACAGGTGCTCGGGGAGAGGGACTGTTGTTCTTGAATGGGGCCCATTGAAGAGGCTTCAACACCCCACTGTGTAGTCCCAGCTCTGCGCTCCCAGAGGCGCCGTCTGCTCTAATGACTCTTGTAAATCTATTAGGACTTTGTTTGGGCTTCAGAGGTGAAGCACTTTTACACATGCTTGGGGCGGCCCACAATTGAAAATGTCCACGTTTAGGGTGTAGGGGTAGTATAGTGATACGTTACAAGACATTTTCCCTCCACAATATCCCATTTGTTATTCTTAATTGTGGAAGAGAAATCTGTCTGTGTAAAAAAACAAAAAAAAAAACAATGTCGTTATCCGACATGTTTTCAATGTACCTATGTGCTGCTGGTTGCTGCAGACTGAGAAGACTTTGTGTCTTCTTCTTGTTTGTGCTTGTACAGTGCCGGAGTGGGGAGGACCGGGACGTTCATTGTCATTGACAGCATGATCGACATGATGCACATGGACCAGAGGCTGGATGTCTTCGGCTTTGTGAGCAGAATACGAGAGCAGCGCTGTCAACTCATCCAGACAGATGTAAGCGATGACCCTCTCCGACCTGTTGTGCCACGGACTGACAGCTCAACTCGCTGCTCCGGTCGTGGCACAAACAAGCGAGGACACGGGAAAAACAAGCGTCCGCGGTGTCAAAGTAGTACGAAATACTTATTTTACTTCTTCCTACCTCCTCAGATGCAGTACTCCTTCATTTACCAGGCTCTGTTGGAGTACTATCTGTATGGAGACACAGAGCTAGATGTGTGCTCTCTGGAGGGCCATCTGCAGAGGCTTCACAACACCAGAGCGCCCCACGACAGGCTGGGCCTGGAGGAGGAGTTCAGGGTACGAAGAGAGAAGCTCCCTCTTAAAACATTTCAGTCAGTAATGAATCGTCCCTGTCGGCCTGCGCCCTGCATGGGTATATTTTCATGGAAAAGTTGCCCAGGGTGCCGCTCATGGCAGTAGTAACATAAATAACAATGCTTTGTATCACCTAAAACTTTATATGGCACCACCATCTGCCAGTCTGAATTTATCGGAGCTTGGCAAAAATTTCTCATTTTTGTGGCACAGAGTCCCTCGCAGTTCCCTAAACTCTGAATGAAATGATTCCCCATTGCATCTTATTTTTGTCTTTTCTACCAATAACAAGTGTTTCTGTCCTGCACATCTTTTGACTTTTTTCTTTTTCTTTTTCTTTTTTTTGTTAAATACTGTCTGCACGAGCCTTGCTGCGTTGCACGGATGAAAACAAACTTTTTGATCAGCTCGTGTTATCTCTCCGATCAGAAGCTGACCAACGTTCGCATAATGAAGGAGAACATGAGAACCGGCAACCTCCCTGCCAACATGAAGAAGAACCGTGTGCTTCAAATCATTCCGTGTAAGATTACGCTTTCATAATACATCAAATCCGAGGAACATCAAAGTATCACACTGCTTGTGATTTTATAGATGCCATACACAGATATCTGGCTAATCAGCTTGTGTCTTTGTGAAAACAGGGCTCACATCTTGACTTAAAAAAATACTTTTTTTTTACAGTAAAGTTTTTTTCATACCGTCAGCCTCTTTAAACTTATATTTTATTAGGAATTTTCTGGAAAAGTTTCATTTTCCTCCTTTTTTTTGCTTTTTTGCAGATGATTTCAACCGAGTAATACTCTCAGTGAAAAGAGGCCAGGAGTTCACGGACTACGTCAATGCCTCCTTTATTGATGTAAGCACTCCCTCACGACCTCCTCTATGGATTTCCCATAGAAGTATATTTATATATAAAGCTCATTGTTTCCTTCACAAACAATGCAAAATATTAGGTTTGCTGCACTCTCAAGTGTTGTTTACTGGATGATCTGCCCTCCAGGGCTACAGGCAGAAGGACTATTTTATCGCAACCCAGGGCCCCCTGTCTCTCACAGTGGAGGACTTCTGGAGGATGGTGTGGGAGTGGAGGTGCCATTCAATCGTTATGCTCACCGAACTCAAAGAGCGAGAGCAGGTACAGTATGGTTCTTTTGCAAAAATGAAGCCATTTGAATAATACAGTCTCTTGTTTGGTTGGTGTTATTATTTGTTGTTGTGCTTGCATTCAATTGTTTTGTATTATTTCGTGGTTTTAAATCTTTGTATATTAATTTCGTTTTTGTCTGACCGTGCCAACCAGGAAAAGTGTTTCCAGTACTGGCCATCAGAGGGCAGTATAACATTTGGAGATTATACTGTGGAGCTGACTGGTGATACACAATGTGACACCTTCACTCTCAAAGACATGGTGCTCACCTTCAGAACAGTTCGTACCATTTTGTTTTTTTTTTCAACTTTTAAGAGCATTCAAATGTTAATGTATGTTAAATCAACATATGTTTTTGCCGACGCTCTTTGTGTCGTCTTCACAGACGAAGCTGATTAATAAATGTCATGAAATTTTTATGTTACCTATACCAGTTTCGGCTGGCTGGATTTAACACTGCGAGTTCTCACTCTCTCTCACCAGGAAAACCGGTCGCAACACGTCCGACACTTCCACTTCCACGGATGGCCTGAGATCGGAATTCCAGCTGAGGGAAGAGGAATGATTGACCTTATTGCCGCTGTGCAGAGGCAACAGCAGCAGTCTGGGAACCGTCCTGTAATTGTGCACTGCAGGTGAGGACCTTCACTTTGACAAACGCACAGCTTCAGACTGACTTCACAGTATCCTATGTTCTACCCTTTCAGCCTCCTTCTTTCTCACTGCACTTGTGT
This sequence comes from Trinectes maculatus, assembly GCA_016785345.1. NCBI lineage: Eukaryota > Metazoa > Chordata > Actinopteri > Pleuronectiformes > Achiridae > Trinectes > Trinectes maculatus. Next base: position 678,655 of record JAFBJQ010000588.1, on the reverse strand, counting down.
TTACTTGCTGGAATCTCGAACAGTGATGATGGCAAAATTTTCATTTTTATTGTGACATTTATTTTTTCATTTTTACTTTTTTTTTTTTTTTTGCCTCAGTGGACCTGATGTTCTGTGCCCAAACCGTTCATGTGATCCCTTATAAAGACTTAGCTGTGAAAGCTTTGATCAGAACCTAGCTTCAGGTGAAGTGATTCTGAAGCCGCGCGCCCCGATGGGATTGATCCAATCCACTGATTCACAGTCAATTAAAACCTCTCAAAGTGAAATCTCCTCTGACTCCCACTATGATTAATCTGATAAGATGAGCTAACGACAGGAAATGGTGTCATCACTCTTCTATTCCTTCATCACCACTTGTCTAAGAGGGGCTTTTTAAAGCTTTTTCCGGGCCCCGTGGGAACAGGGCTAACCCGCTGCAATCCCCGACGTCTCTCCACACTTCTCCTCCGCATCGCACATCGCTCTCGCTCCCCGTCTCTCCGCGCCTTCCTCCTTCCATCCCGCCATCATTGTAAACATTGACTCACTTAGACACTGAGCTTCCTAACTGATTAGTGTTAGCGTTTGGATTAGCCGCTCTTTAAGCGAGGATGATTATTAGCACTATTACACAAAGGTCACCCCTTTTCTCTCACACAAACTTTTTGATTTAAATGGGAAAAGAATGTGTAAGATTTCCAACAAGGCGCCACTGCGTTGGAAATAGAGGTGTAAGGTTAAATCCTCTTGCTTTTCCAAATGGCCTTTGTTATTTCAGCAGCTGCTCCTGTGGCGTCCAGTGGGGACGTTATGTGATTTAGTTGCTGATATTTTTGTCCCTAATGTTTCAGCGCCGGTGCTGGTCGGACCGGTACCTTCATTGCTCTCAGTAATATTCTGGAAAGGGTGAAAGCAGAAGGCCTCCTGGATGTTTTTCAGACAGTCAAGAGTTTACGCATGCAGAGACCACACATGGTTCAGACTGTGGTAGGTGGGAAAAAAGTTGATATCAAACCTGCTGTGCAAAAAGTGTGAGCGATTTCACATTTGTGCTGCTTGGAAGCACTTTTGCACCTGTACGCGCAGTAACACTTCTCTTTTCGCTTTGCCTTCCAGGAGCAATACGACTTCTGCTACAGAGTGGTGCAGGATTTTGTTGACATTTTCTCAGACTACGCCAATTTTAAGTAAAACCAGATACTGTTCTGTATCACTTATGCAATTTTTTTTTTTTCTGAAGCAAGCTCTTTTTACATTTTGCACAGATCTAACAGTTGTATGTTGTAACATACCATGATATTATCTATTGCTTCATGTGTCTCTTTCAGGAGTGTTAAATCTCCAAGTATCATAATGTAAAAAAAATAGTTAATAGTTTGGCGTTGCCTAAATGCAACATTTTAGGGTCAATAGATTGTTTTAAGGGGAAAATGTAATAATCGACTACATACATGTGTGTGCGTTTGCGTGTGTGTGTGTGTGCGTGTGTGTGTGGTCACTACACTATATAGTATGTATTAGACAGTAACTAAATAGTATCACTAATGTGTTGTGGCATATTCCTTCTCTTTTATTTCGGCTTTGTTATTGACCACAGTCGCGTTGGTTCACTTGTTACTTGTATTTTATTGCACAGACTTGACTTGATTTGAATAAGCAAGTTATTTTTTGGATAAATAGGAGAAAACGGTAAGTGTTTTTGTGAAAGAACAACCTGTCTGACAAGTGTGGATAATATTTATAATGAAAAATACATTGTATTTTGTTAGACCTTAGTTCTGTCTGTGATTAACAGCTGCTACCCATCCATTCAACCCAGCTTTTCTGGGGTAATATTTCTCAGTGGTTTGGCACCTGATGCTGGAAAAGTCGGAAAATATTTCATTATTACATGAATCCAAATGTATCATTCTTCCAAAAGTTTTGCAGCCATGAATAAAAAAAAAAAGAATAATGTACATAGACTTAACTTTACACTAGCATGTTTGCATAAAACAGTGCCATATTGATTAGAAAACAGTTCTGATCTTTAAATACTTGTCACTAAGTGACACAATTTTAATAAAGATAAGCCAGATGTTAATGTTTAATTTAGATATGATAGATACAGTTTTTAAGCATATGTTGTTTTTGAATGGTCTCAAGTATGGGTCATTTCATTGTTTGTGAGATCACTTCTCAGAATATTGTAGGGATAAAACAAAATGTACCATACTTTTAGTTGAGTTAGCAAATGAGTGCAGAGACTTTGGTTCAGATGAAACAGTTGATAATTAATGAGGCTGAACCGTGTTCGTTCCCAGGGACTATGAAGAATGTCTGGGACATTGAGAAGTGTTAAGATCAAGAACCAGTGTTCAGCCAAATTTATGAAATATGCATGCACAGACATATGGACATATTTTGACTATGATAGTTAGTTTTAGTTTCATATTTAAACAAGGAAGATCCAACATTTCTGCAAAATCAAAAGCATATATTTTTGCAAGGCTTCTGCTTACTTCTTTGTAGAACAGACAGAAGTCCTAACTTTGGGTGAATAACTTTCTACAGTGTTTGTACTGCCATTAGTATAAAGCCATGAGATGGGTTTATATATACGACACTGATCATTTTGTTTTTTTTTCTTTGTACATAAATCCTCGTCGTGGTCATTAATCATTACTAAAGTTTACTGCATTGTCGACGTCTTTTTAATGTACAGTCGTGCTGAAAGAATACGAAGTAGGAATAACGACAGCGAGGCCTTGCAGCTGATGTAACATAAATGCACAAGCATCTTGTTTCAGTGATGTTTCCTGCCTTTCGAATCTGTATGGATTTGAACTACTGTTTGTTTGCTAAAAGCTGATACCAATAAATTATAGATGAAGCGAAACGTCAGATTTAATTTTAGTGTTGTCTTCTTGTCTACCTCCATGAGCATGCATTCGATAAAAAAAGATTTATTTATACATATATATATATATATATATATATATATATATATATATATATATATATATATATATTTAATGCTGTTTGAGTCCTCTTGTTGATGTCAGCATATCTGAGCACTTAGCCAGCTCCATTAGTGGTATTTTGTGTCCCATTAGTCAGTAAATGTGTCACACCTGCATTGTGGCGATTATAATCCCGGCAGCATCCTTGTACAACACCTATAAAGCCCCTCTCTCACTAATGCACCACATGCTAACAAGGCAAAGACAGAGGTGAGTGATTCCTCAGTGAAGTTAGTTCAATGTCCATTAAGTTACAATTAATCCTCTTATTAATTACTGTCTGCAGTGTTATTTAAGTATGTGTGACCCCCGGTCGGCGAGCTGTGGCGCTGTGACAGTATTTGGCTTCTTCTTCTGCAGCTCCAATGGAAGCGAACAGCAGAGTGGTGGTGCAGATGTTGCTGGTGGCCGTGGTGGTTCAAGCCACCTTGTCCCAGCACTGGTCCTATGGATGGCTACCAGGAGGAAAGAGAAGTGTGGGAGAGCTTGAGGCAACCATCAGGGTGAGTGATTTTTAATTTTTTTGTATGTGCATGATACTGCAGTTTAAGGAAATATTGTCCTTTTATAAAATTGAAAGCAGATTTAACAGAAAGACAAATGCAGTCGGGTTCGACTGACCAAATATTTCTGTCTGTTTTTACCGTGCTGTAAATGTTGCACTGGGTCCAGCTCTCACATCAGTCATCGTAAAATCTCTTTTATTGTACTTAGATGATGGGCACAGGAGGAGTGGTGTCTCTTCCCGATGAGGCGAGTGCCCAAACCCAAGAGAGACTTCGACCATACAGTGTAGTAAGTGCTTATTATACATAATTTATTACCAATGTCTACTCCAATTGTACAATATTAATGTACACTACCCCAGCGTGTGCAACTGTGCTCCAAAGCAGCAATGACAATATACAAACTGCTCAATGACTGTTTTTATTTTTCCCTTTTTGCATGATTGAATATGTGCATGCGTAATTTTGTCTCATTTAATGGCGGCACATGTGTAGCTATGTTTGATATCATAAAAATATACATGAAAATTTAAATATTTGTGAGATTAAATATTTGAGCAGGGCCCTGAAACCGTTAACTGATATTTAATTTCCTCAGATTGATGAGGATTCCGGACATTTCCAGCGAAAGAAAAAGTTCCATAAAAATTGAAGAGCTGCGATAAAAAAATAAAATAAAAGAGGGAAAGGTAAAGAAAACGAGCGGACCGCATTAAAAATAAACTACAACACTGATGGGTTGCCTGAGGATGCTGACTTCGACAAATAATCACATTTATTACACATCTAAAGATTATATCACTGTATCATTTAAATTCCAATCTTGAAAAAATTCTAATAAAGTTTTTGGAATCTGATGAAATTCTTCAAACTTTTGTTCAATCTGAGTGGTTGGTCTCCTGCTCCAGATCTGGTCAATGGAAATAAATGATGCTTTTTACACTGTAAAATACAGTTGAGGACTTGAAATGGATTAAATTGCCTTTGTAAAGCAGCCACGACCGACAAGCATGACAAACTTGTGACACAACAATCTTAGCATGACAACAGCTGGTGATTAAGCCAATTTATTAGAAATCAATGACTTAATTGAATTTGTTACAGTTTTGGTAATTCCATTTTCTGCCACACCGCTCCTGTGCATACACGATGTGGAGAATTACACTAGCTGATTTTTTTATTTTTTTTTTGCACTGGCACCTGGATGCTGATTAACCCCCGAAATGAAAGACACTCATCCAAATACATTTCTGTGTCCGACGTCCGCAGCAGCTTTCCACTAATTTAGGATCATAACCGCAGTCATCCAAAACAGACAAAGTGCAGAACTTTTTCTTTCCTCCTCTCGTATAAGGAAACTGGCGTTCATTATAAAAATTGGAATTTCATATCGGGAAAGGAAAAGAATCAGCAGGGGGCATATGTTTTAAAGAGAACTCATTTTCTGGCAAAGCCCCACAGACAGAGCACCATACTAATCGCCTGGTGCATAAGGGGCTGGGATTCATGAACTGTGCTGACACCGGGGAGGCCGCGCATTGTTAGAGCGTGGTTGTAATGCACACCAATGAACCCAAACCCGCTGGCACAACTGGGAAAAGGTGAACATTATAAAGCACATAGAATTAAAGAGAAATTAAACCACATTCCATTGCACTTTCAGAACAATGCTTGTTCATTTGTGAAACTTCACATCGCCGGTTTAATATTCATGGTCGCGATTTGCATAACACAGTCGTTTTCCTTTGATGGGGGAAAGACTTTCCGAATTTCCACTCTCTACCTTCTTTGACAAAGTTTTCCGGCGATGTTGTCCAGTGTGTTTTCTTTTGAAAGTCACTACGAGACCGAACTTGAACTGATTTTATTGAGTTTGTACTTATCGTTATGGAGTTTTCAGTAATTTTGCAACATGCTCATAAAAGATAATTATGCTTTTATACATTTCCTGAAATATGGTTTTAATTCAATTTGGTCTTACTTGCGTGAGAATAATTAATGTTTACAGATAAAACATAAAAACCCATAAATTCCCTTTAAATAATCCCAGAGCATTTGCTGTGAAAGCCAACTTTCTCCCTCCCAGTGTCCTCATCAAGGACCTGCCTAATTGCACGTATATCAGGACAACAAAACCTGCTGGTATCTATGTTTCCAAATTTGATTTAACCTCACTTTCTCCTTCCCAGACCCCCTGGTGGATATTCACTTTGTTTACCTCAAATTAAACTTCATATTGTTTACAGCCTCCCGGTCCCTGAACATTTTATAGCATTTTAGAATTATTTCTTTATTTATTTTTTGTAATGATTGTAGGGTTGGGATTCATTTGAATGTTTCCCTCATCTGCATGAAAATTATATAATTAACTTTTGATTAACCAGCTCAGTTGAGTTGGTTCCCCCATGAACACTGGTGAATAGTACCCACCGCATTTTAATGACTGTTTTCCAATTGAGTGGCGACCTTTTCATCAAAGAGCCACAACTGGGGCTAAACAACGGTAGAAAATAATCACGGTGAAGACAATAGCAGGGGCCGACAGGCTAGGATGTCATCCTTAAATATAACAACAAAGATGAAAGCAGCCTTGCTGCACGTAGTTGCCGTGGCGAGAAGCCAATTGCTTATATTGCCGGATGCCCCATTGTTAAAGCTGTGGAGGTCACATCCATCGGCATATAGAGAGGGAAAGGACAGGAAGCTGGGAATGGCCCATTGTTACGCGTCCTTGCTCAGAGGGAATTCCATTATGAAGGGCAATACATTTTTTGATACTTTGATTTTTGTGCCATTCATTTGTTGAAAAACAGAACATATTTGGATAATGGCTCCAGGAAAAAGGGGGGGGGGGGGGGGGGGGGGTCTCAGAGCGGCTCCATCCAAGGCTACTGCGCTGCATTAACACACCTGCCAATCAAGCCCATCGCAGCAGATGTGCATCCTTGCGCGGCCTAGCATCAAATAAGCATTCTATCATATGCATAATATAGTTTTCATTTCATCACAATTATGCTCTGTGCGCCATGTGTGTTTCCAATGGGTCACGGGAAAACTTTTATTGAAGCGGAGTGTATAATAAAGTCATTTTCCAGGTGCTTGTTGTGGCTCTTATTATGAACAGAATGATAATTTCCCCTAGAGGAATCTGGCACTGCATATCAATTGAAGTTTAGTGTGGGTCTTACTATGTTCCCGCAGGCTATAGTAGAAGGCAAAGTCATCTTCAGAGAGAGTCTAAATGTCAGGGAGGTCTTCAAACACTTTTTTCCCAGAGCCTTAGTGAAAGGGCTCTTTGGAAGTGCGATGTCTTGGAATTGATATGGATATGGAGGTGGGCTAAAGAGGGAGGCGGAGGGCTTAATATAAAGCAGTTGGCATCGAATTTAATTGGGAAAAATACACCTGGAAAAAAAAACGAAGGAAGGGGGTCACGGCAGAAATGAAAATATGTCTGGTTTCGCCGAGTTTTATCTGAGGACAAACATTTTTGCTCTCAGCCCTGCTTCAGTTACTCTTTTGTCATGTCCACGTGTCTCCACATGGTGACACTCTTGAGCTGCGCGTTCTGGCTCCTGGCTGTCGGCCTTTCAGCAATTCCATCAGTTAAGTTGCGAGAAACTGTTATTCTTTTTAAATCCAACAAAGCCTCCGATCAGTCATCTCCAACTCTGCGCACATTATGAATTTATTCCACATGCTGACTGATGGACTTTGTCTTTATAACAAAAAAAAACCAAAACGCATTTTGTACAGTTTGGCACATGGCATGGAACCAAGTTCACTGTAAAATGCTAAAATTCATACAAAGCATCTCATGTGTGGAAAGTCATGAATTTTTCAAATCTTATTAGATTTGCATTTGCAAGGTGTTAATTTATTGTATTCGATTTTCTTGTTTTTATTTTTTTCGACATGAGCGACGTTAAGGTACAGCGGGCTATATGCTAGCGTGTACAGTACAGGAGCGAGTTGGCCTTCCCTCTCCTTCTCGGCTGGCAGGGAACCTTCCTGTTGTGATCCGACTTCTCTCCTTTGATCAAAGAACAGTGTTAAAGCACTGGGAGAAGGAGGAGGTATAAAATATGAATGAATACAGCTGTGTTTTGATGGATATGTCTCAAAGTATCCCAGTAAGAGACTGCTAAAGGCCAGGAAATCTGTTTGTGTTGTGGAAATAGGCTCTTCCTCACTCGTTTCTTCACCGGCTTCATCTCGGGCAGCTTTTCACTTCGTATTTTAGAGATCCTTTGTTAGGGAAGAGATCAACCCCTCATCCGTGCATTTGTAGGAAACCGTATCGAAGAGGCCCTGCTTCATAATATGTATCATTAATGATACAATTTCCTTTGTTTGGTCTTGAAACCACCTTTTGAACGAAACGAGCGTCAGCCATGAGAGGAGGGTAATTTATTATTTTTCTGGGGTAGACCCAAAGTTCTCGCAGATGGAACGAGATCTTATACGAGGTGATGGAGGCTTTGTCACTAGTTATGTCTGTGATTCCATTTCCTCCACTAAAGCCCCATCGGGGAGCTGTGACTCATTTTGAAGTTGGAAGTTGATACTATGGTGTAAAACTAACGTTCCCGGCTGAATTGAGAAACTATCAGCGCTCGCACAAATCTCGGCGTTTCCGAGTTAGATGAACTCATCGCTCACATTACGCTCCTTTAATAAACAAAGATAATAAAAAGATGTGCTCGTAAAAAAGCAATCATTAGGGGAGATTGTAAAATGAAAATAGGCGCCTATAGATGCCTTTTACGCCACACCACCGCTCGACTGTCTTATTAACAATCATTTAAAGACTTCCTCCAGTCAGTGAGGACCACGTTAACTAAGATCCAGCCAGGACCTGTGGCGGGACCGTGTCTCTGGACTGCCAGAGGTTCAGAACTTTCTGCCTGGGCTTTATTAGCCTCACTAATAGCTGGGTTCCCCAAATGCCAGGGTCCACCTCTGTTGGGAGCAGGGGCTCAGATCCTGTCAGAGAGGGGTCGCACTAACCAACTGTAATCTTTAGGGTACTCCACTCCTGCTGACCTACATCTAACACTGGTTTCATCCCTCCCGCTTACCCCCAACCACGACCCGCTCCCTCCCCAATCTGGTGTACCCATCCCACCTCAGTCATGCCACCCTCGGCTCTCCCTCCCACGTCTTGCCACCCTTGTGTGATCGTACGCGCGCCCCAGAACACCCCCCCTCCCACCCAGACCCGCACATGCCACCCTCGGCTCTCCCTCCCACGTCTTGCCACCCTTGTGTGATCGTACGCGCCCCCCAGAACACCCCCCCCTCCCACCCAGACCCGCACCGCGCCTGTTCCAGCCTGGTCCGGCTGGCCACAGCGAGGAGCACGCCTTATCCTGTGGTAACGGCAATTAGCGGTGTAAAGCAAGCTGTGGAAAGGACCGGATCCCCGTCCACGTTTCAGCCCCGGATCACGAGTCTCCCGCACGACTTCAAGGCAAAGCATGCAATTAGCCGCAATAATGATAATGTGTTGTAGGGGAACAAAGAGAGGGTAAAACAGACTACTGGTGTGAGGGAGAGTGGGGTGCTAATAGTAGGGGGGTGATTTGAATGCCCTGGTGCAGACAGGAGTCCAAATCAGACTGATTATCAAACGTATGATGAATTACATTATTCCTCTAATTATCCCTGCCTTTTATGTGTGAACCAACCGAGTGAGTTTTGCATTCTAGACGTCGACGGTCAGTGGTCTTTGGGCATCACACCGGGGTTACGTCTTTTATTTCCTCTAAGAAACATACCAGGAGTTAGTCATGTGGCTAAGCTGATGGGAAGAGGAGAGTGATGCACTAACGATTTACTAAGTTGACTTAATTAGATACTTTCGGAAATATTTGGCAGCAGTACAGGAAATGGGTGGGTGGGGGTGGGCGAGGGGGTGGGGGTGGGGGTGTATTTCGGTTTGATGTTTGACGATCGCAGATGTGTTGACACAGAGTCAAAACATGTTGGAAACAACCCACAAAACCCAAGACCACAAATAACAGCATTTCAAGTCAAGGTTGTGTGCGGATACAGTTGGAGTAGCGGTGGACCCACTGCCTCGGCTGCAACGCAGACAGAGCGCGGCGCCGGTTCTCTCCGCTGCGAGCAGAGGCCGCTCCTCCAGTCTCACATTCAGAGGTTTATAGAGGATATTTTGCTGGGTGTTGTGCAAAACGAAGCGTGTCCCCAGAGCAGCAGCAACTTCACCTTGGCGGAGTAATGCTGTGATATTCTGTTTATTCTTCACTCACTTCATTTTACTCAGAGGAAATCCTCTGGAGATGGCTTATCTTGGAGCTGGAACAGGTGCACTCTAATTTACTCCTATTGCTTGGGGAGCCCAGGGGCCCCTGTAGAGAAGAAAGTAGCGATGTAGCACACTCCACTGTAAAGCACAAACAGCCAGAGAAAGAGCATTTAATCGAAAGAGGGGGAAAACTGTGAGCTTTGAGCGACGCCGTATCATTTGGATGCAGAAAATCTTTCTTTCTCGCCCCCCCCCCTTTTTTTACATTTTTTTTGTTTTGTTTTCCTAAGGAAAAAGGAGTCGTCGTTTTATTTAACTTTCATTCGTTCGACACTGTTTACTTTGCGTGAACCCGTCACTCCACACTTGGCAGGGCGCCAGGTGACGTGGACGACCCGCCGTATTACCTCTACGTAACAATGTAAAGCGCTTCCTCGCCGCGAGCTCGCTGAAATATCTGCGCCACTTACGGTTCTAAAAAAAAAAAGGTTTATGGTGTCTCTGATGTGTACCACTTAGGTGTAAGCGTACGCAAATGCGAATGCTACGGCCTATTTGTTTCGGTAATGCTGCACATTTTCGGCCAAACAAAAAGTTTGTTTCATCCTTCGCCCTCGCCACTGCTTCTCACCGCGAAACGAGCTAAGCTTTCAACTCTGAATTTACTCTCCAATTCCTTTCCTTTAGAGAACTGTGGTTTTTGAAGAGTGAGGCTGGTATGTTATTTGTTCGGTATATTATAAGTCTGAATTCAGTCAGTATTTTTTGTTTTGTGTTGTTCGCCTCGTGGGAATTATGCAATCAAAGCAGATGCCTCAAGCAGTCTAGAAAGCGCCCCTTGCGAATAAGAGAAAATCTTGTACACAGCATTTTTTTGTATGTGTGTATGAGGAAGGGGGGCACGACAACAAAGCAAATATATGGCATTGTTCTCTGTACTATACCCCAACGTTGCACCTTTTTTTTTTTTTCGTAAAACAGAATATAACCATCACACCTGTATTCAATGTTAAAGAATGTCAGACCGTTTGACTCCATTTTAATGACGTGTTTTCGACACCGCTGATGAAGCACGTGCACTTCCTGGTTCTCTATGGCGGGAAATAAGTTTTGAGGACTGCGATTGTTGTGGAATTTCATGATGTATAAAACAGACACTTCTCACTCGGAAAACAAAAAAACAAACAACAAACTGGAATAAACAAACAAACAAACAAACAAACAGCAGGGAGACAAAGACTTTGGCAGAAAAGGGGAGTCAACACAGAGAGGAGAGAGAGCAATGGGCTACAAGGACAACCAGAGAAATATCATATACACTTTTAATGAGTGCGCCTGCCCCGAGCCTCTGTTTTTAATCACCTTTCCGTGTGACATCATTTGCTGCGAGATTGTATATGCTTGAGGGACTTTCAGTTCTTGTCAACTCAAGAGCATTTGAACCAATCAATACCTGTCTATCCTGTGGCACACTCATAGTTGGCCATTAGGAAAGAGCTGCTTAAAGTAAGCTCAGCCAATACCATTAGCCCTAGCCTAAGGGCAGTTCCATGCCTTAGTCAGGGTAGGCACCTGCCCCCGTCACCCCCACCTCACCCCCCTAACCCCCATCCACCCCTCCCCCCACCATTAAGAACCTCCCTTGAGACATCATTTGGACACATCGGCCAAAGAGCACTTCTTTATTCCCTCTCTTTTCTTTGCCCGGCTCCACCAAAAATCAATACATCTCCCCTTTTTCTTATTTTCACAATTTTGCCTCAATATTATTCTCTCCTCTGCCAGAAACCAATGGACTGTCCTTTTTTTTTCTTTCTTTTTTTTTTTTTTTTTTTCGTCTTTTCATCTACAATTTCCTGCGACTAATGTCTGCACACCTCTCGTTTCAAAGGGGAAATTAAATTAAATTATCTCGTCCGGGGTGATACCAGCCAGGGGTCACATGGTGCACGGGGACGTTTTTCAAAAAGAGCGCTTTCCATTTCGTTGCTCCCATTTTCAAGAGCATTTGAACCAATCAATACCTGTCTATCCTGTGGCACACTCATAGTTGGCCATTAGGAAAGAGCTGCTTAAAGTAAGCTCAGCCAATACCATTAGCCCTAGCCTAAGGGCAGTTCCATGCCTTAGTCAGGGTAGGCACCTGCCCCCGTCACCCCCACCTCACCCCCCTAACCCCCATCCACCCCTCCCCCCACCATTAAGAACCTCCCTTGAGACATCATTTGGACACATCGGCCAAAGAGCACTTCTTTATTCCCTCTCTTTTCTTTGCCCAGCTCCACCAAAAATCAATACATCTCCCCTTTTTCTTATTTTCACAATTTTGCCTCAATATTATTCTCTCCTCTGCCAGAAACCAATGGACTGTCCTTTTTTTTCTTTCTTTTTTTTTTTTTTCTTTCGTCTTTTCATCTACAATTTCCTGCGACTAATGTCTGCACACCTCTCGTTTCAGAGGGGAAATTAAATTAAATTATCTCGTCCGGGGTGATACCAGCCAGGGGTCACATGGTGCACGGGGACGTTTTTCAAAAAGAGCGCTTTCCATTTGGTTGCTCCCATTTTTGACTCTATAGATTTCCATAACGCGCTTTATGCTATCCGCAGTGACCCTTTGCAGACTCAGCAAATCGCAATCGTTTGTCACGTGTATACGTTTTTATGCTTAAAGCCGCTCATACGTTGTTTTTGACACTCTGTGAGGGAGATGTCAGTGTTCAGATATCCCCACGGTAACAAGTGAACTTCTTCTGGGTCACTTGTTTTTCTGCTCCGACCACGTCCGCGTAACACCACGACCCTAGAGAGCGGCGCGGCGTGCACACTAATGTTTCCTGACCGCCTCTAATTTTATTGCAAGGCGATGACTCCACACACACACAGCACCCGTTTCAGGACAAGTGATACAACACCGTGTCCTAAGAAGGGCCTGTCAGTTACAACCTCTAGTTCCAGTAGAAGTGGGGTGCTGCCCTGTATCTTTGGCCGGTGCTGTTTACGATAATAACTCTGAAGAGTGATAGCTGGTTCCGCAGCGCTGGCGATTCCTGTGGCCGCCTGTATCGATCGGGGGTCCTAATGAGCAGCAGCGGAGCTGTGGCTAATGGTGTTGTGTCTGGTGTCCGTGGTAAACGCCCACGTTGAGATTATCATTCCCGGGAGGGGGGGGGGGGGCGGGGGGCCAAGAAAGGTTTTGCCAGCCCAAGCCCTCAGGGTGCAAGCGACACACTTCAGGGGTCAAGGTAAACTATCAAACGAACCGCCGGGCCTTTCCCCTCCCCTGCTTTAAGAACCATACCATACTGCACAGAAGTAAAGCTCCAATCTCCATAATGTATGTCGTGCAAGTGCATATATGTATATATGTATATGTATGTGTATATATGTATATATATATATATATATATATATATATATCGGTGTTCTGTGTATGCACGCCTGGAGAAACCCGCCACCCTGTTGCAGTCTGACTTTATCGCTGCGGTTCTTTGTCCAATTCCTCGACAGTAGTTGTAAAAAGCTATTACCAGGACACTGATAGAGACTTCACAAAACTGCCTGACTGTTATTAAGAGACCTCAAACGAGACCTGGCCTGACAGACTGATAATGGCTTATTTGACTTCAGAGATCGTCCTGGCACAAACACGCCAGCCCCCGTCACATACCCATGGCAGTCATTGTCCTTTTTCCTATGCACGGCCATTCTGGCGGTCTTGAGTGACATCCAACAAGTTCAGCAGATTCCGAATGTAAGTGCACACCAGACAGCGCCGGAGTGTCTTCAAAGAAGCAGCTGAAAACAGTCTTATTGTAATGAAGGGAGTTGTTGCTCCCTTCATAAACCTGGCTGGGAAATTAAACCTGCTGTCAACTTGCATGTGGGACGAGGAAACTCTTTAAGCTATGTGGACAATTAAGTCGAGATAAAACCGCAGCAAAAAAACCCCCCAACAACAACAACAACAAAAAAACGCGTATTTATTACCGCAGCAACTTCGCCCATAGTTTTTTTTTTCTTTCTTTCTTTTTCGCTTGATGGTATTCAGCTCGGAGTGCGTGCGGAGCAAAGGTGGGCCACATTCTAATGAAGCCAACCCAACGCACGGCACATCCCAGAGTCATGCCCTGTTTGGAGTCACACTTCCATGTCCTGGCAAATGCTGAGCATGTAAAACAGAACTGTCAATTATTCAACATGAACAGGAGGATGTATGGAGTGACATGGGGGGTGGACAGGGGCCGACTAAGCCTCGGGCAGATAGGGGGTACCACTTTGATGTGAGTGTGTGGGCCTGCAGAGTTGAGCAAGGTGCACTGGGTAATCTGCTAGACCCCCCCCCACACACACCCCACCTCCACCCGTTCGTTTTCCTCTCCCTCCATCCCAGCGCTGAGCCTCTCCGCACCCTTTATGTCCTGCTTCGTTTCGCCGGCTGACACGCACGCCGCGTCTCGCTTCATCTCTGCTTCACACATACATAAACAAACCCCCCATCCCACCCCTCCACCGACCCATCACACACGCACACACATGCACATGCACCCACTGTGACATGAAAGCAAGCCCCCCTTTGTCCGTTAACGAAACAAGAGCAGGCAGCACTTGTTACAGATAATAAAGTTGTGAATGGCTGATTTTGGAGGAATGGCGTCGTTGCCGTGTCACAGGAATGGCATTACTCATTTATACAATGAACACTAAAAGTTCCTCTCTCTGGAGCCTCCTCCCGTAGTCATACAATAGCAAGCTTAATTACATTAAGTTCTGAGAAGAGGGAAGTTAATGGATGACATTTTGCTACACCGTGAGTGCTCCTTCCAATAACAATAGAAACCCAAATAAGACCTAATTAATATGCATAGCGGAGCCAATGAACTTAATTGTCAAGTTGCTTTTATCAACCTGTCAAAGGATTGACAATTAAAACAGCCTCCGTTAAAACTTTAATGAGAAGCAAGTAGGAGAGAGGGATGATGAGGGAACAAAAAGACGCGCGCTTCATCTGTCATGAAAGACGCTACAAGACAACCACCCATTATTATTTCCTATCAGGATAAAACTATGCAAATCATATTATGCATTTTTAAATAACGAGTCAATGAGTAATAATTAATTTATTACCTATACTCTTAGAATGAATATTTAACGCTGTTTTTAAGTTGATGAATTCGTCTGATAATTTAAGGTTGAGCTGTAACCACAAGTTTGTTTGTTTTTTTTTAATTTTTTTAAATTTTTTTATTTCTACCCACAATGTCCTTCCGTTTCTGTACTGAAATCCGGTTCAAGTATTTGTCAGCTTTCAAGTTCAACAAGTAAACTTCCCAAACTCTTCCCAAAACCCCGAGCAGGGTGGAGATCCTCGCCGTTTTTAATGGAGCCTGAGGTTCATCGTCGGACCTGAACTGAGGGAATAGCGACGCTTTGACTCGAGTTTTTATCCCAACATTGACACCAGCATGTCTATGTTCCAGAGGGGAGTTAAAACTGCTGACTCACTCCCAGTGTGCTGGTTGTTGTTCTCCCTTACAGATGTGACCGTTAATAGGTCTGCATCCATAATCATTAGTGTGTCTCAGTGCACAGGTACCCGATGGGCCCCGTGCGTCTGCCATTTGGTCTCGGTTCACTGTGCTTGCCTGCAGATGTGAGCGAGACGCACACCTGCTCAGGGGCTCTCGAACAGACCGCCGCCATCCGTCACAGCTCACACTGCACTCGCTCTGTCGGAACAAGGCCTTGGTTCCGGTCCAACGGCCCTCAGACTGTAGGTCAGCGGCCGTCTCTCGCGATGGACCCACCCTACCATGAATCATATCCTCTGGTCCCTTTATACCAGCTCCGCTCCGTCCGACCCCCAACTCTCACCGCCCCCGTTCATGGTTGGCGCTCCCCTCAAACAAGCACTCGAGCGCAGTGAGGTAGCTCAGGTGAGCCAGGTAGAGACAGCGCCTTAAAGAGAGACATAAACTAACGATCATGTCTTCCCCACATCACACGCTCCCTCTGCCCATACGCCACAGTGCACTGAATGGGGGAAAAAAAAAAAATAAAAAATAAACTTTCGTGTGGGTCTTTCACGGGCATCAGGCCACGCTTCACACTACATTTGTTGATGTGTGCATGCATGTGCATGTCTCATGCCAGCCCGCCTCCCATCAAGTCCTAATGAGGCCAGCTGGCTCTGTGCTCGGACCAAACCAAACTGGAGAGACGGCACAGTCCTGGCTCACTCCGCCTTGTTCAGCCCACCTCCCCAAAGCCTCCCACCCACCCACCCACCCACCCTCCATCTCCTGCAGATATCTTGAAGAACCATGGATGGCTGAGCACACACGGCAGATTTGGAGATGGCCAGTGTGTTTGTTAAAATCTTCTATGTCTCCCAGATCCCTTGGCCAAGGCCTGAATTAGAAAGTCCGTGGCTGAAGCCCCAGACCTGCCTCCCTGGTTGCTTCCCACTACAGTGTTTTCTGCATCTACAACAGCAGCGGTGATGTTGAGGTCTGCTGTAGAACAGCGGAAAGGAGGAGATATACCCCGAGGCGCAGTCAAGGGAATATTGTTCCTGACTATGGAAACAGAAACACAGCCAACGTTACATATACCTACAATAACTACAATAACAACTCAGACAGATAAAACAGATCCTAGACAACGTGTCATAATATTTTTTTTTCTAAACCAAAAAAAAAGAGGAAAAAAAAAATCAAAATATCCTACAACACACCCCAGCAGCCATATGTCAACCTTAGTGTCTACTATCTCCGAGCTGCTGTCTTTTTAAGAACTGCGTTATCAGGAAGATCGTTTTCTTATTAGACTACAGTGGTTCATTTCACTGCGGACTAATTAGACCCCTTTCACATTATTAACAAGTATTATTGTTGATAAGGACCGGAGAGGTCTGCGGAGAGACATGTATTGTCCAGGCTGTTACTTGGCACACGGTTATGTCCATGTGGGTGAGTAATTCCAGCCCCCTCGCAACGTCTCCTTGACAACAAACAATAATAAACCCACTCTTAGCAACACAAGAAACCATGCACAACATTTGCGCATGTGCATGAGCAAACACACACACACACACACACACACACACACACACACAGATGTGGCTGTGCTCCCGCATACATAATGGGCCCGTGCATTCATAAGCATGTGCGCGTCAACACCAATTTGTGCACAAATGTACACAAACAATACGCAAACACAGTTCCTGTCCCCTTCATCCAATCAACACCCAGATCATGCTCACCGTAGTCTGGAGACAGCAGACTGTGTGTACGTTTTTTTGCCCAGGAAGAGAGACTGGACCAGGGGGAACACCTTAACAGGTAGCCCTAGGGTGCTTACCAGAGTTCGGGCAGCCAGGGGGAGAGAGTGGCTCTGGGAAGCTGTACCACCACTATCCTCTCTGTCCACTGATTATGAAGCAGGTCCCAGACGGGTGCCTTTAGGAACCCCCCAGGCTACTCACAGCCTCCCTCTCCTCTGTTACAGGATCTGTCGCTGGGGGATTCGACTGAAGTGTGAAGAGGAGTGTATGTGGGAGACATGCTGAGAATTTCTAAATAGGTATGTTCTGATTTCATTTGTTGTCTCGCCGTTAAGTTTTGTTCCGGTTACAGATTTGATGGGGGGGGGTAAAAAAATATATCAATAAACAAATAAATAAATGGAATCACCGTCTACATGGAAGCAATTTCAGGTCATTTTTGGTTTGACTTCTGCATTTCGCAAGACTCAAACTCTGTGATTCTCCGTTGCAGTTGCTGGAAAAAGTCAAAACTCCAAATCAAAAAAACAGAAGACCTGCTTTGTATGTGCTACCAGAGCTGCAAGGAAAAGGTCTCAACACTCGGGCTCAACTATAACCCTGTCTTGAGTTATGATGACGTCCCAAGTTTGCAAAGACCCTCTGGCTTCAACTGGATCTGACATGGGGTGCACGTGCACGTGCATGTTTGTGAGTGTATTAAACTCCTTGCAAAGTCCAAAAAAAAAAAAAAAAGGAAGAAAAAAAAAATCATAACTAATGAGCCCATTTAGCGCCCAGCACCTGACTTTGGCCCGTGATCTCCAGGAGACATTAGAGGCAATTTGCCATCGACTTCGGGGCTCGTGTCCCAAACGTTATCAATGAGCTTGTCAGGTAGAGACCTAACCTCCCTTTGTTTCCTCCTCCACCCCCCTCTCTGCTCCGGTCCCCCAGCCTGCTCCCCGGGCCCCCGAAGAGGAACCAGCGGCATGATGTCACACACCTGTTTGGCTGGAGGCTGCGGCCCGGCGATGCTTGCAGCCGTGGGTGTCACGTTGGCACCCCTTGCTCCCCCCTTGTCGCTGCCTGCTACGCCCCGTGGATGTGTCAAAATGGCAGATGATGGTTGGGGTGTGTGCAGCTGCTTGGGAAGAGGAGTGCCAAGGGCGCTCATTTCCTGCGGTGAGTTTTAATTTGCTCAACGCACGTCTTCTGAAGAACCGCCCCAACACGCACACACACACACACACACACACACACACACACACACACACACTACTCCTTCCCTATAAACACAGATACCTCACAATAAAACACACACTCACTGTATACAAATCTGCCACCACCTAAGGGGGCAAAAGTCCCACAAGCCCAAATAGAGGTGAGTGGAGGGGGCGGGGGTGGGGGGCAATGGAGCATCACTTTACTTGAAGCTTAAAACTTAAAGCGAAGAACGAGAAATCACATGATCTAACTGGAGCGCCGACAAATCACTTCTTCTCCGAGGTTGTTCGGGCTGCGTCAAAAGAGACGAGTCCCAAACCCGCTGATAGAAAACCTGGCTAGCTTCGCCGTGGCGTTCGAGGGGCCCGCGTCTCTTGACATCTGCTATGCAGTTGTCACTGGCAACTTAAATCCCCATTGATCAGACAGCTCGAGTGAATTTGTGTTGCCGTTTTTTTTTTTCTTCCCCCCCTCACCTAACTCCCACTTTGCGAACAAACCCATTTTCACACGGGCCACACGCATATACCTGACAGTTACACCCAAACAAGTCTCGCTGTTTACTCGAGAACAAACACACAGACGCCAACCAGCAAATCTATTCTCAATACACACATCACCCCAGACGTAAAGAGATTCAATTTTCGCCTACCGGGAGTGTTTCCGTTTTTTTTACGCAACAATTTTTTTTTACCCCCCCCCCCCCTTTCTCTCCTGTGTCAAGCGCCTACCGGGAGTGTTTCCGTTTTTTTTTACGCAACAATTTTTTTTTTTCCCCCCCCCCCCCCCCCCTTTCTCTCCTGTGTCAAGACAGCTGCCTTTGATGTTAGCATCGAATACACAGGGCTTAAAAAACTATAGTTTGCTGCGAGCTGACAGATAAAACAGTGCAAGACGCCATTACCCTGCAAAGCGGAATAATGAGGAGACCTGAACACACAGAAGACAGGAGCCCAGTTGAATTACCGTGGTCTCTCATCCAAGGTGGGAGCTTTTTGACAGCTTTCCAGGCAGCACAACACATTACCATACTGACGCTGCTCTGTAGTGCCAAAGAAAAGCTTTGATGAAAACATAACTGGGAAACTGGGAAATCTTTCTATGTCTATGAGTGCGGTTGTGTGTGAGAATGCATGTATATATGTGTGTGTGTGTGTGCACATACATGTTCCGTGTGGGGACATGCGTGTCTTCGCAAATTGCGCTAGTGCACGTCTGCAAGCGCTTGTGCGCGTGTGACAACAAAGGCAGGACAACAATGGGAAACCAAGCAGTGTCAAGCAGCAACTTTATGATCGCTAATTATTAAGTGGATACTGCGTTCCTGCGTGCGCTCCCATTGGATGAGGAGACCTGAACACACAGAAGACAGGAGCCCAGTTGAATTACCGTGGTCTCTCATCCAAGGTGGGAGCTTTTTGACAGCTTTCCAGGCAGCACAACACATTACCATACTGACGCTGCTCTGTAGTGCCAAAGAAAAGCTTTGATGAAAACATAACTGGGAAACTGGGAAATCTTTCTATGTCTATGAGTGCGGTTGTGTGTGAGAATGCATGTATATATGTGTGTGTGTGTGTGCACATACATGTTCCGTGTGGGGACATGCGTGTTTTTGCAAATTGCGCTTGTGCGCGTGTGACAACAAAGGCAGGACAACAATGGGAAACCAAGCAGTGTCAAGCAGCAACTTTATGATCGCTAATTATTAAGCGGATACTGCGTTCCTGCGTGTGCTCCCATTGGCCGAGATACAAGGCCTGGATTTGATTGAGTGATATTCATGTTGATGATTCGGTCAAATTATCACATGATCAAACCCCACGCACACAATATGTCAAGAAGAGAATTTAATTTTTAATTTTTAATTTTTTTTTTTGCTATTTCATTAATGTGGTTAGCTGGTTAGTTATCCATATTCTAACAGTGATGTTAGCTCTTTGGCAAGGACACCCTGTACCGAGTTTTGGCACGGTACTGTGCCGCAGTATGCTGCTGACTCTGGGTCTTAACGACAGGCTAAACGAAGCGGGCGTTACGGCCCCCTGGATAGGTCATTACTCGTCCGTGGCCAAGAGCTAAACTGGAGCAGGGCTTTTTAAAGAGGGGAGCAGGTGTGTTTCACCATAGGGGCTGGAGCCGGCCCAAGACCAAACAGCCTTAACGGTCTTTATCTCCTTCATAATGAGGCCACGCTCTCCACACACCCCAACTCTGCCCACATGGGCTACTGCTGGAGGTATGGAGACCCAGCCCTCCCCCCGGTTAAATGGTGACACTTTCAAAATGACCCCGGCCCCCAAAGCGAACGGAGGAACAGTGGCATGTCATAAATGTCCATGCACGGGGAAAAAAAAAAAAAAATTGATGTGTTTGTTAAGAATTTCATGCAGTTTAATTAAAAAGAAAAAAGTCGATTCTAATATAAAATCAAATATTTTTTGACGATACAGATGTGTTAACTTTTTTTTTTTAAAAAGCTTTCAAGTTTTCAAATTTTTAAATAACTCACTCTGGTCGTGCACTTAATAGGGGTTCCTCTGTGTGTGTGTGTGTGTGTGTGTGTGTTGGTGGGGTGTGTGTTTGTGTGTGTGAGTGGCTGCGTACGTGAGTGTGTCTGAGTGGTATTGTCCCTCTCCTCTTTCACCTGTCTGAGTAGGTTCTCTGGTACGGTCCCTGTGCTCCCCGCAGTCTTCTCAGTCCTGTCAGCCGAGTTCAACTTGATCAACATCAAACGGCATAGCATTCAAAAGTATTAGTGTTCTCTGTTGATGGGCCCTCTTGCTATCACAAATCAGTCCCCGAGCTACTTCATTATTTATCTCTAATTCATCAGCGCTGTCTCCTCGCACACAGGCAGTAACACACACACACACACACACACTGCACATCAACACATTTATCTCTACCCACCTTCAACAGAGCTTTTGTTTACGTGATCACTGTTAAGCTACAAAATGTTGTTGTTTTTTTTTTTTTTTGGTTGTTTTTTTTTCCCCAGGTCAACGCAACGGTAAAAAAAAGATTCCTAAGTAGTGATTAGTCTCATGCTTGTACTTTCAAAACACAGATTACTGCACGGACCCAACAGGCCTGGTGTTTTTTCTCGGAGCATTCTGGGGATGTGAGTCCGAAAGTAGCCCCATGGTGCCGCGACCCCTGACCTAGCGTGGGCGATCCCACCAGATGTGGAGTGTGTGCTGGGACAGTGGCGAGGGGCAGCTCGGTCTCACGCGGGGAGGCCCTGTCTCCCCAAACTGCCACAGAGAGCATGGCCAGAGGGGTTCTGTCAGCACCGTTATCAATCATACTCCCTCCCTGTCTCTCTCTCTCTCTCTCTCTCTCTCTCTCCCACTTTTCCTTTCTCTCACTCTCTCTTTCACACTGTTTCCTTTTCGCGCCGTCTCTCGCTTTGCCTCTCTCTCTCTCTCTCTCTCTCTTGCACTGTCGGTTCTGCTCTCTGCCTTTGTTTTTCCTCCCGCTTTACTTTTCGCTCCCTCAGATATGCTCTTTCCTACTTCGACTTACCATCTCCCTCGCATCCAGTCACCACCACCACCTTCATCGCCACCGCTCCCTCACACACACCCAGACTTTAACCTTCCACGGTGGGACTTTTTTTTTTACCCCCCCCACACACACACACACACCTTTCTTCCAGTCTCTAATCTCTTTCACCCATGGCTTTCCTCAGACTTAGCGCACACTTTGGCTCTAAACATATTTTCACTTGTCCTTTACACTGACACGATTTTGTTCTCACTCGAAAAGGAATCTCTCTCTTTTTTTTTTTTCATTCCCAGGGACTCCGATTAAAGGGGAGAAGGGAAACGTAGACCAAAAGAGCAAATCAAAAAAAAAGGACAAAAAATTAGCATCAACAAAAATATACAGAGGACACCCAGAGGATACATTCCCACAGATTAAGATAGACAATAGCTTATTAGTTTGTGTGTGAGTAGCGGTGCAGTAATAGGAGTAACAGGGGGTCATGGTTTGAGGAGTAGGTGCCAGTCGTAGCCGCCATCCGGCGTGAGGTGTTCTCTGACACGTGGCACTTTGAAGGCCCCGGCCCCTCCTTTGCATCTGCAATCAGGGCAAATGGGTTACAGCCAACACAACAGACAACAACTAAATAAACAACATACCTGGGGTGGATCCCTTCCAATTCCGGACTGCCAGTCTGGCTTTGGTGCATTTTTAAGACATCACTAGGTAATTGAACTCGAATGTTCACACTGACACATTTGCATGGCGTAAAGGGGGGGGGGTTGTGGTGGGTGGAGGGGGTGGTTGGTGTAAGCAATGGAGCAGCTGGTACGCACCAGTACGACTCCGGCTCAACCAGTCCTTCTGACTTCATATGTAGCACTTAATTGGTTCCCAAGGCAAGAATGAAATATTTAGCTCGCACGTCCTTTAAAATGCGATTGATTTTGATCTGACAGCTGTGCCTGTCCCGCGCGAGGGAGAGAGAGAGAGAGAGAGAGTGAGTGAGAGAGAGAGAGAGAGGGCTGTCTGGGCTCGTTGCCTGAGAATAGTGCGACAACACCCACTCAGCTGCACACAAACACCAGTGTATGGCCACTGAATGTAAAGGCTCACTCCCGGATGCCATATGCTTTTGACTAGAGCCTCTATCTAAACCCCCCGATTTAACCTCGAAGACACAACAAGCTCTGAGCACAAGCTGTTTTTTTTATATCTGTATGTGTTCATAGCACCAATGCAGAATGCACTGCATAGTGTCCACAACATGTGGTGTCCAAACAATTTCAAACTGAACACAGTGTAATTTAATTGTATGTTTTATGTAAAAAATCTCAAGTGTAATTTGAATGGGGGGTGATAAAGAAATATAAATTTGAAATAGCACATAAAAAACTTCAGTGGGCTCGGTCACACTTTGCAGAGACCTGGTCTGTGTGGGTTGGGATTTGACTCTAATAGTAATGCTGCAGCCAAAGCGAGGCAGATTTCCAATCGAATCGGATTAATGTCACTAATTATGTGACATTAAATGAGCGGCGTGGGGCAACGGAGTGGTCACGCCATAACATGATCGAAATGCATTAAATGGGAACCTGCACGGGATCCATGGCAGGGAACCTCCCCTCTGTCAAACTGACTAAGCTGCATATTACGCACAAACGGATATATCCTTTATATAACAGCCGTGATTTTCTCCACTTTATCCTACCTGTCAAGCTCAGAACATCACAGGCTAATTCTTTATTAAGTGAAAGGGCATCGGGGACTCGATGATCCAATTTAAGTACATTGGGCAGAATAGAAGACTAATTAAAACCCATATTTTTACATTATTAATTTTGGAACTTCACTTTTAATGAATGTGAAATGACAGGCCTTCCATTTATACACACATACTCTTTGGGCTGCTCGACCGGGGAATAGGAGTTGCGGGTATACTGCAGGGGCGAGGGAGAATTTTTAAGCATCCATGACAGGCTTAATATTAAAGTTTAGACAAAGGTGCACATACGTCGCCAACTTCTGCATCGTAAACGTGTGTGTTAATTGAGTGCATGGGTTTAGAGGCGCCGGTTTATTTTTTTAAGGGTTGCTGTGAGGGCTGGAGACAAAAAGTAATCAGGACGTCTGTTGCCGGGGGTGCAACCTTGTCATTTAGCCCTCATTCCTCCTCTCAGTACCTGGAGAAAGAGAGAGACGGAGAGAGAGAGAGACAGAGAGAGAGCACCTACATGCAGTTTAATAACGTGCCCCATTTCCAGTCACCTCTGTGCAAAACCACTTTGCTTTTTTAGCAACGTCACCCTTAATTGTCCATCATGCCCTCTAATCAGACCATGACCCGCTTTTAGCGCTAACTTTAATTATCTTAGTGACTAGAAATAAAAAAAATTTAAAAAAAAGCTGGCTCCACTTGATGATTTCTACCAGTCTTTCGCTGGAGTAGCAGCTCGACGTAAAAGACATCATGTCCCAAACACGAGGTTAAAAACGCTATTTGCAAAACACGGTTTTTAAAAAAGCGAGAGAAAACACAAAAACACAAAGCTGCTGTCTGGAAAAAAAAAATGTATGGAAAATGGGAAAAGGTGGATCGTGTGTTTACGCTTCATAAAAACAATTCTCTCTCTGCTCTTTTCATTCCCCACTGGCTCGCACATCCTCACATCCACAAATAGGCACAGGTCAAAGGGCGGCGAGTTTGTAAAATTGAGTCAAATATACAAAACAGCAATATTTAATGGCTTTTCTTCTTTCGCACTAAGTGACCCCTGCATGGAAACCGATCTTTTTTTTTTCCTCCGGTTTCAGGAAACTCTTGGAAGGCAAAAGCAACATCCTGAGTTGGTGAGGAGACAGGAGAGGTGCTGACATGCCGACAGGCAGGGGATCCTGGGAAAAGCCACAGACAGGAAGAGCCTGACTGACTTTGACCCCCGAGGTCAAGGCTGGGGGCTCGGCAACTGAAAGATGTTTCCAAGCCACACTCAGACTATCACAGAGTTTTACAGGAAATAGCTTAGAAATACTGTACGCTGTGAAATGTGGGAGATCTTTTTTATTTCTTGCTCTTTTGTTTTTCTCTCTGTGATATAAAATGCATTCTGGCCCTGAGCTATATTTGACTTGTTTGTTTGAGGGTTACCGTATGTAATTGAGTTGAGCTCAAGTCCATTTCTCATCTCTATAATGTGAAAAACAGTATTTTCTTCTTCCTTTTTTTTTTTTACCCCAATCCGTGGATGGGCTGTGGTTAATAGAATTAGAGATGATGGGAATTGTGCGGAGTTGTGCGACAGAGTTTAGACTGGGACAAAAGCGCAGTGTTACTCCACTGCTCCAGTTTCTGACATGTGTTTTGAATAGACTGAAGTTTCCCTCCTTCTTTAGCCTCTGTGCAGTGGGTCTCTAAAGGCCCTTTACAGTTAAACCAAATTGGGTGAGAGAAGATTGTCCTTTCCCCGGTCTCGCAGAAGCCCCCATAAATCAAGGCATCCATCGTTTGTCACACTTCTGTCTTCCAGCTTATGGCTCAGGCCCACCGCGTTCCAACTCGGAGTTTTTACGGCACAAATGTATCCATCAACCCCACCGAGTGGCCGCCAGCCGCCAAGCCGCCTCAGCGATCGATGGGTGGGATGGACCCTCCCTCTCGGCCTGTGTGCAGCTCTCTCTGCGTGGGAAGGGGTAAGAGGAACCTCATTTTAGCTGGTTTTAGCCTCGGGCCACTACTGTGATTTTACTCCATGCTCCTGGCCTGACGTCATTAAAGATGCATGATGATGGATACCATGAAGTCAACCTCTCCGAGGGGGTTTTGAGGTGAAAGGAGAAAAAAAAAAAAAGCCTTGCTTGTTTTTCAGATCACACTAAGAATAAATCAAGACTGTTTAAATGTAGAGGTTGCAACTGGATGCATGTGACTAATCTTTCAATGCACATCAGACGAGCGAGTAGTCAGGTATTTAATGGTGAGGAGGCGCGTTTTGGCCAGTTGGTGGTGCTCCTGTCACAGTGAATTTCACAGGCTTGGCACTGTGTGATTCCAATAAATACACACTGGGCTGGAGAAACAGAAGACAATGATGCAAATTTAGATTTCATATCAAGACGTGCTTGAGAATTTCTCCTTTTTTTGCTTTTATTTTGCAATAAAAAAAAATGTGTATGTGCCGCGACTAATTTTAGAATTCCTCACTCCTGCTTTTCATAATCTGATCCCCATCTTCTCCTCCCATTATGTGTTCATGTTTTATAAAGTGATGGAGGATATTCATGAGCCCCCGTGCCACACAAAACGAATCCATATTCATGTAAACCTCCGCTTATTCTGTTCTGTACGTTTGTGTTAAAAAGTTATTCGCGTGTTTCCATATGTTCCACAGACGCCAAGATGTGTAACCTTGAATTTGCTACGTCAGGTGTGTAAGTGTCTCGCAAAAAAAAAAAAAATAGAAATCTGTGTTGTGTGTGTCTAAGTGTGTGGCGTCTTGTGAAAAATCAGAGCGGCTCCAAAGGGAATGACAGGGTAGACATTTGACAGCTGTGCTCCTCAAGTTCAAAGGTCATGTCAAGTCCTGGATGAGCCCAAGGTAAAACGCTTCGCGGGGCCCGTATCGGTCAATGTGCATCGTTTGCCTCAATAGTGAACGGGGTTGGTGGTAATGGGACCTCAGTCATATGTCAATGCCTGGTACAAAAAAAAAATAAAAATAAAAAAAAGTCAAATACCACGAGGCTAAAAGTTATAGCTTCTTAAAACAAAAGGGGAAGTGAAAGATTGAAGATTTGTAAACTCCACTATTTATAGCTTAAAGGTGTCAAATGCATGGAACACTTTCTGGGTAGCATCCATTATCAGTCAGCACTTCTCTTCTCCACTCTTCACCCTTCACTCACCCTCTCCTCCCTGTCACTTCCTCCTCTACTTTCTCCGTCCTACCCTCTCCTCTCACTCGTTCAGCTGCAGCTGTTGGTTTCTAGCATCTGCTTTAAGCGGCGTGCTCCATGCCGTCCCTGCTGGGGGAGTCGAATCCAGCCCCGCACTGGAAGACCCTGAAAATAAGGCCTTTATCAGCCAACCCCATACAGTACCAGGGGGCCCCCCGCTCCTCCAGCAGCCTCTGATGTGAAGGAGAGATGGACAGAGCTCTGTGGTCCTCTGGTCGAGCACCAGAACAGGATTCCGCCCATTGTGCCATTCAAATTGAGCAGGCATCAAAAGGGAAGAGGAAGCTGTTGTTGATGTATTGTCTCGTGTTATTCTAACCGGCTTAACGCAAGCCTCTTCATGGTGGAGTGTTGTGGCGCTGGATGCCGACGATGATAAGTGGTGGATTCTCTGTTAAGACTGCTAAGCTGCTGTGCTGGCTGAACGCGGGGCTCTGGCTCCATTGGCTGTCGTGGCTGCTTTTGGCTGTGGTTGAACCATTTCAATAGGTTACCATGGATTTATCCACTCAGAACCGCTGACTTGGCAGTCCGTGCACAGCCGCGTCTTGTCACCAGTGGGACGCCTGTTTATTTCATCACGCTGACATTTTTTGAATGAGGAAATTTAAAGTTCAACGCAAACAACGCGCAAAGAAAAACTTTTGAGTCCGCTGCGCAGTTTTCACATCTGCAAAGTCTCAACTCAAACGTGTTCCAATTTCTTTTTTTCTTTTTTTTTACATTAAATTATAAACCAAAAGTCCTTTTTATGGCGTCTATATCATTTACTGTGCAGTAAAACCCAACAACCGGTAATCCGGGCCTTCAAATGCAAAACAAACACGGGCCCCTTTTTAATAACGACGCCGCTAACATGCAAATAGGCGCCATAAACATACATGTGAGAGGAAATATGTTTTCCATAGACTTAAATTACAGCATTTTATTTACTGGCCCAGTAAATAATCACCCTGTAAAGACAGTTCAGTCAGCTCTGAGTACTCGTGAATAGCACTCTCCATTCTGCGCTGAAAGCTGTCTATTTAATTTCTCTCCTCTGTCCTCAGAGCAGGAGCTATTAAGTGCCTTCATATGTCAAACCAGTGACACCTCCTCCATTCTCTTCAGCTTGTTTAAGCGTGCCCCTGCATTGTTGCCCGCCGCGCTTGACGTGTTAATAGCTTAATAACGTAATCTGGCAAATAATGACACCTCATCACAAAGACCAAGGCCAAATGTTTACAAGGGAGGCCGTAATGTATGATGACAGTCATCTGAATCAAAATGAATTTACGGGCGTCGTCTCATTTGCAGTAAATTTTCACTTCTTCCATGCACAACTGATGCTCCGCGGACACCTTCCTTTGCTCTCTAGCTGTCTCATTACCCTGCCTTTCAAGTGGTGGGAGAGAGGGAGCGACGGAGAGAAAGGAGATGGAGAAGGGGTGAGAGTGTGAGAGGGGGGGAGAGGAGGGGGGGGAAGGGGTAAAGGAAGAAAGACGGAGAGGGCAAGGAGGAGATAGGCACTGATAGAGCTTGTTATTTTCAAAGCCGTTCTCCTCTCTATTGTTTGCCGTGGAATAGGAATAAGGCAAAAAAAAAAGAAAAAAAGGAAAAAAAGGAGAAGTTCACACCGATTTCAAAAAGTCTCACTTCCTTTCTGACAGATGTGGTGTCAGCTTTGCTGTTTAATTAAAAGGAAATGGAGGTGATGATTGCAACACAGACGTGATCTGATATGATAATGTATTTACAATCATCAAGACGATCGTCATTAAGGATGTGTCAAGGACGAATTCATTGTGGGATTTGGGGTCCTGAGCTGTCAAGTGTATTTTTCTGAGGCGGTTGTGAGATTGTCAGGAGGATGCTGTGACTATGACAGCCATAATTAATAATTTGCTAAAAGAATGCGATTGAGTTTTATACACTGTTTTGTCATGGCGATTTCCAAAGCCCAGAACGTTTATACCAGCAGAGTGAGCGAGAGAGAGAAAAAAAAAAAAAAGAAAAAGAGAAAGAAAAAGAAAAGGCCCAGGCAAGGCTGCAACAAGAGAGAGAAAACACCCATGATACATCAACTATATGGGATTCTATTATTAAATGACTGTGAGTTATTTTATGCACGCCGGCGTGCATTTTTCATAAGAGGTGCATATGGAGGGTTCATCAAAACAAATTGTTCGATTTTGACAATTACCGCAACAATCGCGCCCCTTCTTTCGCCGCACCTGTTTGAAAATGAATTATTTGAAGTCATTTTAATTGCTTATGTGACAGCTAATCATCAAGGCATTAATTTATTTATCAGGCTTCATTTGAACTTCCTCCTTAGTGATAACATATCCAGCTTTACTCTCTAGAGTAACAGGATACTGATTAAACTGTAGCTACCTCCTTCAGTATTATGCAGATGCCACGGAGTGAACCCTGGAGTGGCTGCAATAATAAGATGCATGATCCACACTAAGTCGAGATGAACCACGCACTGGTCGTATGAATGGGAAAAAAATACTTGTTGATTTAATCCTAATATTTGAAAACTAAAGTTGCTGCCTTCTAATTTCATTCTTCACATCTGCGGTATATGAGGCGTTGGCGTGTGCTCGTTGCCCCCGTTTTTCACCAGGTGAGCTAAAAATAAAGGAAAACGCGCAAACACACTAAATCAAAAGGCAAATTTGACAGTGCTGAGTTATGTGATGAAACACAGAAAGTGAGGAACATCTGCCCCAAACTCTCAGGGACGCGGCGCATTAGCCTGAATGTTCCTAGCTGCTGGTGGCTCATCTGCAGTTGGTGGTGTGCCGGGATTGGTGCGGTGGCTATGGGGAAATCAGCCACTGTTCTCTCTCTCCGGGTCCCAAGCATGGCCATTAACTGACTGCCAGCAGCTCTGGGAAGAGGAACAACAGATGCCAGCAACTGAAAAGCCTCCAGCTCTTCAGCTAAACCAATCCCAACTGAGTCGGGACGGGCCTCTGTAGATTTTTGGACATACAGCGAACAAATGTGGACATGAAAGGGGGAAGAGGAGGGCTGTTCTGGAGGTAAAGATTTGTTAACCCTCTTGAACTTGACAAGAGACGGGACCGAGGCACAGATTAGCCCTCTCAAAGCTGGCTTTTGCAAAAGGTTGCTGTGTGAATATGTGAATGCTGGTGTGAAAGCGCGTGTGTGTGTGTGTGTGTGTGCATGCACATATGCTTGAGTGTTTGTATACGCCCGGGCATCTGTGTTTAAACAACTTTGCCTGTTTGCATATTCTATATGCAGACACGTACAGTCGTGATGACAGCGGCGCATTAAATGGTGTAATTACGCCGATGAAACCATTTAATTATGCTGTAATTACATTTTTACTTCTCTGCCATTATCATACCGTTTCTTGAGCAAAAAGATTCCCTTTCTCACCGGGTGCCACCCGACATTACTGTAACCACGTGGCAAAGGGTGTCGGCGCGGTTACGCCACAGCTCAACTTTCACGTCCCCCTTGAAAAAAAAGAAGGGAAAGGGATTGACCCCCCCCCCCCCCCCCCCCCCCCCCCCCCCCCCCGTGTTCGAACGTGTCCCCCGCCTGGAAATACTCCACGACTCTAAACTATTACGGCACTAATGTTACCTCGGAGGTGTAGAGGTCGCGTGTTTGAACGCCGCCTTACACCACCTGAGCAAAAGTCAAATTATTTTGACCACGTCAAGCAGAGCAGAGCAGCGAGGAAACAGGGGGACGACGGGACGGTGGAGTAGGAAGTGGAGGTGGAAAGTGGGGTGGGGTGTGGTGGGGTGTGTGTGGGGGGGGGGCAAGAAAGCACAAAGCCTGGGTAAACACAGCTAGGTCTGCATCTGGAACCAACTAAAAAGATGCTTAATAATGCAGAGCCGTACAGGCGGGCCCTGTGCAGCTGTTGTGTGCGCAGGACCATGAAAGACTCTCCATCTGACAGCTGGCTCCATCACCCTCTGCCTCTTTTTCTCTCTCTCCTGCTTCCCTCTCTCCTCTGTTGTCGAGAGTGGCAAGGAGACAGCAGATTAGGGATTAGCCAATCCCTCTCATCCTCATCTGTCCCATCTGTCTGCCAGCAAGCCCGGGTCCCGATTCCAGGGAGATGCGGGACGTTACTGAGGAGAGGGGGACATGAGACAACGGAGGAGACATGGGTGAGGGAAGCAGGCAGAACTGGGACGAGGCGAAAATTGTTAAGCATGAACCTGGAGTGGGAGACGGGCTGAGGGGAACGACGGGTGGGCGTCGGAAAATCTGAGGAAGACAGGACAGCAGAAGTTGAATGGGATAGACAGAGACACGCCACCGTGGCAGATTGGGGAATAAAAGATTAGAGATCTCGCCATTTCGATGAACTTCAGGCTACTTTAACAATTTAACTCAACTGGATGATACATGCCACGATTCTGTAATCTCATGAAACATTCAGGGAACCTGTCACTCTGAATATTCAGCAACTTTTCCGCGTACCACCGTGTCTTAATCCGTGACTTCCTCGCTACAGGCGGCGTGTGAACCTACATCTTTTTTTTTTTTTCTGTGCAGGAAATTTCACCTGAACAAAGCTGGCAGCCCTTTAGAGCGGCTAAAAATACACCCATGTATTTTGTCCCGGGAATCAAAGAGACCACTTGTCTTTTTAATAATCTGCCAGCTCACGTTTGGCAGCGATCGGGAAGCGCGCGGAAATAATTGCACTGATCTGTTCGAGTCAATAAAACCTCTACAATCGCACTATTTGAGATACGAGTGTGCTCCTCACCATGTGCTCCCCGAAACCAAGTCCCACTAAATGATTTAGATATACACTCACTAAGTATCTGCTTATACATTATGGGTGTAATAAGCTCCGGGCAATTGCAGACTACTGGAGGCGTCAGTCAGTGAATTAAATAACAGGGGAAACAAGTTCTGCACACATGCAAATCTGCATCCACGTCAAAGAATTCAGATATCAGTATTTTACCTTCTCTCACATATCTATCATCTGCAACAAGCTTGTGTCGTCCAAACCTGTTTGTACCACTGTATATTTACATGTGTTCAGCCAACCACGCCAGGTAGCAGGAACGTTAGAGGTTTTCGTTTCACGTTGTAGAAACATTCCAAACTTGAGGGACCAAGTTCTATTCAGCAACAGGGGAATTAACCAAAAAGAAAAGAAAAGAAAAGAAAAAAAAAGTTAGCGCTCCTTTTCCTCTGGAAAGGCAACTGGTAGCTTAACAGGCCCACAGCTCCGGTACCTGGCTCCCTCAGTGCACACCTTTAAATCACACCCAGGATAGTTGCCTTGTCAAAGCTCCTCTCTGACTGAGCCAGGCATCTGAGAAACATTAAAACACTTCCTCATGCAAGCCCGAGCCTCCCACAGGGCAGCGAACGGGAGCAGAGCCTTTCTCTCAGGCCCAGTATCCGGGGAGGATACTGCTCAGTACCGCACGGAAAGTCCCAGCTCGGACAGCGGTGGTTAATATTTTAATAGCCTACGGCTGAGGCAGTTATCATCCAAGTGTATTCTTGTTGGTGGATTTAAAAAAGCCACTCTCCCACTCCCTCTCTCCCTTTTCTTTTTCTCACAGTTAAGAACCCGATTTGAGTTTTTAATTATTCTTTTTTGAATTCCCCAACCAGCTCTCCTCTGTTCTTTTCCATTTGTGCAGTGCAGTTTTTCCAAGACGTGTATCCGGGGAATCCCTGACAGTGTCCTACTTAACTTTTCACTTTCTTTCCTGTGATTTGTTCTTTTTTTTTTTCTTTTTTTTTCCAGTTCGAGGGACTATTACTGATCAATCCGCCGCTTCTCTCCAAACACCTGCGTTTATATTGATCAGTCATCCACTTTCCCTCGTTCTGAACTGGAGGGAAGTCTTGTCGGAACAGGTGCAAGTGATCAAATCCCATCATGGAGCCACGGCTCTGTACTGGGGAAGCCTTTTACTCGGGAATGATGTTTGTCTGTAAGTGCTACGCTTTGGAGTTAAATGTGCACTAAAACAATTTCCACTATTGAACCGGTCTCCGAATGCAACTTTACAACTACCTTTGTTGTTTCCACCGATCAGCGTTGCTGCAGTGTGTCATAATGCACTCCTTCAATTTCACACCGCTTAAAAACAGAGGAGGGAGATTCAAGTGAAATAAAAGTACAGTGTATAAAGTGAAATGAAAGACACAACAGAGATGTGTGCGTTCTCCTTGTTTTTAGTGCTTACACAAGCATGTGTACGAGTGCATTTGCATATGTTAGCATGTGAACATTTGTGTCCATGCAAATGCGGGTCTACAGGTCTTTTGCTTGTGTGTGTGTGTGTGTGTGTGCGTGTGTGTGTGTGTGTGTGTGTGTGTGTGTGTGAGCCAGCCGTCAGCACAGCCTGCAGGGAAGGGGCCAGGGTTACGGCATCAGCTGCAAGCAGGAATGAGAATGGCTGAGAGTCAGACAGACAGTGCCGTGGGTTATTATGTTTGAGTCAGACCGGGCACTCCTGGGAGCACCGAAAATATTGCTGTTACAGTTGTAACATTATCACAACAGAATAAATAAGAGCGGACCCGGGACACCCAAGGAAAGATTTATAAAAAAAGAAAAAAAAAAATTAAAAAAGAATATATGCATGGACCAAAGCGGGGCTGGAATAATTAATTAAATAAATCTCATCACAGCACTCCTCTGCACACTTAATTGAAGTGCGCTAAACGCAGCGAGCGCTTTCAAAATTGAGAGGACGGGTCAATCCGAACCTCTGCACCTCCATAATGAAAGAGAAAAAGGAAGATAATAGCACACATAACCTCAAGCAATTAAAGGGCTCCAGAATGTGGTGAACAAGCTTTGCCCTCTTGGACACTGTTGACCCACAGTGCCCAACAAGGCCCCCTGGGAAATAAGCACTTATTAAAAATGGAGGAACAGCCACAATCCCACCGAGGCTGTAATATGCTATAGAGTAATTTAATTCTACTTACATGTATCACTTCAGCTTCCGTGCCGCGTATGAAGCAATTCAGCATTTCATTTGACAAAATATGACCTGTCAAGAGACTGAATAATAACACCACTAGATCAGGTGTGTGGACATGCGATACAGTATTGGTTCCGGGGAAAAAACAGGTCCTGTCATTCACGAAGACAGTATCTCAACATAATTGCCATTTCCTCTTGCTATCCTGCAACACGCTGCATCGTACAATAAAAAGCAATACGCAAAGAAGCCACATAAGGGATTATTTTGAAAGTCTCTCTTTACCCCCTAACAGACTGATGGAGCCTTCTTCCATCCTTGATTTGATCATCCTTCACAAAGTAGAAGGGGGGGTGGGTGGGGGGGTGGGGGTATACAGCAGAATCAGAAGTCCTGGCGCGGGTTTGGGAATATTGGTTGTACCCTCCTCAGGAGTCAGGAGAATCCCTCAGTGTGGTTGCTCTTTCTTTGTGCTGTGTAGCTTCATCGCAAATAAACATACTGTCTGTTATTGTTTTCCCTTAAGAACCTCAGAGTTTAAAAAGTAGATTTTTTTTTTTCCTTTTGCTCTTCAAAATGAAATACAGGTCAGTGTCCTACATAAGTTTTCCTGCAGTTTTCGAAAAACATTTCTGCAGCTTGTTTAACGCGGAAGTTTTAGTTTTTGGTACAGATTTCAGAAATTCACTCCACCTGGCATGGCTGCTGTGTTTTCTCCGTAGAAAACCTGGTTTAAATAATTCTTCCTGTTCAGTGTCAATAATGTCCATTGTTATCGATATAGCCTACATTTAACCATGAGGGTATGGGTGGGGGGGAGAGGGGTGAAAAAAAAAATCTTAAATGCAGCCATGAATAAAACAAATGCTGTGGGGGGAACAATTTGGGGCGTCTGATTTTCTCCGTGGGTGTTGAGATGAATAAAAAAAAGGCCCTTCTTGAGCATGCATGTATGGTTGTCTTTGGGAGAGCGGCCATGCCCTGTGGACAGATAAAGGAGTGATAGGACACCGGGGGATCGGGCAAGGACACGTGGCGGCCCGCCCGTGGTCATTGGTGACAAGACCAGGGGGACGTTAAACACACACACTGGGCTGACTCCACACTTTGATTTAGCGCTTTTGCCTAATGTTACAAAGGGGGGTTACGGGGACCCACTGGAGATGGGATCAGCAGATCTCACCGACTGTCGTCATAAAGAAGCCTGCGGAGGGCTCAAGCCTCGATTCACATCTGATGCACGTGTCGAGTTAGCATGCGCGCACGCGCGCGTGTGTGTGTGTGTGTGTGTGTGAGTATGTGTGAGTGAGTGAGGGAAACAGAGAGAGGAAAAGAGGGGTGGTCCATAGACCATAGAGAACAATACACAAAGGGCATTTAATGATTCCATATTGATGCTCTGTAAATGGCTTAATTTGTCTGAAGACACACAGCACTCTTTGCTGTGTGTCTTCAGCTGTATTGACGCAAAACACACGATTTAATACATATTAATATTGGATGACTAACTCATTAATGGATGCATCAGACAAATCATAATGCTGTGTTGTAGATAGATTGAGGGCTTTTAAGAATTTATGGAATAGTGAATTATTTTCCCTGAACTGCACTGTGATACAAATCCAACATGGGGCTTTATGTGTTATGCTGTAGATGCAGGTAAATAATCTAGCTATATATATATAGCTATATATATATATATATATATATATATATATTACAGCTAGTTACTCTCACTGTGGGCTGGGAGCTGATCTCTGCTCCAGACACTTTCAAGTCTACTTAATGTAGCCTACACGGGCTTCACAGGCTGTTTCATGCTCTTATGGAAAACAGGCCTTTGAAATCCCTCAGCAGCCCAATCTTAATCTCATTTGTGAATATGAGCCGAGCCACGACAGGACCAGGAACATCCTCGTCTTCCTAAAGCACCGTTTCATTTGTCAGGAGATTTGGGGCGGTTGACACGAGAGGAGTGATTTAATTGATTTTAATCACACACCTGAGATAGGGAGAGCGAGGGGGCTGCCCTTAACGATTATTCCGTGGGCCCATCCCATGCTGTATCTCTCTGACTCACAGCCCTCTGTTTGTTTTGACACGTCAGCATTTTGATGGATAGGACTAAGATTATGAACTTACAAAGCGGTCTGGAATTTTAAACGTGACCTTGGACGCAATATGTCAATAGGAATAATAAAACCATTGTTTGTCAGAGAAAAAGTGCGCCCGAATCCCGCTCTCTTTGTTGTAAAAGATTTTCCCAAGAAGCAGCGTGCAATATGGATTTTCTATTTCCAAATGTTGCTGTCGGCTTCCTGACAACGTTGACTTATTATCTGCAGTTGACTGTCTACTCAATGTTTAACGGACACACACTGTGAAAACGTTCCACAGGCTATGCTCAACTTTGTACCGCTTAAAGATGAATTTTTCCCCTTTGCCTCCTCAGGAAGTTGGAGTCTTCTCCCTTCCCCCGGCATACCACGGTAATTTGTTATGAAAATCCAGACCAAAAGCAGAGGGGGAAAGCAGGGCCACGTTGTTGCAAGCCATTAGTTGGGAAAACTGTTTGGTGAACATAATAACGCAAACCGGCCCAGGGAAAAAAAAAGAGTGGAAGACAGCCTGGGGAGAGAGATTTAAATATGTAATAAACTAATATTTCATTTATTTTCCTCACATGGGAACCTGACCATTTAACTGCAACACAGATCAGAACCTCTCTCCTTTAATGAGTGGAGCCAGCAATTATACACATATCCAATAATATTGGAAAAGAGATTCGAAATAGCCGTGTAAAAATATCAGTATGAAAGTCACTGTTGACATTTTTATCTGTTTTATGATTTCGTTATGTTTTTTTTAATGATTCTTAATTGTGTTTTTAACTTGAAAATAAAAAGTGAAATAAAAGTTAGAAAGCTGGACACGCTTCACTGCTATGTGACGTCATTACCGCGCCGCCGCGCGAGACCAAACGCGACACAGAGTTCGAGGAGGACGACCAACTTTACGGCAAACACGGGGTCAGCGACACAAAACGGCACGAGACATCCCACGGACAGCACTCGGTACCGGCGAGTTCTCAAACTTAAGTACTCCTACTTGGTCTGGGGGGGGGGTTGTGAGGTGTCGAGACACAGCTACTTTGCGGTGTATTTCATTATTTCTGTTTGCCCTCATTCCTTCATTCAGAGCACAGATTTCCGTGTGTCACGCGCACTGCGGAAGCTTGTGTTCTATTATCAGGTTGTTTTTTTTTTTTTTTTGCTCCGTGTCTTCTCTGCTCCGTGTAGAATACAATGGCATTCATTCTTGATGAGGTTGCTGTCACTTTTAATTTCTGTTAGTTCGGCTAAAATGAATGACAGTCGGCCTTGTAATAAATATAACATGCGCCGCATTAATTTTTCAGGGAACAAGAATGGGAGGCTCCCGTTACTAATTCCTTTTCAAATGTTTAGATTTATGGCTTTCTCAATGAGTGCATCTTTTCCCCAACTTTGTGGCAGAAATATATTTCCATCTCATTAATGAGCAATTAAGGAAAAGGGGAGTATTCAGCCAGAGTCTCCATACTAGGGACATGTCTTTGATGAATTCTTATAGTGTGTGTGTGTGTATGTGTGTGTGCACTTGGTATTACTCATGTTGTGGGGACCTAAATGTTCCATGGAAAAACAATCAAGTTCCCATAATATAACTTATGGATTTTTGTAATGAAAACATGTTTAGGTTTAAGGTTAGGATTATAGTGGGGGGAAGGGGGGTTAATAAGTCTTGAGGAAATGTCCGCATGAAGCCATTAAGTGTGTGTGTGTGTGTGTGTGTGTGTGTGTGTGTGTGAGCAAGGGGGAGAGGGAGCATAAGTGGATGCACACTTACTAATTTTTGTGCATATGTGAAATATTTGCTGTTTTTTAATGTAAACACATACATGGCCTCATGAGGAGAAGGCATATGACTAATATTTGTACACATGAGCCCATACAGACCTGACATGCAGTGTGTGTGTGTGTGTGTGTGTGTGTGTGTGTGTGTGTGTGTGTGTGTGTGTGTGTGTGTGTGTGTGTGTGTGTGTTTCCACCTCCCCTGATAGATTCTAATTACTGTTGACTCTTATCCCTGAGTTTGCACTGTTCCCGCTGTCTAGATATCACCATTGACGGGTCGGCTCAACTAACCCTCAGACAGCAGGGGAAAGCCTCAGCATCACCTCAGCTCAGAGCCGCATCAGCAGAAATTTCAGGACATAACGGTGCTTCTCAGTCAACGTTTTCAACCCAAAGTGAACATAATGATGGTTCTCTAATAAGCCCTTTATCAGCCATCTTTGTACTTTCTAAGGCAGGAAATTCACCCCAGCAGTTTTATCACCCTGAATTAGTTTGTGTTGAGGCCCTACTTTGTTGCAAAAATAGATTTGAAAAAAATGAGAGAGATGAAAACGTTTGGATATGCTCAAAAGAAGTCCTCTCTCAAAGGCACTACATCCTCAAAGAAGTTGGGGGAATCTGATATTCTTTTTAATGTCTGGAAAGCTGTTGAAGACATGAGCTACTGTATGTCCATGTAGTGGCTCCACCATGATGATACACGCCATGGGTCCAGGTTACCTATTGGGTACCTAAACATATCAAATGAAAGTGACACAATGCACTGAATAAAATGCTTGCCGTTATTGTTTAAAGGGGCAGCATGTGATAACAGTTG
Source organism: Trinectes maculatus (assembly GCA_016785345.1). Classification (NCBI taxonomy): domain Eukaryota; kingdom Metazoa; phylum Chordata; class Actinopteri; order Pleuronectiformes; family Achiridae; genus Trinectes; species Trinectes maculatus. The sequence continues at coordinate 640,295 of JAFBJQ010000588.1, read as the reverse complement.
AAATGAACAGCTTGTTAGCACAAAACCATTGTGTCACAAATATTTTATACTTTCATTTAAAAACAACATGTCGGTCTTAACTTCTACTGTCCTACATAAATGGAGGTACTGTAAACTGGCTGCACCTACAATATGCAGGCTATAATACAGATATACTCTTGTATGAGTGGCATTTTAATTCTGTAGCAAAGATGTCTTGAGGCTATGCACTATGTGTGAGTTGTAATTTACCTGACTTGTGCTGATAGTAATACTTATGTTAGTGTTAGTGATAGTATTCTTAAGACTGCAGTTACCATTCAGGGACATTCATTTTGGTTACACTGCCTATAAAAAAAAAAGAAAAAAAAAAAGAATTGCATTAAGCATAATTTTGAGACGCTGGAGCTAATAAGTGGGACCAAATCAGCGGCAATCCCATTTCCATTCAGCCTCCTCTTGGTGCAAATGTCATTCATATTTTAACCCTTATTAGGAATGTCTGCTTCCAAGTCTCTGAATTATATTTTCTGGATCTCGACTCATCTTGAAAGACAAAATCATTTGAATTCTAAAGATGGCAGACATTGACAGAGGAGAGACAGCGTGAAAATATACATAAATCCAGTGCTACTTTTTCTACTGGGCTTTTTTTTAATGAGCTAAAATCCCCACTTCTTGCCATTTCCCCTGCCTTAATTGATGATTATGTTGTTACACAGTAGAAGCGCTTCTCTCTCTCCTCCCAGTCATTATGATATGGACAGGCACCTCTTGAAGCTTCAAAGGCAGGATGGAGAGATTTAAGCTCAATTCAGCCATCCTCTGGCCCACAGGTAAAAACCCTTGTAAACAGTGAATGCTAATCGCTAATTAGCCCTTTGGCTGAATCACACGATATCTGTTTGAGCTGACCGCTGTTACGGTCCTGCTTAAGGGCATGTTGTATCTCTTTTGACGGCCCAATTAGATATTCAGCTGCAGAACCATAAGGCAACCCCGTCATGAATATTTAAAAAGACTGCCACAGACGAGCGTGAATGGGGCACTGAACCACATGTCATGGAGGGAATATTCTGCAAGTAACCACAATCAATAGTCGCTTGATGTTCTCTGTATTAGCGTGATGATTGGTGTTTTTCTTGGGCTTGTAAGAGAGGAAGACTACAGGTCAGGGTGATGGGGGCGGGTGGGGGTGGGGGGGGTGAAGTAATAAGGGGTTGGGTTCACACCACTGAATGTCCAAATTAAATCTCCAGTGGACATGATGCTATCTGACTCAAAACATAGCAGGCACACAGGAATCAAACTCCAGCCTCAGTGGTTCAACTCAATCTGAAGGGACTGGCAGGTCTGTGCCACTGCCAGAGAATAATTAGGCTACTGTCCTTCACAATATGTCAGGCTAACTGACTGAGGAAATGCTGCATGCTCTCGCTGCACTTTCACTCCGTCGCTGCATGGCGAGGTCTGAATATAGAGGCAGCCCATGTGCTGACTCAGTATTGTATCAGGATATTGAGGAACGTATACCGTGTCAAATGTAGACATATCGCAAAGGGCAATAAAGCGATACGGTTATCATTGCTGCGCAGGCGGAGAATTGCACTTTATATTGGCAGGTGTGACGCCAGTCTGCTGCTTTTGTGTATTCTGTCAACTTCCTTTTTTTTATTTGGTGATAATTTTTTTTGCATACATCAAGCGTTTTCTTTTCAAGTTTATTAGACAATAATAGGCTCTTACTTCCTGTTTCCACAGTCATTATGATGCAAAGTGTCAGGTAGAGGTTGGGTGTTATGTGGTTAATTGGCGTTTTAATGCACTATCTGCAACACCTAAAATTGATTCTTCGTTTTCAATAACACTGTAAAACAGCGTGCTACCTCGCATAATTATTTCTGTGAGCATGAAAAGTGCCGGTTTAAACTTTATTCACCCTCACCTGTTCTTCTGCATGCAGAGCTGTGAAACAGCTTCCAGAACAAAAGAGGAGAGTTCTGGCAATGCGTCAACAAGACTGTGTTGCCTGTCACCGCATTACAGAGGGTTCAAACACCTTTCTCGAGTAACCAAGGTAAACATGTTTTTTCAGCCTAGGGGCAACTGAATGAATTACCATTCCACATCAGTTCATTATACAACTACAGCATATGTTGAATAGCTGTACATATAGAAGAAAAAAAAGTCGAATTATTTTCTCTCACATGTATTTTGCTCTGGAGGGTGATATTTTCAGATTATCTCCGTAGGTACATCCAGTCCTCCTGATCACAGATAGTAGTAATGATGATGCATGTGCATATGTGTGTGTGTGTGTGTGTGTACAAATATATACAGTATATATACATACATATATATATTTGCTTTGATTTCAACGCAAGAGCCTCATTTGAATGATCTGAGAACAACAAGTGTAAACCTCTCGCCCTCCACTCACTTACCCCGTATCACTCCAGGCAAATTGTTTTTACTCTGGACCCCACGACAGCAACTAAAGACCCACCTGCTCATCCAATAACAGCAAATCAAATCACATAGGCTTCCCTTTCTTGGTTTCAAAGGGACATTCTCTAAGTTGATTCTTTTCATTTAATTCCTGCAAAAGGAAGGAGCACACCAACACCCCCCATCCCCACACACACACACACACACACGTATACACACAAACACATACATTTGCCCTTTATCTACTCGTGAGAGTGGGGGGAAGAAACAGAGGATTATCGATTTGCACTCAAACAGTGGGCCAACCTAAAAAGCCCCAATGAATTGTCACTCATTATTGAAATTATCAGGCACTAATTAAACTGGCAACCCTAAGCCCCCTGGGCTGTGCTCATCTCCAACTGAATTTCAGCTCCTCAGACAGTAATAGGGAGGCTGCATTAGCCGCTACTGGATGCTAATGAGACCTGGAAGCTGTCTCTCCCTCTTAGGGTTTCACAGAAGCAACTGCTGAATGTGAACCACAACTACAGTGCAGCTCTGTTTGTGAGCACTTGATTGGCAGAAAGGGAGAGAGAGAGAGAGAGAGGGAGAGAGAGAGAGAGAGAGGGAGGAAAAGAGCTCTAAGCTGGCGACTGTATGAAACTGGATGGTCCTCTGAGTACAGCGTCAACACTTACATTCAGCAATAATTTCAGTACATGGATTTGAAAGATTCCAGGCTCTTTGCCGGTAATACCTTCCCCTTAGTCGTCGCGCTGCATTTTTCCGACTCCATCTCTCATAGCTGCACTGAAGTTGTTGACGCGCTCTTTGCGAATCAACAGACGCGGTACCAGTGAGAGTCTGACTGACTTTATCACATGGTACGCAGCTTGTTAATAACTTCCTTTGACAATTCCTCCTCATCTTCGCTGATGACCAGAGGGACAGCCGTGATTGTCATGTTTGTAGGGGAAGAAAGACTCTAAACAATGATGTCACGTCAGCCTCTCTATTAAAAGACTTCATATTTTGAGCGGCATAATTAATACTCTTGGGCATGTCGCTTCCAAGTTGGCACTCCAGGCAAAGGGCTGCCACTCACCTGATAATTATTTTTGGAAATGGAGCCCAAATTACAGTGATTGACAAATGCAACAAAGCAGAGACTGCCTCAAGCATTCATGAAGAAAAGAAATGAGAAAATAGTTAAGCGGTTAATGCACTTTCATAGTGGATTTAAAGTTTAAATCTTTTGTCCTTTCATGTCTCAAATGTAACTGTGGCTTGGGTCAAACCATTTAGCCTCTGTATCCTCTTGAAGGAACAAGGCCTCTGCAAGGAGTAATTAACACTTTTCGCATTTCTTTTTTTTTTTAAGTAAGCGGATTCAATATTTAAATGTCTTTTATTGCGTTTTTTGATTGTAGCCTTATGTTCGGATATACGCAATGCAACATTGGCCAACTGTTTTGTCATCACAGAGCTCTTCACAAATCACAGTCAGCAATTCATGTGAATCCAAGTGTGTCCTCACTTCACAGCTCTCTGGAAAAAAAAAAAAAAGGAAAACAGTTGTTAGCCCGTCGGGTTGCATCCATTAGATGGTGGATAGAGGAAAGCGGCAGGCCTCTATGCTTTTTACACCTCTCGCCATGCGTAAATCAGCCACTCTGTCATTCCACTCAGAAGAGAGGGGGGAGGAATTATGTCAAGTTATTTGTTTTGTACCAAAATGAAATATTTATCGGGAGTGAACACCTACCAGGAACAGACGATAGGCCAGGGTGCTTCATCTTCTCAGACTCATATTTGGCTTCCACCTCCGCAAAGGCCAAACCATGTCCTGAGGGTTTTCAGTGATTCAGGGAAGTCCGCTAGCTTTGAATCCACATTTCAAAGCCAGTGTTGAACTGGAAGACTGTGCTGGAACTGGAGGGAGACATGTGTACACACACTCTAACAATTATATGGTGGGCTCCTCGATTTCGCTCCGTGTTTGATGGGCACATGATGCATAACTTCATGCTTCCTTATTTTTCCATGTTTCCATATAGGCTCTGAAATATGATTTAACGTTTCTATAATGAAACATACCAGAGAGTGTGGCTGATTTATGGCTTTGTGGTCAGGAAGTTTTCCACTTAAACATTTAGGCTGCGAGGGAGATGTTACGATACAGTTCAGTCATCAGAGGTTGTTTTGTTTCCCCCTCCCCACACACCCTGAGCACACATCATTTGCCATAATTTAAGCTTGAAATACTGGTTTTAGGGAGGGAAACAGAGAGATTGATGAAAAGCGGCGGGGAAAAAAAACACAAAGGTGGAAACACTAAATCCTCCAAGTAACATCAAATTTTAGGTCTGTTTAACAGAAACTAACTCTGACAGGAAAACCATGAAACAGTAAGTGTGGTTTGCCGAATAAGCACTCAAAACAAATTCCTTCGCATCAGACCTCGTTGGAGAAAATACTTTTCCCAGTGAGCAGCAGGGTGGTAGAAAGGGAAGTATTATTTGCCTAAACTCCAAGTGGAGCACTTAAACGGTTGTATTATTGATAGTGGCAATAATGTGGGCCTCTGCTCTACGTCCTTCGGTACGTCATTAAACGCGCTTCAACAACAGCTTCCACTCTGCCTCGCCGCTGGTAAAGCCATTACAGATGCAGAATGCTAAACGCATTAGGAAGGTCGGAATGCAAAAAAAAAGGAGAGAATCGTTGTACCTTTGTCCAAACCCATTACAACACTGACCCCTCTGACTTGAAGGTAGCAGTGATTGAGTTGGTGTCATCACGGGCCCAGACTTCCCTGCCAGTAGGCCTACCTGGAAAAGTCCTTTTCTGAGAGGGCTCTTGTTTGATCGTGCATGCGGACGACGCATGTCAAGCCGGGTTATTCCCACAGTTAATATTCTTTCATAACCTGCCATGCGAGCTGAACTTGATTATTTTGGCACCTGGGCAAACAGCTCCAGCTTTCAGGTGGTGCATACTGTATCAGAGACCCCGGTCACAAGGGTGATCTATTCGCTGAAAAGGCAGGGTTCTGGCAAAAGACTCAGCACCTTGGAGTAATGAAGCCAGCGCTACTCTGTGAGCATGGGCAGAGCAGGTTACATTAGAAATGCATGAAGGCCAATAGGTGGTTACCTTCGGTTTGCTCCAACCCATTTATATTCCATCAACCGACATCAAAGCAGGAAAATGTTTTTGGAGAGCAGGAAAAGCGGAGAGCACGGAGGTATATTGAAATGTCTGTGTGTGTCAACAAAACATGCAAAAATGGCTGTCAAATAGCACCGGGCACGTGGCAACGTGCACTGGTGTCCAAGTTGATGGCTGCCACAGAAGGCAAGAGGCGTTTCTCTGGAAGCCTCGACTGTGGCTTGGATAAGGCCTGGCTTGGATAAACGAATCTTTCCTTTAACAACACATTGAAAAGCGCCATGATTATTTGCCGTCTCGTTACCAGTGTCCACTTGGCAGACGCTGGAAATTGTGCTGCCCAGAATTAAGGCATGAACCTGGGCAACTTTCCTGCTGTCCACCCACCCTCTCTGCTTTTGCGTTCTCTTTCAGAGACTTGGTGCTTACTTAATCATGATTAATCGCTGCCTGGATAATCAGATACAACATCAAAAGGTTGGAGATGACAGTCCAAGGACGCTTGGGAGGAAACAAGGTATACCAGGCATTCATTAGCTTTGGCATGGCAGTCATACATTAGCCCATAACCCTTTATTGTCCTAATTAGGCTAGAGGAGGGCTGCTAGTATTACCACAACCAATATCCTACATATTTTGTGCATGCGGCAGTGTAGCTTACCTTAACTTTTGGTCACAGTGTAACATGCACATGACCTTTATATGTCCTACACTTTAGATCTATTATTATTATTGTATTTTCTATCCCCTTTTCTGGCCAGATAGCGGTTTGTCCATGCAGTGTGTTATGTTAGCTCACACCCAGCCACTAAGCTGGGCAGTGTTTTTGATTTACAGTCACTTGCCCAGGACAAACATAAGACAGGCTTCCCGTTCCTCTATTATTTTACTCATCTCACTTCACACTGTGAGGTGCAACCCATACTGTATATTTCATTTCTTTTTTTCTCTCCCTCTCTCTCTCTCTCTTCCCTGTTTTAAGTCTCCCTGGATGGAGCCTGGCTTGCGGTGCACCATTTTCCCAGCTACAGTAGCAGTGGTGCTGGGCCCTGTTCAACCCCATTATTTCTGGGAGCCAAATTCCCATGGTCCCAGGAACAGGCGTGCCAGCTCTGCCTTCTTGGCTCTCTTCCCTGGTATTGTTTCCTTTGTTACATCCAGAGCTGCATTTCAGCCTGTTAATGTTTGCGCTGGGAGGTCCAAATTCCCAGTGTTCAGCTTTAGAAAAGGTAACTTGAAGTTCAGAATGCAACCACTTTTTTTTTTTCGTCTGCAAATTATGTCCCCCCCCCCCCACACACACTTTTATTTCTTCCATTTTTATTCTTTGTTGTGATATAATACATACAGTTATAACAACACTATAAACTTGTTCAAGCCAAAATCCTCGCATTCAGAACAATCATAAAATTTGTCCCCTACAAATGGTCTCAGCCAGGTGTCAGGTAAAATGTCATTATATATTTTTTTTAAATGGATATTAAATTTACATACCAGAACAAAAAGTCATATCCCGCTGTATAAATTACTGTAAAAGTCAACTTTTCACCTAATGAACAGTGAAACATCTCCACCCATTAATCTAACTAGCTGACACTATCTCCAGATTATACAAGTGTGATCACTGCATCATTATTATTAATGTTTTGGTTCCGACTTACTATTCAAGCATGATGGCATTTCCCCATCTGTAATTCACTTTATCACCCATCATTCCAGCCTTAGCGCCCTAACTCCTTTTCTCTGATGTCAACTCATGTAGCCACCGTGGCAGCTCACACATGGGATTAAATGCAGGGTTTGTTGGCTCAGCGCAGCATGGAGGGAGCATTTCCGACTGATGTTGGCTGTTCCACTCCGAGCCACAGCACTTGTCTCCCAGAGCGCAGACACGACGGTGTCAGGTAATTCTCTGAGGAAGAGCCACACGCCCCTGCAGAGAGCAGTGGGGGAGCCTGTATCACATCTCAGGAGTTGTAATAGCAGCTTTGAAGACTCCAGTCCACTAATCCCACATCATGTGATCATGTGTCTAATAGACCGCTTCCTAATTCACAGCATTGTGGGGGATTTTTAGCTGTCACTTGCAGGGGTTTACAGTGGGAGAGTGTGATGTTTTGTGAAAATAAACGCAAGAGGCCCCAGCGCACGGCAACACACACGGACTCACAAACCCTCACACACTCACAGTCACACACAGACACAGAAATATAGCAGTTCAACAGAAATGTGAAGCCACACATTTTGTTAAATATTGAATCGTAAAGAGCAAAAATAAGAACAGAAATAATTTTTCCAAATAAACTAGGGTCCACAGTGAAATCAAAATGATCAACAATGACTACTCTTTGTGCAGGACCAAAGAGCGCCTTTAATAAGCACTTAACAGAATGTATATTAGGTCGGGCCTATGATCAATAACAGTATCTCTGGTGACAGTGCAGACAGTCTGATCATACATCATAGACGAGATATTCCCTGTAAGAAATTTGAATCAAATACCTTGAAGACTAGTCTCATACAGTAGAAATTGTCTCCTCCATAGTCATAAGCTGTCATATCTTAGAAAAGAGAAAAATGCAACAAGACCCTCAGAGTATAGTGTGTGATCATTGCAGACGCCCAGGTCTGTTGAGGTTTGTGTGACATTTTTAAGTCCTTTTTTTTTGAGTGATTATCTCTAAGGTACCGTGCACATTAAATGGCTGAGTTAACCTTAACACATGTAAAACCATTACGCCTATTGACGACAGCAGTGTGTAATCCTGCTTTGCAGTTTGATATTGACACTCATGATCAAATGCTAAGCTCTGCTAGCAGATAGGTTGTCCCTCTCTGGGGGACTGAGAGACAGGCAAATGAAGCAGCACCAGATTGATGAGAAATGAGTGCTCGGCAAAGTGTGTGTGTGTGTGTGTGTGTGTGTGTGTGTGTAGGTGTGTGTGTGTGTGTGAGTGTGTGTGTGTGTGTGTGTGTGTGTGTGTGTGTGTGTGTGTGTGTGTACGTACCCCTCTCCTGTAAGGGATACTGCAAAGCCAATCAATTAATACTTAAAGTGGAACCAATTCTTGTTTCACTTGGGAACTTACTGAGGGCTTTGCCCCTTCATTTTAATACCGAGGCCTGCATTCCTAATTATGAACAGTGCAAATGGATGTTAAGCCATGCCAAATTAAATCTTAGTTCATTAGATATAAGCTCTTTAAAGATTGAAAGAAAAATATTTGAATTTTTAAAAAGTTTCAATGTGCAGTGTCCCATTTTTAATGAGGACGTGGCGATGTGAGGTAGGAAAAAAGGGAAATGTCTTTGTGTGGATGAATAATCTATCCAGTATGAAATATTAAGTCACTGTTTTACCCAGTGTTTCTCCTCAGGCTGCAGTGTTAGGCTGGATAATAGAAGATTTTCCTTTGGTGAGGTTCTCCTTTGAATAAAATACAGAGGTGCGTGAAGGGGAAGCTCAACTGTCTAGAGGCAAACTGGAGTTCTGAATCACATTGTAAATATATTCATTATTCCTCAAAAAAAAAAGAAAAAAAAGAGGCGTTGTTGACAGACGTCAAGTTTCATCATTAGATGTCTTCCGAGTCAGGCAGTAAATAATAAACCTCTTTTTGTTTTCCGCAGGAAAACGCGCAAAAAACTTCACGATTCCATTTTTAACAATGTTTGCCGCCTGGATAAACCTAGTTATCATAATGTTGGCTTAATTTATAATAAATGTGCAAGGTTACAGTGGTCCTGCCTGCAGCAGGGAGAGTTAAGGCTTACCTGTAGCAGTTAATAACGCGCTCTCCGGCTCAGCTTGTAACGGCCAAGGCAGATGTTCGGTGTGGCAGCACCTAACTCGGCTTTTTCACACCACATGAGGAGACTGTAATGAAAAGTTTCACACTAGCGCTATTAAGAGAATATTCTTTTCACAGTCACTGCCTCTTGAATACAGCATCAGAGGAACATAATGTAACGGCACTGTTTGCATTATAGATCACCAGCAATTACACCGCCTCGTTCTTTCTTTGCTCTGATATCACCCTGCTATTTGTCTGTCATTGCCTGTCACGCAGAGACTGATCGAGGTCTAAAACGGGAAGCTCCGAGGCCCTGGTGTCGTAACGGGTTTACACAGTGTCCATTGTGTAACAGCTGTAAAACACTGACCAAATTATTATTAACTCCGCATGCTGTTCTGCCTCTGCCTCTGATAAAGTGGAATCCCAGAACAACCTTTGGATTTTGGCCAATAACCTTGGAGGGAGATGGTGATTGAAAAGAGTAGTAAGAATCCAGGTCAGTCATTATGTCGACACTGCTGAGACGACGACGACGCGGGATTAATCCGAGGGTGCGGTGACACCGTTTTATGCGTAAAGGAAGAAAAGGAGGGAAAGTAAAGGAAAAATCCTCCTTTTGTTGAACTCTTAAAACCGTGTAAACACAACCTAAATCTCGTAACGCTCCCATTTTCAAAGGAGGAGATTCCCCGGCTTTTTAGCCGGATGGATTTATAAAAGGAAAACTCCGGCTTCCTCTGTAATTTTGCAATCACTTGCCTTTTTGATTCTCACTTTACCTGTTGGGACGGGAAATGTCGAATTTGCTCTAGCATCTTTCAGCATGATGTGACACCCAAAACCCAAGAGTGACAGTGTCTCTTTCCCCGCAGGAGAAACAAGGAAGATGATTTGTTGAGGGGCCCCGGGGAGCAGCTGCGCCTTGAAAACAGGTGGCGCAACATCGCGCCGCAGCGTGCCTTCAGGGAATATTTGTAGATATTCAGGAAATGCACAAAAACAAAACATTTCCCTGCGACAGAAGCAAACGCCACCTACAGTACAACAGACTGAAGAGGTGATTAACTCTACTTGTGACATGCTCCCCCTAATGTCATTTCCTCAGACTTGAAAGATATTCACTAAAAAAAAAAAAGTAATGTTTTTCTTGATGATGAATGCTTTGTTATGACTTTGGCTCTCATACATTGTACACGAGCCACAGTGAGACTGAGCAATATGTCGCTCGTCTCGTCAAGTATCACCAACTGAGTCGCTCACAGCTGAGCGAGATAGGTCAGCGAGAACAATTTCTTCCTTTTGACAAATCACTCCAAAATGTATTAGCAGAGAGGCCGACTGTCAATCCAGCTGCCCAAAGGTCCTTATGGCGCCTTTTGGTGGGTCTGAAAAATGATGTAATCAGCCCGTCCTTCCTTCTTACCACAGCTCCATCCATCCTCTCTAAAGGCCCGGTCCCCTTGGCCTCGCTCTGGATCAAGTCCCCATAAGGCCCCCTGACCCCGTTAGAGGCGCATGATGGGCGGCCCTGTCACTTCAAATGGCTGCCCGGGTCCGGTCTGAGAGCAACCCCTCACTGTGAGTAAACCTCCACGTTATTTCTGTTTTATAGGCTACGGGTGGATAACCGCGTGGAATGGATGTGGACAACTTAGTTATTGTCACTCAGGGCGAGGGAGTGAATGTCGTTACCGCCATGCGAATGGGAGTCGATTGAAAGGTATGAAAAGTTACGCGGTGTATAGTTTCCCGGTGTGAGAAAAGTAAGTCACATTCCTTACACCGTGTCCTCGACGACGGGGGAGCGCGGCAGCCACCGGGTTGTCTCGGACCAATGTTAGACATTGCGGTGCATGCCGGATCACATATTTGGCCACAACTTACCAAAGACAATGTTCAAAGGAGTTATTTAAATTTCAAGGAAGACGAACGACTCATATATGATGTGTATTTTTCACTTCTGGAGAGCTGCGCCTTTGATGGCAAGAGGGGAAGACGTGGGTTTGTTATTGAAGTAAAGAATAATAAGGCCACTGCATGTTGGCCGACTCTCCCTGTACAAAGACCTTGATATGAATCCAATGCACTATGTATGCCCCTTAGAACAAGCAGGGCTACAGGAAAGCATGTGGCTTTTGATCCTGCTTTCCTTCTGTTGTCTTTCATCTGACCCATCCTCCAAAATTGTCACTAGAACCCATGCAGAACACAGAGCCGAGATCTGCTAATCTAACCCTCAGGGGCCACACTGTTTTTCTTGCTCACTTCCACTTCTTCAGGGCTCCTGGACATTTTCAGTCATTAACTTGCAGAGGACAGTGCCTTAAGTGTTTAAAAAAATAGAAAAAAAAACAACAACATCCTCTCTGTACATTGTGGGCCAAGTGAAGCGCAAAACACGGTTCAGGTTTGTTTCCAACATTTTTGTTACCTTTTTCTTAAAAAAAAACAAAAAAAACAAAAAAAACCCCTCCATTCCGTGAGTAAACTGTGTTGAATCTTTGAAGAGGTGCCAGGTTAGCTCAGTTTCAGCGCCGCATCCTTCCCCTCAGAGGCAGAGCGAGCGAGCGCGTTCGCCTAAGTCTCTGCATGGTGAACATGTCAGCAAATTACACACTGTGAACAAGTGATTGAGGCTATGAAGAGGAGGGCATACCGAAAGATAATATGTTTGGTTTGGAGCCGATCCGCTGAACATACATTTTTTCTCCCACATAAATTTCCCTGGTCCAGCCTCCCCAGCACAGAGGCAGTCGACTCCACTTCTCTGGATTCAGCATTTTGACTTTATAAATTCCATCCCCTCTCACCTAGGGGTAGCATTTATAATCAGATATGTGAGTTTATGTACAGTAAATGATGCATTTGAAAGTTTTAGTGTTTCCATACCGCTAGCCTGTGGTGGCTCTGCTAGTTAGGGAGTATCCACCTCCGGATAGATATGGTCAGAGACATGGGCCCAGATTCCAGGTGGTTGCTCGGACAAGCCTGTGAAACAAATCACGTTTGACGGCTCGAACAATAAAATTAAATTGTTACTGTAAAACTGTAAAACTGCATGCAGAAGTGGTTAAAAGTCCCCCCCCTCCCGCCCCCCAGAAGTTACAAAACTTCTCAGTTGTTGCATGAAATCCTTCCTGGATGTTTGCTTTGTCCGTCATGACAACGGCTCGGAGCGCGGAATACCCGCTGATTTATTTTAAACATATAAAAAGGGGTTTAGCAGTCTCAAATGCAACAACCTAGAAAGGCTATTATGCCAGTCTTCCACATCGATTTTAAGGCAGGCTCGCCACTTCCTAGGTAACAACAAGGTGTTCATATGATAATAATCATAATATGTCAAGTATCGCCAGCCATCAGAGATGCTAGTCTCAGTTTAATGATTCTGGGAAATTGAGGATTACCCAGGATATGAGAGCAAGCCTACAGTTTTCATATAGTGTGGGAGGTTGCAGGGCTCTGTATTAGTAATCACAGGGGAGAGCCGAGAGGTGGGAGAGAAAATCTGCTTCTTCTCTTCTCTCATTCATCATAGCAGTCCTCTGGTGAGGAAACATGGCAAATGGCCAAATGAATGCACTTCATAAAGCGCAAATGTCTCCTCTGATGTGCCTCTCACTGAGGATCTGGAGAGAGGGGGAAAGATTTCCACAGATATATTATTGTCAAACTCTGCTGCCCCCGCTTCCGAGTGTTATTATGATATTGTAGCAGATTTTACAATAAGATTTGGTGACTTCACTCAAGCAGTTACCATAACAATGTTACAATGATGGCAGCAGTTTTCGATTGCCGCGCAAAACTGAATGAGGAATATTGTCAGGGTGGATGATGGGTGTTGCGAAAGAAGGATTCTTTTTTTAATGTTTTATGATGATGTAATTTCACTGGGTAATTTTAAATGGAAAGGGGACTCTCACCAGGCAGATAAAAGTGACTATAAGTAGAAGTAGAGATATAAGATAAGATATTGAGAGCAGGACCAAATCACACCGCGCACAATAAGATGGTCAGCACCACAGGGAGGTGCTATGGATCTGTATCCACTATTCCATGCAGCACCTACACTCTAATACCTGAATTACCAAATTTGTATCACCATGTTTTTAAAATCTGCAAATCACTTTTGATAATATAACACATTTTGCCTGATAAATACAACTACATTATACAGTATAAAATTATGAATTATTGAAATCTAAAGAAAGTTTAAATGTGGTTAAACAGAAAAGAATGTTCTTTATAAATGTTAGGGAAAAAGGTGAAATTATTGACAGATAAAAAAGCAAATGTATAAATGAATTAATAAAGATAATAAAATAAATAATAATAAGTGGATACACAATAAGTCCAATGCATTGCAATTACTTATTATTAGATGACATATATCTATGGATGTAAATGTATATACATTTGATAGATAGATAGATAGATAGATAGATAGATAGATAGATAGATAGATAGATAGATAGATAGATAGATAGATAGATAGATAGATAGATAGATAGATAGATAGATAGATAGATAGATAGATAGATAGATAGATAGATAGATAGATAGATAGATAGATAGATAGATAGATAGATAGATAGATAGATAGATAGATAGATAGATAGATAGATAGATAGATAGATAGATAGATAGATAGATAGATAGATAGATAGATAGATAGATAGATAGATAGATAGATAGATAGATAGATAGATAGATAGATAGATAGATAGATAGATAGATAGATAGATAGATAGATAGATAGATAGATAGATAGATAGATAGATAGATAGATAGATAGATAGATAGATAGATAGATAGATAGATAGATAGATAGATAGATAGATAGATAGATAGATAGATAGATAGATAGATAGATAGATAGATAGATAGATAGATAGATAGATAGATAGATAGATAGATAGATAGATAGATAGATAGATAGATAGATAGATAGATAGATAGATAGATAGATAGATAGATAGATAGATAGATAGATAGATAGATAGATAGATAGATAGATAGATAGATAGATAGATAGATAGATAGATAGATAGATAGATAGATAGATAGATAGATAGATAGATAGATAGATAGATAGATAGATAGATAGATAGATAGATAGATAGATAGATAGATAGATAGATAGATAGATAGATAGATAGATAGATAGATAGATAGATAGATAGATAGATAGATAGATAGATAGATAGATAGATAGATAGATAGATAGATAGATAGATAGATAGATAGATAGATAGATAGATAGATAGATAGATAGATAGATAGATAGATAGATAGATAGATAGATAGATAGATAGATAGATAGATAGATAGATAGATAGATAGATAGATAGATAGATAGATAGATAGATAGGTAAATTGTGAATTGTAATAAAGGGAAAAAAATCAACACTCATTTTCACAGTAATAATGGACAGTTTACTAGAAAGGACCTTTCAACAAAATAAATTATACAAGGTTTACAAAAAATTTGAAAATGGTGAAAATAACAGAACATATGAACGTGTGTATAAAAATCACATCTCTGAATGAGAAACTGTTTACAATGAAATACTGAACCTTCAGACTCTGTCTAAAGAAACCATTCATTTCCTGTAAGATTTCTCATCTCATACGCATGTGTGTACTTTCTCCGTGTGATGAGACCAATTATGCCGTTTATGTATGGTCCCATATTGTTTCAGTGTATTAATTGCAGTATTGATTCAACTTAACGCCTAATGCCCAAAAAGCATAAATCTTATTTTTTTCCCCTCTGTAATTGTTTGTTTGAACTAATTAAGAGCAGAGCTGGAGCTGCTGTCTTTAAAAAATAAATATGTAGGATTGTTTTTTTATTATTTATTCCCTGGGCTGTCACACTGCAGTTGTAATGTGATTAAACTGTTTGTAAATTCTTATGTTTATATATACACACACACACACATGCATATATATATATATATATATATATTTCAACAATGAAGACAAATAAATAAATAGTACAGTTATTTATTTATAGTTTATTGTGTGGACAAAGCCTTTTAGTGAGTGCTTTGTAAAATGGATGCCTCATCAAATTATATCTTCATTTTACAATTCTAACAATACTGTACAGTTGCCAATCATGGCATACGTACAGTATTGTGCTGCGGCTTTGCTTCGTTTATCTTGCCAACTTACAGTTGCATTTGGACATCTAAAGTGAGACTGTTCGGAGACGAGTGGCAAAAAAGGGCAAAGGAGGCGGGAGAAAGAGATCCAAGAAGGCTTGGCTTGTATAATTACACTCTCAAGATGGCATATTTACCGTCTCTGCCAGCGAGGTCATGCCTTCTGTCGTAGTAAACGTAGTGAAGTATGAAAGAGCCAATTACAGCACACTGGGTGACCTTTTAACAACTATTACCACATCCCATCAACACATTATCATGATGGAGATTGTGATTCCACCAGAATTACAACTTTATCCTGTCACACCGGGGCCCAGGATGGGCCTGTTGTGTGACGGCGGTGACAGCCCAGCTTTGAAGAATCAGCACAATAAAGGAAGACGAGTGAAATGAGAAAAGAGAGTGAGACAGAGAAAGATATGGGGGAAGGATGGGGGGGGTAGGGGGGGTTAGAACAATAGCCCCGTACAGTACATTAGCTGTGGATGTCAAGCACCCCAGTCGTTCCCAATGAAAAGCACAACAAATAAGACGTTGGCCTGTTTGTATTCATTATCAGTCAGCACATGCCCCGGCTCCTGCATTAAACATTAGACTGCCTCTGATGTCTGCTTAACAGTTTAATTCCCTCCCCGCCGCTCAGCCTGTCATAATAAACCCAGCGAAGCACACACAAAGTCAAATAAGAGTGTGAGGGGGCTGCCTTTGTGTGTATGTGCGTGTGTTTGCAAGGCTGTCCTCCTGTTTGTTCCCGTGTGCGTCTGCATGCATGTGTGCGCGCTTGAGTGACATGCAGATCATTCATAATAGCCCGTGCCCTCTATTGCCAGACTTGCCTTCATTGTAGTTTATCTGATCACAGATTAAGTAGATCGTGGAGTGGCAGCCCCATCAGCCTGTGAGTCCATGCTTGTGTGTGTGTGTGTGTGTGTGTGTGTATCTGTGTGCGTTTTTGTGTTTATCCAAAAAGGTATTTATATCTGTTTTATACATCAGTGTTAAAAGCATTTGAGATTATCTGCATGCGCTGTTGTGTTTTTTTTTTTTTAATGTAGTCTTAATTCTGCCTGTGTGTGTGTGTGTGTGTGTGTGTGTGTGAGTGTGTGTTTGTCCTTATTTTGAGCGTGTGCTCGCTCCCTATCTCCCTGCCACAGCCAGAGGTTGGCACGAACACCACATGGTCATAACAGTCTCCTTGAGAAGGGGACCAGCCTCTTAGGCTGGCAGTCTGGCAGCCTGGCACAAAGACGCCAATCACAGTCAAAAAGGAGGAGACCAATGGGCACAGAAATCCCCTTTCAAAAGAGATGATTGGATTAATTAGATAAATCCACTGTATCCAATGCAATTGTGTGTTGTCCAGAAATATGTTCATGTTATTGGTAAAGGTATGGCCTCTGACATGAGCATTCACACAGTAACACTGGCATAAGGGTGACCATCTGCTCCCTAATCTGACAGCGCTGGAAATATGAAGTCCTTCACTTCCAATGAACGTTTATATTATTAGATTTATTCCACTTTGATCATTTAATCCACTTATGAATTTATTCCGTCTAGCCGGCTGTGCTAATCACGAGCTGTGAAAACATTGCAACAAAAGCTGTCTACTAATATTAATAAATCACAAGCGGTGGTGCAGTGTAAATATGTTTCAGCAACATTATCAAAGAAGGGGAGGGTTTCTCTTATTTCTCTCTCACAGGGAAAATATTGTAATTACCCCTTGGCGTTGTACGAATGCAAAACTGTTTCGGCTTTTACTTTTTTATGACATTTGAACAAAGATATAACATTTGGGGGGGGGGGTGTGCATGGTTGTCTGTTATGCATATGCTAAGGCCCACTCCCTGAAAAGGGTGTGACATTAGTGATTCAACACGTTACCATTGTATTTTTTTGTCTTCTTCCTGGTGGAAAGCCTTTATTTGTCTAGTCAACGAGAGCAGAGTAATACAATGCGTGTATGTCTTTTAAAAGGCCTGTTTAGCCAGCAGAATGTTAACTAAGGTAAGCAGTGTTGTTTTAGCCCCTCAGTAACCACGCCAATTATCTGTAAACTTATTTTTTTCGACTTCCATGCATACTTAATGCATCCCCTGTTTCCCTCTCACCATCTGCCCCCCCGCCGCACCGCCACCCCACCCCCTCCCCCATCACTACCCACCCCACCCCCCACGCCCCCACTCCAACACTGGAATTTTTATGAGATAGGACAAAAATGGGCACTTCCCTTATTAACATCTCACAGTGGAAATCAAATATGCAAGGAAAGTAGTGTATCTACTAATTAGTGCTGAATTCATAATTACTGTGCTCATTGATGGAGATACATTTGAATACGTTCATTTCCTTGGGGAGAGAGGCAGGCTGTCCGGGATAGACTGGGAGAGAAAAAAAAAATCCCCTTCAGCCCCCCCCTCCCTTTTCTTTTGGAAATTAGGGATCCGTGGCACATGGCGATACTACCAGACTAAGATCCGAAGTGCCCGCAATTTTCTTCAGATATAATTAATCAAGTGAAGCATGTAACCTAATGAATGTGTTTGATATCCGCTCCTATTCAAATATGGGCTTTATCGCGATGTGTGCCGGAATTGCTTAGAGCTATGCATAGACAGTGACATTGCTCGGAAATGTTCTTCAACAGTTTCTCTTTGCGTGTAAACAATATCCATGCTTGTCAAGGCATGAAAAAAAAAAACAGACAGAGAGACACATTTTAATTGCAGTAAATTAATAACAATTAAGCCGCAGGATGCTGGGTATCTTGACAGTGCTTTGTTGTTGCCCTGGAGATAATTCTACCGAGTGCCTTGCGAGTCTGACAAGCAGGTGAAAAGGTAGAAAAGGGAAAATTTTTTGTTTTGACATTTTCACAGATAGGAATATAACAAGAAAAAAAAATAAGACCGGCCTGGCTCTTTTGCGCAGTAGACTAAAGCAATACACACTTAATTAAGGGAAACATTGACTCTGGAAGTTGTTGGATTATTTTAAGCCTTTGACCGTGAAAGTTGATGGATGAGTTCTGTGTTCAATCGAAAAACTGTCCAGAATACACACACACACACACACACCCCAAAAAAAAAACACAACAAAAACAAACCATGAAAAATGTGAAAGCAAAACGCGCACGCAGGGCTGTGCGAGTAGACAGATAGACAAACGGACGTGGAAGGAAGAAGATCCATAAGTCCTTTCCGTGACCTCAGAGTGTCAGACCAGCGGAGTCACGTGACAGACAAAGGCTCTCTAATTAACAGAGAGGACTCTGGAAAGCCGCTCTGTAATGAGGCACCATGCTGGACGGGCCTCCAGTGAGGCACTCGGCCCATATGCAAGGCCAGCATTGCAGGAATTTACATACTGCAGGTCAATTGAACATATGCACACTCAAAACTGACTAATGACTTCCACTAGCGCTCTGATTCTATTTCACAGCCTGCTCTCAGGATGAGCATAGTATAGAACACTAATGAGGATAACATTGGGAGGCGTATGACTGCAAACATTAATATATGTATTGAGACATGGGTTCAATATATTAAAAGTGGTTGCTGGGGAAATGAGTACAACCACAACCTCACCGCATAGCTGAGGACCCCCCCCCCCAATACAAAAAAGGAGCTGCGTTCCATAGTGTGGCTAATCAGCAGGGAGCAAAAGCCAATGTCCAGTAAAGTGCCTATCCTTGTCTTTTTGCCGCACATTTACTCTCAGACAGCTGATGCTCTGTACCTGTAAGGCCACCCATTCACTATTAAAGTCTTCCCCCAGCACCCCACAGTTTGGACAGTTTGGGGGCTCGGCAGGGGTGTGTGTCCATCTGTGTGTGGCTGCGCACTTGTGTGCTTGACTGCTCGCGCGTTTGTGTGTGTGTGTGTAAATTCATACAGCCTAGGTGCATGTGTATGTATGTGCATGCGAGAAGGGTTGGGGGGGGGGTTATGTTGAGGGGGTGGCAGCGAGGAGTTGGAAGGTGTTAAAAGTAGGAGTGCTGGTGGTGGTGGGGGGTGGCTCTTATTTGGCTGGGTGTAAAAAAATGCCCCCAGGTCTCCTGATGGAAGAGACAGGTATTAGCTCTGAGACCTCCATAGTCCCAGCTTGCCATTAGTTTCCTCTCCAGCTGCACCAGGATCCGGACTATGAATCTGCCATGGCTGGTCATTCATCAGTTTCACAGTCCGCACCAGCACACACACACATTCCAATAACAACACTGTGAAATAGTGAGTGAGTGAGTGAGTGAGTGAGTGAGTAAGAGACAGCGAGAGAAAGAGAGAGAGACGGAAGGAGAGAGAGTAAAAGTGTGAGAAAAAATATCTTGTCATACACAGACTTTTACTTCAGCGAGTGTGTATGGCTACTACATACTGTACTTTCAAACGGGGGGTACGTTACCGTGCATGCGCGTGTGTTCGCACACATGCATGCATGACCAAAACGTCCCGTGCTCAAATGTTTGTT
This sequence comes from Trinectes maculatus, assembly GCA_016785345.1. Classification (NCBI taxonomy): domain Eukaryota; kingdom Metazoa; phylum Chordata; class Actinopteri; order Pleuronectiformes; family Achiridae; genus Trinectes; species Trinectes maculatus. The sequence continues at coordinate 620,278 of JAFBJQ010000588.1, read as the reverse complement.
TCTGCCTGATCGTGTACATGTGTGCGTGCAGTCGTCCACAAAAAGGTGATGAGACGTGATATAAATTAGCTGCGGGTTCTGCGCGCTGCCGTTTCGCACAGTTGAGCACTGGGCCTGGTCCCACGGAGCGATGTGGAACTTCCTGTGAAACAGGAAGCGTTTAAATGTTGGCTGGAGAGTTATGGAATTGCCTGTGGAAACATATTAGGAGAGGTCAAATGCTGAGGTCAGCACTCCAAGACTTTCCATGTCAAGGTCCCGTCTTATCCGACCCTGTGTGTTTTTCTAGTTCTGCTGGTTTGTTTTAATTGAGATGCTCTGTGATTGGAAATCAAGCCCTGCAAAAACACTCATGGCTACCACTTTTTTAAAATACTAAAACAAAAGATCTGCTCAAACAAAACAAAAATAATTTAATAATTCTGTTTGAAAGGATATTTTTTTTGTTTCTATTGTTGCCCCCCGACTGAGAGAAGGCCACAAGCTCTGTCATGTAGTGTATATGCTAACTCAAAAGGAAGGACAGGTCCTAGCGATTCGGTCGCTTGGGTTGATGTGACCAGGACATGGCCATGGCAGCAGTGAAAGCCCGGTTGAGCCGTAGTGACACGTCGTCTCCATCCATCTTCAGTCTGAAACATTTTACGCTAACTGACAGAGCGTGGCGCTTGCTTACCCACCTCCCAGAGGAAATAGTCCAGACTGGTGTCTTCTTGACATGCACTAAAGAGTGAGCAGTCCAGAGGTCCAGAGGGGCATTGTGTATTCAGTCCAAGACGAAAGGTTAGATCTTCTGAAAAGAAAGAGTAGTTCAGTATATATTGTTGAAAGTGACAATGACTTTATTTATTTTTTTTTATTTTTTTTGGTGTGTTATTCAAGCAAATAGACAATTCAGTTAGTCCTTTCAGGTGTGTTTTGTTGTTGTTGTGCAGATGTAATGTGGGTGGATATCTTTTTTTTTCTTATGGTAAAGGAAGATTTATTTTTAAGGAAATGTTTTGTTTTTATACTGTAATAATTTAGAAATTTAGTACAAACAGGGAGATAAAAAAAATTGAAAGTTGGCACCTCCCGCAATTAATTGAGGAAACGCTTTGGTGAGACGCCTTAATAACAAAAATATATATTCCAGCACAGATGTAAAAAGCTCACTGACATGCTGAATTTTGTCTACACTTCAGTTCATATCCTGTATCTCGGTCAGGTACCAAAAGAAGGGGGGAGGTAGAAAAGGAGAATTGAGCAGTGGCTGTAGTAATAAATCACAGGATCGCTGGTGACATTCATACAATACGGATACAGTGTTAACTCAATGAGTCGGACAGCCCTAGCCTGTTCCTCCATCCTGACCTTGCCTCCCTGTCGTAATCAATCATGTTGGCACGGCACACACGTTCCTTATTTATTATTACTCTGGACCCGCATGTACAGTAAACAATGAGTAGAATACATTGGAAAGACTGGGAGAGTGGGGTGCTATTATAAGAGAGGAGGTAAAGGTCCGGTAGAATAACCGGGGGGCATATGTGTCCAGCTGGCTGGTTAAAAGACCACTGAACAGGATGGCGAGCAACCAGCGTGGCCAATAGTTGGCTATAACATGCAGGGATGACCAATACTAAGTGCTCATTGCGCCAAAAAGGTCACGGTATTGTCACTATTTAACATTTACATGTGCGTCTCTGTCTGTTTGTGCTCCCAACCGTCCCCGAGTCGCGTCCATATATACTGCCTTTTGTAGCACGCTTGGATGTGTGGACTCGATTTAAAGGACGATGGCGCCAAAAGCTGTTTGTGTGTCTCTCTTTAAGATCACATTAAGAAACTGTCAGACAGATGTCATTCAGTTCTGTGCCTTTTGACTGTCTTCCCTTTCGCATTATTGTAATTCCACTTCTGTTATTCTCAGGTAGCAGGTGTATGTCCTGAGTGACAGACCGCTTTCTTTGTGAAACTAATAGCTTTCAAAGTCAGTGTGAATTAACAATGACCCAGTGTGAAGCCTTCATAACCCCACCATAACAATCTATGCGAGCCGGCCAAGTCGGACGTCATAGCGTCCCATATGCAGCCTATGCAGGGGGCCTGTCTTGGCAACAAAACAGGGCCCCCATGTACAGCGGAGGGCCCCTGAACTCTTCATGAAGGATGGCTGGCTACGAGGAGGGCCGAGGGGGAGTCAGTTTAAAACACATACCATATGCAGTTAGGAAGAGCCTCATTTATCAGCCCCTGAAATTCCTGGGTTTTTACACCTCAGACCCCCCAGCACTTTCTCTCCTCCCCGAGGGGTTAGCCACCTCCTAACTGTACACTGCAGATGACAGGTCGCTGAGACCTGGCTTTCACTGCAGACCGCATCTCTGATTTCTCTCTCCATTGAAATAACAAGGGACTGATTATGTAAGTAATTAAGTGGTAGGCTATGCGGCAGGATATATCCAACTAATACGAAATGAACTGCACTTCCGTCCATTTAGTTTCATGTGATAGCCAGAATTTTTTATTAATTTTTTTTTACAGAGGTTTTGAAAAAGTTTTTCTTGTCCGTCAACCTCTCCTGTCTCTTTTGCCCTTCTCCTACCCTTCCTGTCCAGGCTCTTCTTCGCAGTCGGACATCATCTGGCCCGTGAATGGCACATTGTTATGCTTGTTCCTCAGTGGCCGTCTGAGCAGATGCCATGAGCAGCCGCAACACTGGGTCCCAGCACATGGTCGGTAGCTCGTATTCAACGCTCGGACCGTAAATTACATCCCGCAAACGCACAAACACTTTGCGCTCAACTGAGTTTCGGGGCAGTTCAGAGCTCCATTGATGGAGCATAGTATATCCTGATTTTGTTTTAGTGAAGACCGGTTGCAGGCAGCAGGGGAAGTGGCCCCGCAGCGCATGATTGTGGCCTAGACGAAGAGATCACGCACGGACAGCTGGGCTTTGAACTTCTTACCCCTGCGTTCCTGGGGTCAACAGCTTGGTGGCCACGGGGGTCAACCAGCAGTAAGAGGCCGTCTTCTAGTGAACTGCCAGACTTGTTTTGACTGGGTCCCAGTGGCGTGATTACCCCATCGCAACTGGAGGTGATAGTCTTTGGAGGGATCGGGCAAAGCAAAGTTTAGAAATAACATTTGCATTGTAGGCGCGCACATTTCTGACTGTATTTAAACAGAAGATGCTACAAAAGAAGAAAAAACATCTTGAATTGAGCAGAAGTCTGTTCTGTTTAAGACTTAAACAAGTAGAACGACCTGCCAACAATGCGAGTCTTTATCTGAACACAACCTCAAACAGAATCGCCGAGTTAAGTACAGTAAATAACAATATAGATCTCAGATGAGACACAATAAAGTGTGATTTGTTATGATCCTGGGAAATACGTGGCTCAAAATCCAATCAAACACAACACTAAAGTGTGTTTGAGGAAGACTCCTCTTTGTTGCAACTCACTACAGACAATATTTACACACTCAAATCCCACGTCTAGTCAACGGATGCATAGTGGCTCACTAAGATATATGGGTTACTTTATTCATAGCGCTTCAATTACAAAATCATGTATTGGGGGAAGAATAAATTAATAATAAAACCCCCGATCTGAACTTCTAATATTTTGCTTGGCGAAGGGAAACGAATTACCCTTTTCAGAACTGATGATGTATTACTAGCGTTTGATCCTTGGAGGTTTCACCATGCTCACATTCATTACTTTCAAGTGCTGAGGTGTATCTGCAATTAGAAGCACCTTGCAGTGGATTCCTGACACTCCCGCAGACTTGAAACACCAGATCATAGAATCATCACAGCATTATACTGCAGGAAAGGGGACGGTGTCTCCTTCGAATGCAGCCGAAGATGGGGGGGTGGGGTGGCGGTGCTTAATTTAACCATGTGCCCGTAAGTGAGGGGAGCCGGTAAGCAAATGAGGACCTTTCATTAAATCAAAGGTGATTTTTGTTCTGCTAATGGGTGCCCCAAAAATCTAGTACAGCAGTGGAACATGTGATCATTCTCTGTGGAGCCCGCTATACTGCCACAGACCGGTCAGGGCTATTCTTATTACAGTATGCATAATGTAATGAGCATGCTTGTTTAATTTAATCACACTGAGTGGACTGTGTTAGTATTTGAAACGACAACACCATACGAGCATGGGACTGGATAAAAAGATAAATACGTTTTTAAAAAAAATCAGGGAAATAAATAATACAGTCGCTCGCCCGGCTTGTACAGTTAATGCACATGCTATTTCACAAATGGCAGCTATTTACATGGTATAGTGACTTCATAGTATGGAGTAGCCGTGCGGCCCCCGCCACAGAGCTGCGTTTTGCGTTTTAATAACCGAACTCTCAAACGTCTTCAGAATTATTGTCCTCAAGAATCGTCTTTGAGTCCTCTACTGATTGGTCTTGACAGGGCCAAAACGGCCACTGTGGTGAAACACCTCAGAGAAGCAAAGGAAGTTTAGCCAAAAAACACGCTGAGCCATTATGTTAAAGTAAACGACAGCACTTCCTAATGTCATTTGGCAGTGCTAGCGCTCAGCAATTAGGGCCTCTCTTAATGCGACGCTGGGAGCATTTCTCCTCAAGGTTAGCGCCTCATTTCCCCACGATGGGTCTGCGGGGCCGCACCAGATGCATTGTGGGAGCTGGGGGGCAGGAGTTAGGACAGGTGTCCGCCACCTTGGATATCTCCCCTCGCAGCTGGCACCAGCTGGCACCCCCAGTGCCCCATCCGGACGGTCTGCTCTCTCTTCTCCGCGGAGGAGGAGGAGGGGGAGGCGAGGGGCGGGGCGGGGGAGTGGAGAGTGAGGGGGGGCATGTCAAGGGCAGACCTGGTACAAGCTCACTCACAGGGCACCCATGCCATGACATGACCTGGCCACTAGGGGACCTGCCAGCAGTGAGGGGTAGGAGTAATGTGGTGCAGCCGTGCCCGTTTGGAGACCTGCTCCAGCATCCCTAATGGACCGGCAATGATGAGGCCCAGCAGTGCCAGAGGGTCAGAGGCAGCTTCTGTGGAGGACGCTGCTCTTCCCACTGGAGAGCAGAGGATGTCATGTCTGAAGGTGGTCTCTCTGGATGCACAGCAGCCATTTTGCCAAAAGGTAAATGGGAGAGGAATCTTTGTATTACTGAGGTATGTACAAATATATACTGTACGTTTGCACACACAGTGCACCTGCACACACCTTTACTGTAATTCTGACAAAATCTGAAAAAAAACAACAACAATCACATTTATAAAATTTAGCAAATGTTTATCCATTTTATTTTGCATGGCGACTTTAATACTTAATTCATGCAATATCAAATTTAGACAAATACCAAAGTATATGTATTGAAGTTTTGTATATACAGTATATGTATGAATATACATGTATGTATATAATTGTATATATGTATTTGTATGGATAATTAGAAAGAAATCTTAACATATTTACAAATCATTTAAACCATGCAGCATAGTTATTATGGGCAAGTGCTGCCCCTGGTGCAAAGCAATTTTTTTGAAGTTTAATTATTATTAACTTTATAATGTATATGCATCTTATGGATTTATATCGTAATGAAAAAAAATTGTTTTCGTCAGTAGTTAAGGGCTGAATGCTGCAGGGTCAAAGCAAATTATTATGAATGTAAACTGGCTGACTTGTCTCCAGCAGGAGAAATCACTTCACATTATAAGCACATTATGTCCCCGGCAATGCCACACAGTAGTTTCCTACTCATGATGTGAGTTAATTCACTTAATATGTCTTTAATGGGGAGCGGCTTTTCTTTGTATAAAATGGTTTCCACACTGACCATTATCTGAAATCAAGCCTAATGATGGCTCCGGTTTATGATAATGACCATTATCACACAGACCACCATCATGTCTGCCAAATGATCAAATGATCTTGCATTTCTTACTTGCAGTATGAATTCGTTAGTCATGTAAATTTAAGCGCTTGATGAAGCTCGCCCCCCTTTTTTCCTCACACCCTCCTGTATATTATTAGACATCTGATGCTTTTGCTGCTGTTGTTGAGACCTTATATTGAACTAAGGCTGCTTTTGAAGTTGTTAACAACGCATTGCACATCATCTCGGCCGCCATCAGCCAGTAATGGACAGAAAATAATGCAGAAACTCATAACCCCCTTAGTTACCACAGTCATCAGCTTCAGCATATAGGTAACTGTGAGGCAATAATAATAATTTGTAATAACACACGCTGGCTATTGGTGTCTGATGCCACATGAATCCTTTGAAGTGCAGACTGTTGATTACTGTAAATGAGAGCTGTTTCAGGGTGGATTGTGGGTAATTATATGCAGTGCACCCCAGGGAGCAGTGCTAGGACCCAGGGGACAGCGGTTCCACAGGAGAGTGACGCACAGACAGAGCAACACATGCTGGGCCACCGATTCCCAGCATGAAACAAGTCAACAGGCCTGTCTTTTATTTCTAATGTCTGTGATTTACATGAAAGAACCACTGTCACCCAACCGCAACCGAGTGTTGTATACCGCAGTTTGATTGACAGGATTTCATATTTCACATGTCCCTGCCCCCCTTCTCGCTCCCTGAACAACTTGATGATGATTGCAGCATTATAACATTGAACATATTGTCAGTTTGGCTACTGAAATGAAACGCCTTTGTATTTAGTATGTGTGTGTGTGTGTGTTTGATTTTACTGTATCTTTAAAAAATGTAATGTTTTTTTGAATGGGATATTAAACAAAATTTTCATATTTACAAAATGTATTCTGTGACTCTTGTGAAAATCCTCAGTTTAATCACGTTTTGTGAACTATTTATAAATTATGACACACTTTTAATAATAATAGAATGGGTCTTTGTGGAGGCAGCTAGTATTGCTGGCAAATACTGGAAATTAAATTAAATTTGAAAAAAGGTTCTTTTGTATGGCTCAAACTACATCCTAGGATGCAATGAAGCATTTATTGTGTGTTTATATACTTCTTATAAATACTTAAAGCGGGGTTAAAGTCACCAGTTTTGCTAAGTAAATATCTTTTTAATTGTTCTTATCTATCAAATATACATTGAAAATTGAATTCAAATTAGGATGCAATGTGAGGCAAAGTTTCCAATCATGCTGGGAGCCCTGCAATCTCTTTCTCTTCACTTGAGCTCATTTCTCCACTAATGACTTTGCCCTCTGATGCAAGCCAAGGGATCATCAAAGGCCCTTGAAACAAAAAGGGAAATATAGCAATTACTGGGACTTTCATCGGCAAGAAAGAGATTAAAAACCTTGTGGTTGTATAAGCACCCGAGAAGCAAACCGAGATCTGTTTCACTATTAAATGTATATTCAAGCACTTCACTGCAAACCTTATTCATCATCAACGTGTTCTTCCTTTCACCACCTTAATTCATTTTTTCCCCATGCATGATAATAGAATCAAATGTATTATGTATTACTAATCACATGATAAAAGCCTGTGGTGCTAGTAATGCATGTAGATTCCAAAATGCTGTGCATGTACAAGAAAAGTCATTGCCTTTTTAACAGTGGCCTGAGGGAATGGAATTGTCCCTTAGCCTCCATAACCATTGACACAAAAGGTCCCCAAACAATTTCAAATTACTGCTTTATTTCTCTCTCTTATATAATCCACCCACATTATTAAATCTACCACCTTCTGGGACTTTACTGATACAATAATATTACAGTGCTAAGATGTTTACATTCGAGACCACTAGCTTTCCTTGTTATAAACATGTATGCCCTTAGGACTTGTACAATTGGTATGCATACTACTTGGCCTAAATGAGGCGCAGGTCATTTTCTTTTTAGGAGGGGTCAATATTACCTCAAGCGAAGGGGCCAAGGCCAACACCATAACCTGACTGAGCAGAAAATGGCTCCTGATGCTCACAGATGAGCTCGATTATACATTAAACATGCTTGTAAATATTCAGTCTAGTCAGACCATTCAAATGGAAAATATGGTTTAGGTCAAAGGTCTATGAAAATGTTGCCTCCAGAGGAGGTCCCCTTAGAATAGAAGCAATGATGATAACAGGGCGAAACACCCATAGGGGACCAGGGAGAACATTAAGAGTTGTTTTACATGTTTGACTGTGGGACAGCAATGATACCAGGGAGATAAATGATGGGCACTTATCAGACTGGACTGACCTAGAGTTATGTACCATGGCTAATGGAATGTAACACTCCCATCAATTATACACAGGCAGAGTGAATTACAATGAATTAATGTCCAGTAAAGTTTTTTTTTTTAAGTAATTCCATTCAAGCATTTTATTAGCATGGAAAATAAAACAATTAGACCACATATGATATTAATAATAACGCCTGAGCTGTTTGGCTTTTTGAATATAACAACGCAAGGCACGGGGTAACATTTGGACGTCATTGTTATTAGTGGCTTGTCTCACTGACAGGATCACATGGCTCGAAAATTATTTCATCATGTCCAAGTCCAACTGTGGGACTACAGCGTTATCTTCTATTTTTGTCTCGCCCGGCCGTATATTTCAGAGGCCAGGAACAATGTAGTCTGACAGACATATTCTTTATGAGGGGCTCGTGGTCGCTCTAATTTGACACAGTTGTCAGAGATAAAGCTCCTTAGAGAGTGTGGCCATGCTCTGGGTAAGAATGGGGATTAAATTAACACCCCCACCTTCACATCCTGTGACCCCAATACTGGAGAATAAAACATACATGGTGATTCACTTCAACACCTCACATCTCTCTTCCAACGTCATCATGGATCTGGATGCGTTTGATTGGAACAACAATGCACAGCTGCATTTCTCACTGCTGCAACCTGAATTCACCAAGACTGGACAGATTAAATACATAAAATATATATATTTTATTACATTTATTTTATATATATATATATATGTGTGTGTGTGTGTGTGTGTGTGTGTGTGTGTGTGTGTGTGTGTGTGTGTGTGTGTGTGTGTGTATATATATATATGATAAATTTAATAATATGAAATATGAAAAAAACAGTGCTGTTTGTCAACAGGCATCCTTACAGTAAATCTGGCTAGTGAGAGTGAGACAGCACACAGCGTAACAATGCACTCCCTCTCCTTGGTAGTTTCCTATCAAATGACCCGAGCACACAAAATCAAATCAACACTGGAATGGATCATATCAAATTCTAATGAAAACATAATGTGCTCTTAAAATGTGTGTTGCCCCGGCAGCCAGTCATCCAGAGAGTCCCCCCCAGATGACGTGATGAATAGGGAACGCCGATCGAATATGCATCAAAGTCGAGCTCATGATTTATGTAATAGCAGTCACTTGGACACTGATTAGCTGCTCTGTCAAGCGTGTAATACGAGAGGCACAACCCCTGGTTTATCAGTCATTTATCTGAAGTGCGTCCTGATATTATCACTGGATCCTAATGTCATCATTATGCCGCACAGCATGTGCGGGCCAGTGTGTCATGGTGCCGGCGACACTGCCTGTCAGGAGTTCAAGGCTCTTCATTTGCAAAGTGCTCAGACATTCATAGCACAATGTCAACAGTAAAATAGAGAAGCAACATCATATCAGAGATGGAGGGACAGAGGCACAGAGGTGCACTAAATAAGTGGGCACTGGAGGGTGCAGAGACATTTTGTCACGTCTTGGTAGTTGCGGCATATGATGATCAGGCTAATCCTTATGAGAGGAGAGGAATAACAAAGTGTCAGAGTAAAAAGAACAAAATAGCAGGTTGCTTTTTTTTCTCCATGCCACCTCCATGGTTTGATTCAGAGGAACGGACACAGTGTCTACTGTACACACCCAGACGTCCTCGATGTGCAATGTGAGGCCCACAGAGCCGACTCTACTGATTAAAATGCACACTCACACACACCACTGTGTGTGAGAGGATGGCAGTTGTTCAGTCTGTCAGGACTTTCCTGCTCTCCCAGAGAATATCTGATATCATAAACGACTTCAACTCCTCCCACGCCGACATGAGAGTGAGATAACGCAGGAAAAGAGAGCAAGTCACGGGCAGGCGGCGTATGAATGAGCTCTGACAATCACACTTTACCGGATGCACAAAACCGCTAACAAACAATTTCTGCCACTGGGACAAAAGGGGACAGGGTTGTTTTTGCGCACAAACATCTGGTGCTGTACACTAAAAGGAAGCGGTGCAACGTATAAGTCTATCAACACCTCACACAAACAAAAATTACAAGGGGGAAACTGAACAGGAAACGGAGCTCTTTGAGTCCCAAACAAAAGATATCTGCCCGCCTGCCAACGCAGACAGGGCACCACACCTTGGCAATGATGCCGCTCACAATCAAAGGAACAGTCGTCATCAGTGGAGCCGTGTTTTTAAAGGATATCTTAAAAAGATTGAAAATATGTGTCATTATTGGAAACAATGAGTCTGGAGCCTTCAGTTTATAAAGCTATGGTGTCATTCACACGCACCTCGGGCTGTTTATTGCAACACGGCATGGCTGAAATGTTTCCTGTTTTCAAAATAACTCATTTGCTCCCATCAGAATAAATATATACGACTGTACAAACAAAATGTCAAATGTGCAAAACGGCCTTGATGTGCCAGCAATAATTAAAATTAATATCTGCTGAAAACAGCATTTCAAAAAGCACAAGCAGTCTTAAACTACATTTAAAAAGTGCACATTTGAGGCTTTTGGTTTTGTTAAATATAATAAAGGAAAAACAAAACCATCCAGTCAGACTGCCACGTATGATAATTATCTGGCCATTGAATGCAGCATTAAAATGATTTGAAACAGTATGGCTCAGAAGATCCAGCAGAGGGGGCTGCTTACTGCAATCATATGCTGATTAATTGAGCTTGATTCTCCCCATGCTGTGAACATAAGTTGTCCCACACTGTAGGCTACATGTTGGTATGTGGGTAAAGGTTACAGGGCTTTATGGAAGTCACCTTTTACCACAGGTAGCCCTTCACACCATTTTTGATGAATGTTAAGAAAACAGTGATTTTCTGATTCTCCCTCATCAAGCCTATATCAAACTAGGTTATGTTCATTTTTATTAATTGTGCATGTTGCTCTCTAATTAGCTAATGAGAGACAAAAAGCAGGTTTAGAGCGGGAAAATGCAAATGACTCTTAGAAAATAGCACAAAAAAAGTAAATGGCAAGGCTGAGAATCATTCTTCATTGAAATGTCAGAGATAAATGGCTCAAATGTCACATCAATTAAAACGGGGGACAGTTAGTAGTTCATTAAAGAGAGAGCCATATTGCACCGTCGGGTACCGTTGCCAACCCTTACTATCTGGGGCAGACTGGCAGCGGGTCCAGATGGCACGGAAATCCTCACAGATTTCAAAATGGTCTCTGCAGGGGTGGCGTTTTCTCCCCCGCTCCCACCCTCACCACTGAGATGGGGTGTGGGCCACAGGCCCACGCTGGCCTACACATTCCAAATGGAGGCATGCAGAGAGCTGAAGGCAGCACAGAAACAAAAAAAATAAAGCTGCAGAGGACAACAGATACTTTTAAAAAAGACAAATGAGGCCACACTTTTGGTCATACTGACTGAAATATGTGCTTATGTGTGGCAACATAAGGCATCTCCTTTAAACTGTATAAAAGTCTAATGAAAGACTGACTCACGTGTCAGTCATAATAACACGCTGACATTGGAATCGCACTGTTTAGGTGTATTTTATCCACCAATGTTTTGCCTGGGACCCGGAAGTCCTTGCCTAGAAGCTGTCCCTGTCTCAGCAGTGTTTATACTAAATTTATATTCAAATTTTGCATTTTCATATTTTATCCTGCTGTTAAATAAACAAATAAACAAATAAATAAATAAATAAATAATCTAACTCGTCTTCGGTGCACTGGAGACTCCCTGAAGGACCCCAAATCCCAACTTGAGACCCATTAGACAAGCCTTCCCTGTGTGTCCCTTGCCGGGGGAGGATGCGAAGACTGACTGTTGACCAATTACAAAGAGGGAAGCGGACTTTTCTCTCTCGTGATTGGCTGGAACGACGACGCGGCGCGTAGAAACAGGAAGTGAGTTTGACATGAATTTTCTTCGCGGAAGGAAGAGAAGGGGACGTCGTATGGAAGCTCTGGCGTTTATTGTAAGCTCCCATGGTTAAAATACGTTGATAAACAAACGCTAACAACGCTTTTCATAATCTGCAACTATTTGTATCCTCATAAATATCTTTAGAAGAAGTTGTTTTCGACCTTCATATAGGCTACGAACCCCTACGTGTATTTTCGCAATTTTAACTGCACACGTTAGTAGCGATAGCAAAGCAGTATTTGCAGAACAGCTGTAAGCTCAAAGCGTTTTCACAATGTTTTTTTTCCCCTGCAACAATTTCCTTCATCCGAAGCAGCACAACAACAAAGACACGTGTTGCATTTCCACACCTGCGCAGTCTCAGTGCGCTTTGCGCTCAATTAATCACGCAGGTTTGACCAGGAACTGGTCTAATGAGAAACGAGTCCGATGATTGACGAGCAGGAGGATGCTGCCAGTGATTTTTAACAACACAAGCTGCTTATTGTCTGTGCTTCCTCACACCGAGGAGCTGGCTGCACCTCCAGCTAGTCGACTAGTCACACCAGCGCACTGCACGGAAAAGCGGTACAAAACAAACATGTTAGCATTATTTTTAATCAGTGCAGACTATTAGCCAAGGCCATTATTGCCAAAGTCCATTATTCTATCTGGGTCTATTACCAGCTTGCTAAATGGCAGGCGGTGTGTTCAGCGCTTATCCAAAGTGCACTGTACCATTGTTTGGCTCAGAAATTTCTCGCCTTTATTGTCAGTTCAGGCAAACCCCTGATGAATACAGTGAGAGAGCTGCAAGACTAGAAACAAGAAAGTTGAAGGAGACGCATTTGTGATCGCGTACCATGACAGATGTGGTGGGGTGTGTGTGAAGAGGTGGGGGGAGGGGTTGGGCAACTAAAAGTCTAAATGAAATACTGAAAATGCAAGACTACCTTTCCTCTTTTTCTCCTAAGCTTCATCTAAACCTAAAGATAGTTTTGATTTTTTTTAGTATTTCAGGCATTGTTTGTTTGTTAAACTACATAAATGTACAGTTCAGGTTGTTAATGCTCAAGGAGACTTAGCTTAATTACTTTAAAAATTGCTTTCTGAAGTGTTTATGTTCATAACTACTGGACCTACTGATGAAAAAAAAAGTCATTAGTGGAGAAGAAATTCCTCACCAGAAAGTGCATAGTCTGTTATCATATTAGAGCTTCATCAAATAGGCAATTATTGGTTTGGTCAGTGGACAAAAAATTAATATTTTGTTAAATAGTGATTCATAAACTAAACTAAATTCTGTATCCAGTTTTTAGATTGCTACTTTTTTAGTTCTTTTTTATATCATTGTCAAGCTAATAGGTTTGGTGGTATATTTGTAAAGAGCTCACGAGAAAGTTTTGATAGAAAAATTTCATTGTTTTCTGATATTTGCTATCATCGAGCTAAATGATGAATTGAGAAAACAATGCGCTGATTAATTAATAATGAAAATAGGTGTAGCTCTGTGTATATCTCAATTAATATACAAACGTGTGTTAAAAATTCACGAGTCTGGATTACAAGCCCTATTAAAATGAAAAAAGAGAAAGATATTGTGTTTTGTACCCTTTAGACACTTTTCAGATCAAGGTTTCAGGAAGGAAAGGTTTCCATGGCTGAAACTCTCACAATCAATGTGACCTTTATTTATTATAACCCCCATCTCTCAAAAACTCACATATAACATAGTCAATCATCTCTCCTTCCCTCAAAGTAAAAATAAAAAAGGAACTGCTGTCTGGTTATTGCCAGTATCCATCTCAGTCGTCAGAAAAGCTGCACGTTTTTGCTGTTGTTAAGGGCTGGAAACCAGAATCCCATCGGAGTTACACCCTAAGGAACAAATTTAATGCTAGAAAAACATCCCGGCCATCAACCAAAAATGACGGATTGAAAATAATGTCGAGCTATCTTGGGAATCCCCCACCAGACAAGGGAACAGACTGCATTGTTTTTCTCATTTATGTGATATATAGAACAGAAAGAGGGGAAAAAATGGGCGATTTATTGGTTAGATAGGCGTATTCTTTCCCATGCACAAAAGAAATATTGGATAGTAATGTAGGGATCAAGTCACATCATGACATTGTTTGGAGGCTAGGTGTTCAAATATGTAAGTCATCATCCGTTGGTGGCCTGCTAGGTTTTCAATAGATCATTCAATGCAAATATGTGTGGGAAATTGTGAAAGTTGCCACATGAATATGTCAATGAACGCGGTGTAATTTGTGCTTCCTTAGCAGGGCAGCGAGATGAAGAAGCAGAAGGAGAGCCAGTGCACTCAGAAGACCATCTCATTGCTGAGCCCCCTGGGGACGATCCAAGTCAGTGGATGTGAGAATGGTGTGCACACCATCCAGATCCTAATGGATGTCGCACCTGCTGAAAGGTACTGTACAACAGCCGGGCTGGTGACGTGATAAACAAAGGTGTGAAATTTACAGGCAGACAGAATCCACTCCTGTGATGGAGTGCCACCATTCCTCATTGGAAGCAGGGCATTTTTGTAGATCCCACAAGAAATATCCTGGAGAAAGTTGGGCAAATATGAGCAGGCACTAGAAATATGAGGGGCACTAGAATACAGTTGGGCTCGAAATTAGATTTCTGATGGCATGTGGTTGTGATTCTTCCTGCAGTATATTTGAAATTTCAGAAAAATAACTTGTTTATTACCCACAAGGGAGTTGATTAGAGCTGATGTCTGTAGGGTCAGCAAAGGCCATGGGGAGCATGGTCTGTTCCCTCCTGTTTATTTATGTTTGCTGCAAGTTGAATGCAGTAGTTCTGAGTGTCAACCGACACTCAGAGACGTAATATGTGACTGCATTCCGTGCCTCTACTCATCTTTCAAAAATGTTAGAAGGCTGACAGTCTTACTGAAGCGATTGAAACTGATTAAACCCAGCATTAATAAGTAGTTATTCCTTATTTTTACAGGTCCACATCCTACATCTCGGATTAGTTTTGATTAGATTGAAATTAAATATCCATGTATTGCAGATTTGCATTTGATAACCTTGAATGGTTTGGGAAATTAAACCGTTTTCAAATGCACCCGGATAGGAAGTTGTCCCTTTGAAAATGTATGTTCAAATTCTAATTTATGGAAACCCATTAATGACCTTGTATATTATACCTCAACACGTGTTTCCTCTTCAACTGTCTGCTATTTCCTAAAATTCATCAAGCAGTAAAAACATTCCAGTTGTTGTTAATGAGTTCAAGTCAGAAAATTAATAATATGGAATTTTGATTATGGAAGATGTCCTGTAACCATGCGCAAGCACCTTTTTCCGTCTCCTTGTGAACAGGGTTTAATTTGTGTGTTCAGGTTCAGTAGGAATATGCAAATGAATTTAATGATTCGCATCACTAGATCATTTCTCAGTTTAATATCATTTGCTATGTCGGTCATAAATGAAACTTCGATCGCATCGCTGTCTGTATGTTCTTGAGGGTGTGAGCAAGAAATGACTGAACCAGATGTTTAGATTTTATCACAACCAGTTGAATAAACTGTCACTGTTGTAAGACATGGGGAACTAGAGCCACCTCAGATATATGGAGTAACGCAATGTAAACAGGCATTAAGGGAGGCGAGATAAAGTGACAAAATATGGGCTTATCTTTGCAACTGGCTTTACATGTAGATCTCACAAAAGCCTGCCTGTAGCAGTAATAGTTCAGATCAGCCATTTCCATTGATTTATTTATGACATACTAAACAAGGCTCTTTTCAGCTTTGGATGTGGTGTGGTACAGGCTTAGGAAGTCAGTGTGATAAATGATCTCTAAGAGCATATTTTGGATAAGGGAAATAGATAACATTGATGCATAACAGGAAGGGAGACCTGCAGTTGGTATTTTTGAGCAACTCAAAGTTTTAAAGGCTTATATGACCCTGGTTGTTTTCAGAATTCTACTGCCGGTTGGTGTTGAACAGCCAAAACGGCAACAAACGCATTTGTGGCATTGATAGATAGTTATTGATAAACGCCATTATAGCTACATAAACGCCCTTGAAGTATTGCTTACACACCATGACCGTCAGCTCTTTCTAATGGAAACGTCTCAAGCCCCTTTTGCTTCCTAACTGATCTTAGGAACATTTCCTGAAATCAACCTCCTCTGCCAGTCTAACGACAGCCCTGAAGGCACCATCAGATGAACAAATTCATTACATCTCAACAACCCCTGTTGGGGCCCGTCGCACCAGCCTCTCTGTTAACCGCCTTTTCCCCTCTTTAGTTTTTAGCATGGCCTCAGCGTTCACAGAAAAATGATACGCGTTTTGTTTACAGGAGATTACTATTATCTGAAATATGATGCTTCGTGCCTCTTTTGTACAGAGCACAGACACATAATACAGAGGAAATCATAGACCACTTTTTTATTAGGGTGAAAAATGAAAAAAAGGGCTGGACTCCTGCCCCAAGACATTTTGTGAGCATATTATTTTACAATGCTTTGATCAATTTGTCTGTCAAGCTGGCTGAGATGTGGGGGAGCAGGAAAAAAGCAATTTAGCTTGTGAGGTCCTCAATAGAAATGTACTACAGGAGCCTGTGTATGACATGTTGCATTAGAACCTGAGTAGCCTTTATTGCCTGATAATGTCGCGAGGCAACGCTGATATCAATCACCCTTTAACAGCCAGTGTGATGTGTTTTTATGAAAAGGGAAAAAAATAATGCACAGAACATTTCTTGGAAAATAATTGATTTAATTCCGAGCAGAGGGATTTCTACTTTTAACAACATAAAAATATTGTGTTTTAAAAAAAACACACAGACAAGGCACAAAATCTGCTAGAAGCTAAAAATTGTGAAAGAACAGGCTCTTTGCATATATACCCCTATAGAAAATTGTAATTAATTATACACGGATAAACATTCTGTCTAATTTGCATATAAATATAAACAATATATTTGCGCATCTGAATTCCCTGCACACTTGGGTCACATGATCTGCCTAAAATCCTAAGTGGCTAAAACCAAAAATTATCATTATATTTCCCCAGCCATAAATCCGCCTATTTTTCTCTGACACAAAGCCTTATAAATCGGCGTCTGATTTTTCACATTGCACATTGTTTTTAGTTAATGATTTTCATCTGTTTGTTGTTGCTGTGATAGCGAGGAAATGTACCATATGCTCCAGCAAAAGACAAATGATTAGCAAATGAAATTCTGGACAGCTGTCTGACTGAAAGTGTTTGGTTGATAGCATTCTGCTACCATAATTAGCTTAAGCTTTGGGTTAATTAACTTTCTACCTGGATATGCATAATAATAGCATTCTGCAGAAAGCCAAGGAGCCTCCAGTATATCAGCAGGAAAGGCTGGCTTTTTATTTTGTATTTCAGCAGCATATTTCAATTTCAAGAGGCGATTTAGCTGCGGAGCATCGTCAAATATTGTAGATTTGACTCCTCAAGCCAGATAATTCTGAAACAATAGGGGCGTATTATGTGGCAGAAATGCCATTTCTGAATGTAATTAAAACGGATGAAAGCAATCACCAATTTTTAAACGCTTTTGTCTAGAATGAGGCCTACTTGTAAAAAAAAAAAAATACCCATCAAGAGGAGAAAAGAGGCAAGAGAACCCCCAAGTCCTTATATAAGAGGCCTTTGAGACTGAAGTGAAGTACAACAGTAATTAGTCTTTTGTATGAATTTGCCGGCCATGGTCATGATTAGTTAAGCATATGAGAGGACTGCAGGACTGCATTGCTCTTAAGGAGGAGGGTGTTAAAGTCTATTTATCACCAGTTATCCTCACAGCTTTCCATTATCACTGACAACACTGGATGGGGCCTGAGAACAGCCTAATTGTTCTGAGGTGGAGTGTTTTTGTGTCAAACCTGTCACCTCGCTCACACTGGCATTCATAAGCAGCCAGACATTTTCCATATATCCGGCCCTAATACCCAAGCTGTCACAACAGCTTTTACACACTACTACCAGTGCTAGTGTGAAATATCTGAGGTGATGCATTTATCGTTTTTCTCACACTCATGTAGTGTTGTGAATCAATGTCCTAGTTCACACTGAATAGCAGTATGGTAAATGTGTTCCCTGTTTGGGGCCTGTTTACATGATGTGCTCACACACCAGGAAACATGGCAACAACAACCTTTTTTTTTTTTTACCCAATAATTTCTTTCTCTCTCACCCTGCAGCTCTTTCTTTCCCTCCCTCTTGGTGTGTTATATTTAAAGAATGATATTAATCCATTTAAGTTATTATTTTTCTTGATGTATGAATACAACCAATGTGCTAAAGAAACTGCTTGCATTTATGCCTAAAATGCTTTGTCATCCAAACAATGATGTACTGAGATATTGAATGAAATCATCAATAAAGCAGGGTGGAGACGTTTTGACGTGGTCCCTTTAGAAATGATATGAATAATTCATTGTGCAATGATATTCAGATAATTTTTGTTCTATTTTTTGCTGCGGCCCTAGAATATTGTTTTGCATGTTGTGAAGTGTAGTTCTCAGCTGCGTATTCATTAAGGTGCTGCTCCCTCCGGCCCTTGGACCCATCTGTGCTCTATGTTTATGCCTCTGTCTCTCGGGACCGCCCCAATCAGGCTGCATGTGCCATTTGCTGTGTAAACCAACACCTGTGTAACACACTACCTGTAAACCGCCCATGTCGATGAGACACCGACGTTCACTCAAATGAAAATCTGCAAATGTTGTGGTTTCTAAAACGGACCCTCCACGGTATGGGCAGGAACCGAGTGAGAGTTAACTCTTGCTGTAGAGATGCAGCCAAAAGCAGCTCCTGCAGTTTCTTTTCCCATTTTTTTTTCTTTTTTTCTCCCTGTTGTCGAACCAGGAAGTTTTTCAAGCACAAGGGTTGAGCTAGTTTGTTTTAGAACTTGATTGGATTCTATATCTGCAACATGCAGAAGTGTACAGTGTGTGACATTCTAACGCAATATGCAGAGAGATGATTCTGCTCTGACATCTTGGAAGGGAGTACGAGTCAATTATGCCCAAGTGTTGTTCTTGCTTATCTTCCTGCGGCACCAAACAAGGATTTAGTCAAGGATTTAGGGGTGAGGGGGCGGTGGTGGGGATCATGGTAAGCGGTTCACAACAAAACACTCAAAACTCCTGGGAGCGGGCACTGATTTAAAAATAAATTACAGAAGACGAAGCGCTAACACTCAAGGGCCCTCAGCAGTGCTGGCGTACACAGGTGAAGATTAGCCTCCTCGCTAATCAGAGGAACAAGGCAGTAATTTGCTCTGAACACAGACAGTAATTAGGACTTGGTGACACTGGATTCCCATAATGCCTTTGTGCTTGACGTGGTCAAATTTTGACAGAGGCTATCCATGCAGGGTCACTGTCCCCTCAGTCTCTTGGCCCCTCTTCAGTTGAGGCTCTAAAAGGTCCCTACAGTTACAGGGGATCCCTAATGTACTTTAGGCCTCCCTCACTGGCTCCTTACCATTCGGGTAATTGGAATCTCTTACTGTGGCACTTGAGGATAGAGGCTAAAAACGCTATTTGAAACTGCTCAGTAGTCTGTCGTAGATAAACATTGCTGCGTCGGGTTGTGGATACACTACATAATGGAGTAAGAGTTAAGGCTCTGGTAATACATGCCTTCACTGACTCCCGTGGCTAGCCAGTTGGGAGAAGACCTAATTGTTCTGTGCCTTGTTGCCTGCGCTGCAGTGCTTTACCACCACCTTTATGTATCGGAGTGAATGTTGCAGCCTCTTTGGTGGACATTCGCTAATAAGAGTTGTAGGATATCCAGAGAGCACTTTATCCGGCCCAGTTGTTTTTATTTTGAAACGGCGGAGTACAAAACTTGCGCCCCACAACAGAATAAGCAGCTTTCCTCACAGCGTACCACTCCTAAAAGCTCTCAACTTTAGTGCTGCAGTAGCTCGATAGGCATCTGAATGATCTTCAAACGGTTGAACAAGCCGCATTGAGCAAGTGGCTTACAATTGTATCACAGCCTTTGGCTCAGAGACCATCAGGATCTTGACATTCATAGAGACATGCTGTATTTTTTTCCCCCTTTTTAGACAGTCATTTTAGGCTTTTTTCATGCTCTCTTGAGTCTTTGACGTCTGTGAGTTAAGTATCTGGAGCTATAAAGCTGAGGAAAATATTGGACTGCTCTTGGCCTTTTCTATTTCATCCTCTGACCCGCCGTGTTACCCATGATCGGTGAAGGAGAACTCTGGCAGGCTGTGTCAAAAGTGACAGCCGATCGAGTCAGGATGAGCGCCATCACGCTTCACAGGATGGAGGCATGAGTTCTGAGTTTTTCCCCTTTTTTGTGCAATATACCATTACACCCTTCGCCAGATTCCTTTCAATTAGATCCTGTGGTTAACCTGTTTCATTCTTATGTCTGCAGCTGATAGAAAAAGTATTTCTGAAGTCTTGTGCAACCAGAGATACAGAATATGCGAAAGAAAATTGCCAAATATAATGCTGGCAATTCTTTTATTTCTTTGTGTCCTTTGATTGTTTCTTACAGGTTGAATGAAATAACCTCCAACATTATATAAATGCTCAATTCATTCTTTATATTAGAGTTGGAAAATAAGTAGGACTCCAAATGACTCCCACTTTACGCAGCAATGATTTATGGTAATTGGAAATTGATTGTGACAGGAGCACAATATTAGAAATTTTCTCAAATCACAATCTGCTATCAAGGGAAATATTCTTTTTAGTGCAGCAGGTCCTGGCTAGTTCGGAATTAGTTTCTTATTTCCTTACGTGTGTTGAAATAATACACGACTGAAGGACACTGAAAAAAAAAATATGATTTGAACTGGTTAAAGAGTGATAAATAAAAAAAATCTGACCAAACTTGAATTATTATTATTTTTAAAAATTTTACTTGTTAAACATATTTATTGAATTACGGTATATAATCACAGCTAATTCTTCCGACAAACCTTAGTTTTCATATTGGGCATAGCAGTTACTTTAAGACAATATAAAGCTCGCTCCTCCTTTGAGAGTTTCTTTGTAATTAGCCCCACATTTATTACGCATCTCTAATCTCTCATTTGAAGGGCAGACTTTCTAATGTGCCTGTCTGGACTCGGTAAAGATCATGTGATGCTGCTGGATTTGTGATTCACTGAAGCCTGAAGCGACTGGAAATGTTGCTAGAGCAGGAGCTACATCTCCACTGCCCGCTTGCTCTTTAAAAACAATCCCCCATCGCATCTCGAGGTGACAGACATCAGCTCCACTGATGTTGTTCCACTTTTATTTATTTATTTCGGTGTTGTTTACTGGCCATAACATGTACTGCATTGCATTAACTTTTACTACTGTCAATGTTGTATCACTCAAAACACCTTTAAAGCAGGCGCATCCGCATCAGGGGGCTGGGGGGAGAGGAAAATTAGCCATGGTGACAAGTCTGAAGTGTGAGCTGGAGGTCAAAGGTGCCAAGCCTTAAGCAAAGGTGCTCTAGCCTTTGTCCAGTAGATTGTAAGGGCCTGCGGGTCCAACAGGAACATTTCCACACACAATATCCCCGAGCTGTCAGTGTGCAGCGGCTGGAACATCCTCTCAGAGAGAAAGAGGGGGTGTGCGGGAGTGGTGGTGGTGGTGGGAGGAGGTGGAGGCACATTGGGGGCGGTGGGGATGGAGGGTGGTGGTGGAGAGGGAACAGTGGCCTGAAGATCCTTGCTGAGAGAAAGAGAAGCGGGGGGATGGTGGGTGTGTGTTGGGGTGTAGGTGGTGTGGAGCCAAAAGAGCTGGAGTGGGAGGATAGAGAAATAGAGGGGGAAATGAGGAGGGAGAGCGGGGGTGGGGGGGGGGGGGGGGGGGGGGGGGGCAACTTGGGGGGGGGGGGGGGGGGGGGGGGGGGGGGGGGGAGTGGAAAGGAGAGACAATGACAAGTAGGGGCTGGCTGGGCACTCACCCATGCCGACAGAGATTGCCATGAGCCATGGCCATTGTTTGAGCGGGTCTCAGCACAGGACCCGCCAGTGGGTTTCCGAGTTTTCACCGCTCAACTATAAACTGCTGTGTGGTTTATTTAGAAATGAGAGTATTTACACCTTTTACTGTATTTACACCCACTGTTAAACGGCACCCAGGAGGTTTTCATCGCACAGCCACAAACTAGCAGGCAGAGCGGCTCTCTGAAAATGGACCCGCTCGGTCATAACACTCCAGTACACCTCATCTTCGCATGTCCGACATAAAACGCTGCTCAAAGTGTGACCTGCAGAAGTGTAAAAAACACTTTGGGGGCCGTGTTGTTACGGCGGCGCAGGAGCGAGACGGTCTGTGTGTTTAACAAAGTAAATGTCTATTATTAATACCGTACAGGATAAGCCAATTTTGAAAAGGAGCACTTAAATGGTGATATTATTTATTTATAAATCCTGTACACCAGTTAATGGAATTGGCGGCCTGCTTTAGATCCACAACGCAGCTTGAGGTCCACTTTGCAGTAATGCACATTCTAAGAGAAGGCCTTCCCAGTAGGGTCTTTAAGTGTCAAATATGGGTCAGTCTGCTTGCATTGACCTAGGGGGTGGTCAGCAGCGGAGAGAAAGTCAGCTGTTAAGTGATGCCAACTCAACCATCGACAAATTCCTCCAAGCATCTACTCATGCTAAGATGCACGTCCAAGTGTAGTGTTTTGCTGGCCAGCACCACTCTGGCCAAAAAATCCATTTATACTTGTCATGAACTATAAAATAGACCTAAGCGGAGTTGAAACTGTTGTTAACGCTGTGCTCTTAACTTTTTTTTTTCCTTCCGTAGCAGCTGCAAGACTTTTGAAAACAGTTTCTCCAGAAACTGGTTCTGCTTGTTTAAAGTTGTTTGAAATAAAGCGATAACTCCCTTCCGCCTGACCCCACAGTGTTTTCTTTCATTTGCTATCATGTTGCACTTCGTATAAATATATCTACTGCAACACATGTCAGGATTACAGTCTTGATTTCTTTTTTTGTCTGTCACAGCTCTGACATTTATCATCGCTGAGTGATGGGAGCAGTGCCGAAGTGCATAACTTAAGATTTTAAACGTGCCTTGATTAACAACTTTTGTTTCACGCTGCAAATTATGTCATCTTGCATCTGTGTCAACCGGGGCATGTTATTAGACTCCGGTGACACATTTTAGCACTGTTCAACCAAGAATTGGGTATTATGATTGCTCCTCTGATCCCCACCTCACCTCCACCTTCCTGCCTTATATCCCTCACAGGAGCGGCGCGGCCCCCCTGCGCTGTGTGGTCAACGATAGCCCGGCAGAAACGAGCCCCGAGTTGCAGCGCTGCGTTGAATGGCTCCAGGCGTACTTCAGTGAGCCACAGACCACTGGGAGTCTCCCGCTCCCTGCCTTTCACCACCCCGCCCTGCAAGGAGGTCTGTCATGGGTAAATATTTGCAGAGCCATGACTGGGATCAAGCTTTCACTCTTAATTGTCAGTTACATCACTTACACTCACTGGCTCACTGTGTTATAATGAAGTATTTTATGGCTGAGAGAGAGAGTGGGGGAAAAGAGAGCGAGCGGGTGAGCAAAGGAGGGAGAACAGAACACAGAGCTGTAACTTGGTTCAGTAATCTGTGGCAGCTCTTACCACGCGTGTTAGTCTTGGCAAGCTTCTCCATGATTCTTGGCACATTCTTTGAAACTGATCGAATTCCACTCTTGACATTTTCAGACAGGAAGCTCTTTTTTTTTTAATGAGAACATGTGAATGGTGGTTTAAGTTTGAATGAGCTTATTGTTGGCTTGACCAGTCACCGAGGGCAAGTAAAATGAAAGCACCCCAAAAATGGACAATTAGTGTCCTTTCAGCTGGTGGCTAAGACTGCAGCCTGAATGATGGAGGGTGCCAAGGAAAGAAATGAGGAATTAATTATCCCTGGAGTTTTTTCCTTTTTTGCTGTTTTTTTTTTCTTTTTTCAAGGAATCAGACAATAGTTGCAGCCTGACAAGTCATTTTTTTGAAGTCATAAACTTATCACGCTTGTGCTGTTTTCAAAACAATTACAGGCAGTTTCTTTGTCACATTGAAACGTTCATTGCATTTTAACTTAAAGATTCTCACAAGTGCTCATTTAGAGTCAGAAGCACACCTACGCAGAGGGGAAAAAATAACTCTAATAGCCTATATGCATTTAACAATTGTGGCTCTCTTCCCCTGCAATCAGGCCTTAGTTGCTCTCTAATTTCATGCAGATCTGCAGTGCTTGAGTGATGGCATTTTCAATGAGCAGGTACTCCATCGAGACCCTGTATACAGCTATGAGTCCCACGCTCCCGCAAAGGCAATGCAGAAATACATCAGGACCAATTACGATATCAACTTTCAGTGTGATTCCCTTCGCCACCAAGTGCTTGTGTACCAGCCCCAGGCTCTTTCAAATCGCATCTCATCTGAAGTCTTTGGGGTTTTAATTAAATTTCAGGATAGATGGAATTCTTCATTAGTACCTGATCTGAATAGGTGATTGTGCTGTGTTCCACCTCTCTCCCTCGCCTGTTGTTTTGGGGCTCAGTAAATACAGGGTTTAGGCTTCGATTGCTCTCGGTAGTCAGAACCATAGGCCATGCCAGTATAAAAATGTTAAATGTGAGCATCAAGAGTATTTGTCTTTTGAGGGTGGAAAATTGTTGTGTTTTTTTTTTTTTTGCTTGTTGATTCACAAATATTACAGATATGTTTTTTTTTCTGTACAAATTCCTGCTCGAGCTAGTCATGCAGCCGCTGCCTGCCTGGGAAAAAAAAATGTACAAGTTTAATCAGGTCATTACAATCTGTGACAACCAACTTTTGTTTGCTCAGTTATCTTGTGGGAGAACCTGAGCGCGACAGCGCTCTCACAGCACTTGTCATGTTATATTGAGTTGTGACCTTCACTTGAAGTGTTGCCATGTTTATTTACACATTTCTGACAAAACAAGCCACTTTTCATATTAGCTGTCACAATATACCTGAGCAGCAGAGGTGACATAAAAGGAGACGCGAGTTGCAGTTTTCTATACTGTCTGACTGATTGTCATGCGCGACATCACACGCGGGTTTGGTCGTCAGGGGTAGAGGAATGGCGAGTGTCATGCTCATTTAACATGTGTATATTTGTGTGTGTGTGTGCACGCGTGTGCATGCACTTACGTTCACGCCCCCCCCCCTCAGAAAAACACAGACACCATCATGAGTTCTTAAAACGATGCATATTCTTATCTCATTAATTATACATCCATATGTAACAGACTAGAGGATCTTAGTCTCGGTAAGCGGCACAGGGAATGTGCGGGGAGGGGGCCAGGCAAAGGGGGGGAAGGGCGCTCTTCAAAGCCCAAATGACTGTGTTCCTGCAGGAGCCTGAACCTCCCCCTGTGCACAGCACAGGGCGAGATGAGACACTCACCAGGACTCGCCCCTGTGATGTGGAGAGGAATTAGGGAAATGAACGTTTTCAGAATATCGAATAATCAGAGAATCATCAGCACCCCGTCAGCCTTCAAAAGTATGGATCCCTTAAGACTCAAGAGACACTTTGACTAGGAGTCAAAGTCTTCCCTCCCATTAGACACAAAGGATAATGAGGTAGCTGCATTTCGACTATTGTCTTTTTGCTCTCGCAGCCATGTATGAGGTGACTGGCAGCTGGAAGCCATCTTTCTAAAATCTATCATTTGCAGGGTTGATGGAATTCAGTTTACTGTTGTTGTTTTTTTTTCCCCCAAATTGCTCACATATACAAAATTATGAGCAAATCAATCATAGATGTCAATAATTCATAATCACTAGAACAGTTCGATTGTACTCAGGGTCAGCCTGTCTCTGCCTGTGCAGTGGCCCTATCACCTGGCCTCATGGTAGTAGGTAATGATCTGTGACATAATTATGGGATGTCTGTAAAACACGTAAGTGGTTCCTCTCAACTTTTATTTAAACAATTGACATCACTGCTCCCCGATCTAAAGAGGGTCCTGACCCCAGACACACCATATTAGGCTCTTTATGAAGTATGGGGCTCGGGGACTGCTCTCCAAATCATTCCTGGTCACCTCAAGTGACCCACATGAAGTCTCTGTCGCTAACACTGATGAGGGCAAAGTTCTTTCACCTCTGTTCCGGCAGATAAAAGCACACACACTTGTTTTGGTCCAGAAACGTTGAAACCTTCCAGGAGAAACAGCTGCTCGGGATTTGTGAAAGTTGTAAACAGCAGCGGGGCTCGCTACAGAGCAGTCGGCTTGTAGGCGAAGTGCTCAGCAGTGTCTGCCGGTGTGACGCTGACTTTGGTTGTTTGTCAATAACGGTTGCATCAACGGGGATTTGTCCTAGCCATAGTCTGGGGCGGGTTGTCACCCACCCACCAGTGACAAAGCGATATCAATATGTACCACACACATCATGTGGCCAAATCCGAGCTTTATGAGGGAGAATAATGCATAAAAGAAATTTCGGGGGTGTATCTTATCTCCTCATAACATTAAGTCTGTCTGCGTAAGAGCCCGTCATCTCGTTGACAGCGTGATTATTACCTGAAAAATTATTAAACAGTACCTACGGGCCTTGTTCAAGACAAAGAACTCACATGGGTGTGCATCAATCAAACGTATCCCCTTTAGGTTTTACACTTATTCCCCCCAGTTTAGGCAAATTGCCTTGTTCGCGTGGCTTTGTGTAGCGGAGAGTGACTATAAGGTAGCGGGGGAGCCTGGGGAGCAAAGGATGTTCACTCTGTAGAAGAGAGACAGGGGTGTGACATGTTTTCACACAATGCCAATTTAGAGGGATTTCTCATAGATCACTTGTCATGTGCTCTCTTAGACCATATAAATGAGAGAGAATGGGAGATCACTAATTGAATTTTCATGACTGAGTACATGTATGTACTAGAAGAATCTCACCCCCTCTTGATAACGAGACTATTGTTCCTCATCTTGCTCTCCGTGCAAAAAAAAATTATGTTGTTCTCTTGCTACACAAGCTCCGTGCATCGATGTCTCAGGGTTTCAAGACGTTTCAAATACTTTCCCCCTTTTCTTTGGCAGTCAGAGATAGACAAACATGCCTCTCCGTCGCTGCACGGTAATCCAGAAAAAAAAAAAAGATAATGCTTCTGCTAAAGTGCTAATGAAATCAAAGCCGTTAATGTGGTCGGATAAGCTGAGGATGATTTGAAGAATTCTGCCATTTAAGTGAAGATGATATAATGACTCTACTCTGAATAGAAAGCAATTAAAAGGACAAATTGGTCTGATTAACCTCAAAGTCATCCCACTGCCACAAATGGTTTGCAACATTCAAATTATTGTTATTAAAAATCTGGAGCAGATTTGCAGTCTTTTTGGCCTCTCTTAATCCTTTTAAATGAAAGAGTGAACTTTTTAATTTTAGCTGTGACCTTTCAAAGCATAACCTAGATTTTTCTGCCATGGAAATAATTTTTCTCACAGCAGCCTCTGTAGCGCGCTAATACTAGTCCTAAGGTCAAATGGAGGGACTTCAATGTATTTGCTTGCTTAATGAGTATTGCAGGGCACATTCGAAGAAGACCTCAAACACGTGGTTGACCGTAATGAAAAATTAAGTGAGTGAAATGGTGACGATCTCTCAAACATTTGATTCCAAGTCAAGACAGTGGTTTATTTCGGAAGAGTATGATCCGCATTGTAAACTCTCCTCAGTCAGCTGTCTCCGTGCGAGAGATTAAATGAGACGCTCTTTCCATTTTCTGCTCTCTCGCTCTGCCTCCCGCTCTTCCCCTCTTTCCTCTGCTTTGTGGCAAAGATGCATTTACGAGCCGCGTGCTGCACGTACTTCAGAAGGATGTGAAGTTTGGAGAGACGGTGTCGTACAAACGCCTCGCTGAGATGGCGGGAAACCCCAGAGCGGTGCGTGCAGTGGGAGGAGCCATGAGGAGGAACCCGGTGAGTGTACATGACACTGATTGACAGGCTTCTCCCTCACATACTTTAGTTAGCATGATGTGGAAAATCACTGTGTTTTGGTTTTATTTGATTTTACTGCATCTTTTATTTTTTGTGTGTAGATAAGCAGACAAACAGCGGACCTGTCTTAAGTCCAAAACTGAGTCAGTTATATGGCTAATAAATACGTAATTTAATAAGAACCACTAAAGACCACATGCACTTGTAGTATTAAATATGCAGCTGTTAGTACCAGTTAATTAGCTGAAAATGAATCTCAACATTTTTTATAATAATTCAGCAACATCTGCTGCTTTTATATGTCATATGTACATTAAACACAGTATGTTGTGGTTTAATGTGTTGATTGTAAAAAGAAGAACATTTCAAACTGTCACCCTGGAAACTGTGATGGGAATTCGTTTTATAGACTCGACTGCATCATCGGATGCAACTTGATTAATTGTGATTTGGATTTGAAATGTAATTTCGACAACATGCATGAGGTGCTAAAGATGTAATCGTTAGTATTTTAATTTGAAAAACAATAATATGTTAATGAAGGAATACATAAAGTACCAAAGTACGTACATATGTTCTGAAATCTAAGTTTTGTGTACTTCATGTACCTCATCAAATACTATACTGTATAGAAAAGAGTCATTACCTACAAAAGAATAGTTGTGTACATTAGTAAAGCCTTCCAGTAACATAAGTCGCGATGTTGTATGTATAATGTAAACTGCAGTGCCTCCTGCGAAGAAGCACAGCTCTACCTACAGCACCATTTTAAGCCCACACCTCTTGTTCCCATTCTCCCAAGTCTTTGCTGCAGATGCTCACTGCAAATCTCTGATACTTGTAGGAAACCTGGCCCGCATCATTTTGCCCACGATTCCACTGTGTACAAGATGGAGGGCTAGAGGGCAAGTGGTGTGTCTTCTTTTGATCAAACCCTTTGATCAAAGCCCGTTTAGCTCTGCCCATGTAGTGCTGTGGGCACCACCGGTGTGCTCTGTGAGGCAGAGAACACTACTTGTACAGAAATGCAGCCAGTGAGATGTTTTCTCTCGTATGTGCTGTGAAACATCTTGTGCGTAAGCTCATCTCAGCCCTCAGTGTTTTCCCTCTGATACCACTTTGTGATTAAACAAGGGAGGTAATTTCTAATGACAGAAAACAATTTATAACCCTTAATATATACAGACAAACCATAAAAATAGCACATTTTATTTTGTGTTGATAACAGCGTGCACTCTGCATACTTTATGCATTACATTAGCCAATGGCGTTGCTTCTGGATGGCTGTCGAATTCTCCTCAGTCTCATGTTTTACAGACGTTTCTTTCCTTTCGTCAGGAAGGCTGGGAGCCTGAGCCCTCAGCTCCTGATACAGATCCAGAGTCAGATTGTCAGTGTCAATTACTTGTCAGAAGCGCCGCTCCACTCGGGCTTCAGCTGTGAAAAGCTCAGTGTGTTCAATCGATCCTCTCCTCTCTGTGGCACTTCTTCTTCACCAGGATTTGAGTATTGATAAGCCTAGTGTAGTGCTCTTTTCCCCCCCAAGTGAGGAGGCAGATCCGAAGGCCTTGAGGGTACCCTGCTCTGCCTCCAAACCCGGGGAACAGTATTGATCCGAATACTGGAGCAGTATTTCTCTGTCTGCAAGGTTAATCTGGGGCTCGGAAAGTTTTATTGCTGTTGATGTGGGAGCGGGTTTAATGATGGATTTGAACTGAAACGCACATCATACCCAACTTTATATAAAAGGCTGGTGGTGCAGCCATCAAGTCGGGATAACTTGGTTAAAGTGCAGAAATATTATAGTCGCAACTGCAGCGAGTACAAAATGAGGGCAACGTTAAGAAAAGGTTTAAAAGAAGTAATTGCCGTGATTCCCCTCCAACCATTGCCACTCTCCTTGTTCTGAATTCACAATGATCGAAGTGTCTTAGGCTCGCTTGTTTAATCTTTCTCCAGCCATTTAGTTTACAAAGAACTCAGGACCCCCCTGGCATTCGTCTGCAACAAGAGTAAACGCTTCACCGACTTCCTCTTTTTAATGATCACAGGGTTATCAGATCTTAATGTTGACACCCTCTCGATTGAATATTCATCCTGCTGGTGTTTTTGCCCATTAATTTTTGATTGCTTCTTTGCTTTACACTATTAAAGAGTAAAAAACATTTACACCCAAAGACTGAGCCATCACCCTGAATGTGGATTTGTGCAGGATCAAACCAGACACTTCTGCTGTGGCACTTTGTTTTCATGCAGTGCATTCAAAGCGGGGGAAAAAAGTGCAGATTCATATTTTCTGCATGTTGAGTACTTTGAAGTCAAGCCATTTATGTGGCAAATCAGAGTTTCTTTCATACACATATAGCTGCCACCAACACCTCCAACTATTGTGTTGCTGTGACATTAAAAATAAGAAAGCAGTGGATTTATAGTTCCAACCTTTAAATTTCTCATTTAAAATTGATTTTTATTCTGTGGCACCACAGTTTTGTGGTAAAAGTTGTCAGTACTATTCTTTATTTAAAATGTGTATTCTGAAAAAAAGGTTTTGCAACCTCCTTCATATATATATATATATATATATATATATAAAAAGAGAGAGAGAGACTAACATAAGTTAGTTTGCATGTTAAAATGTTCTTGCAGAATATTTGCAAATGTTTATTTCCTCTGAGTTGAGTGTGTGCGTGTGTCTCTGCTTGCCAGGTTCCTCTCCTCATTCCCTGCCACAGAGTCATTTCTAGCAGTGGACAGAGTGGGCCGTACATGAGCGGCAAGGGCGACCATCTCAAACAATGGCTGCTCACCCATGAGAGGCAGAGTGGGGAAGGCTAAAGCATGACAGGGGCCAACTGTCCTTCACTCAGACACACACACACACACACACACACACACACACACACACACACACAAGGACAGGATTTTTTTTTTTAAAACACAAAACAGGGCCATAAAGTTTAGCGTGCTTGGCACACACTATTGAACAACTGGAGCTACTTGTAAATATTCATTTTATACTCTTTTTTTTTTAAATCTAAGAATAGAGATGCTGCATTGTTAATGTGATACAGAGTTGTTGCAGAATTAGAATGTACAAAAATAACTTAAACAGAGAACAGTAGGAATTACAAACATATGCTCCCGTGGGTCTCTGTTGCCGTTTGCCAGATAGTGCTGGAATGGTTTTTCTAAAGAATTATTATTCCCTTAAAAATATGTCTCTTGCATCGTTGTTGTTGTTGTTGTTGTTTTTCCTAAGCAGAATTAGTCTTTGTACCTCTCGTTGTTTTTTTTAATTTCCTGCCAAGTGAATGCTTTGTTCAACATCCAGTGATAAAGGCTCTGAATTTTACTGCTACAAAGCTTTGTAGTGAAGCATTTGTTTTGTCTTCATTTAGATCTCATTGTTTGCTCCTTGCCTTATATGCTACCTAGAGAAGGGATGTCTTGTGCATTATATACTGTACTCCTGTTACATGTGACACATTTAAATAAATACATCTCAAAATGACAAATATTGCCTTTTCATCATTTTAATTGGATTTAATTTAAAAATTGATTTCATCCAGCATTTACTCACCTCAGCTCATAATTAATTACGCTGTATGTCTTTTCTCCCCGCTGCAGCTCTGCATGTCAGAGCTCCTTTTATTTCTGAGTGGTGTTTTCCATTAGAGGGCAGTACAGAACGGGAAACAGAAATCAACATTTCAACCTTGAATTCATCCCACACATTAAATCCGGAACTTAAATGTTTTTTATGCTATGTTATTTTCATCACAGCTTCTTTTAATCCCTTTGGGATAAATTATTCATTCCTAAACAGACCATATGGAGAGGTCAGCCGTGGCGCCGCGTGTTTTGAAAAATCAGTTACTTTAATTGAATATGTCCTGCACATTATTATTATTCATTTTCTCGCAATTACCTGGTGAAAAACTGACAGTTTGATCTTTTTCTTTTTACACCTAAATTCCTGATTCTCCTCAGTGTCTGGTGCAGCTCCAAAGTGACCCTTACTTGCCCATAGTTATTCCCCCTCTGTTCAGCCCAGGTAGCCTAATAATCCACCCTCCAAAAATAACCTCAGCTCTAACCTTTACAGAACCAATTCAAGTGGCCCCCTCGCTGAATACATTTGAACTTTGCTGCATTTTTGAATTTCTTATCCGATCAGCTCCGTGCGGCTGTCTATGCCGTGCTGCTGGACTCACTTACTCCGCCATTGGAGCACCATCGCAGCGTAGATGTTGAGGCAGCAGACAGGCAGATGAAGAATGAGACTCAGTCTGTGGTTTCACAGAGGGCTAATGATGCCTGTGGTGACTACAGGCTACAGTCAGCCCCCTAACGAAGGGAGCTGTGACACAGCCACAAGGGGTCCCATTTAAGCCAGGCGCACTCTGAAGTGCACTGTAAGCACCCTCCTTTTTTTGCTTGTGGCCAAGTAAATTCTATGGAATGCTACGAATTTAGCAACTAGACGACTGATGTCTGTAGAGTTGTGGGGCTGATGTTAAAAAACAAGTCCAGCATCAAAGCTTGAGACATGCTGCCAGTAATTGGCCACGTAATTGCTTAGGTACCCATGGAAACTCTGAAATAATTCACACTTTTTTTTATTCTCTTCGTTGTTGTTTTTCCCATGGCATTTTTAAAATGTATCAGTATTAGTAGCGGTGTTATTATTATGTTTGTGTTTTATGTTCAGGTTTTTCAGGTTGTAATTTTACCACGTGTTCCACTTTCCTATCATGCGGGTTCCTAATTCCTTTAAAAAAAAAAAAGGAATTAGATGAAAAGAGGCTGAGACGATCTCATCATCCGCACTGTTAATCTCTGTGAAACCTTTAATTTTGGCCTAATATCTGCCTCCATTTCAAGGAGAGGGAGTGCACGAATGCGCGTGCGTGTGTGCGTGTGCGTGCGCGTGTGCGGGAGCATGTGGCCATGCGTGCCGGTGTGTGCACATGTGTATGTCCATATGTGTGTGGGTGAAGTGGATGATATTGAGTCTGACTTCATAAATCACCCAGACACTGATAAACTCCCCATGCACCCACACACCGCTAATGGGCAACCCTTAAGGAGTGTGAGTGTCTCGTGCGGCGTTTGATTCAACATTTATTAACCCCCTCACACACACACGCACACACACACACACACACACACACTTTCTTTCACATATGATACACACTTATTTGAGCCCCAGAAAGAGCGAGGATATGGTTGGTGGCATTCGTAGTCTTAGAGCGGGGTTTTGACCTGGCCGTGCTGTATTAATCATTGAGGATAGCAGTAACATACATTTAGCTCATACAGCCACAACAACAACCTCGGCATTTCCTAACATTAGTTTCCCCCCTTGTAACTTATATCCTGTCTCCAACTCCCTACTCCCCACCTCATATCCTGGCACCCCCACCTTATTATGGAACAATTTTCTGCCCCCACATCAAGTGCTAACGCACACTGAGCTTCCAGCTCTTGCTCTTCATACATGTCAGATCGTAATTCTGTTGTTATCATAACCGGCGCCCCTTGGCGCAAGTCTCAACGTAGTGGGGACCGAGCAAAAGTTAATCCTGAAGCCACGTTGGTAATTCATAAGTAGCTGCTTCCTTAAAAAGTTTGTGCACTTACAAAAAAAAAATAAAAAAAATAAGAGTCCAACTTTGTGGAGCATATTAACTCAGCAGCAAGCAGTGCACGGCTGCTGGGAAGGCTGAGGGAGTATCCGGCATTCAGATAGATAGGCAGTGTCCAACAGTCAGTCAGACAGATATACACAGGGATAGATAGCCGGATAGACAGACATTAGAGTGGGGCTTGGCTGCACTATCAGGTTTCCTCCCCCTCTGTCTCTCTGCCGGGACAGCCTGGCCTCAGAGGCCCTGACACCGCGGCACCGCGCAGCCAGCCGCGACAGCTGCCACAGCAGCATCTAATACCAACACACTCCACGCTACGCCGCAACTACAAAGAGAAATATCATTTCAAACATGGCATACTTTGATGCTTTGTAATGATCTTTGTGTTTTGAGAGAGAGAGAGAGGGGAAAAAAAACGGGAGGATGGAGGGTTCACATGATGCCTTTCTTTTTTGTTTTGTTTTGTTTTGTTTCTTAAGAACAAAGAGCCACCCCTCTCCGCACGAGCAAGTTTAGGACAGTTGTGATGAGATGGAGCAGGGTGAAATGAGAATGTAAAAAGAAACCCTGAGAGGTATCAGCATGCGAGTGTGTGTGTGTGTGTGTGTGCGCGACCTTCTATCGGTGTGTCATTGTAACCTTATGAACTCGAGTGCTGGTCTGGGGGTCTCTAATTAGGACCGGCTGATGAACGACCATACGTGACGTGAGAGCGGGTGCCTGCGAGTGTGTATCCCTGCATGTATCAATCTGTGACTATGTACCGGGGTTGTCAGCGTGGTAAGGAGAGTGTCTCAGCCTGGAGAAAGTGCAGGTCTAGCCTTGGTCATGTTGACGGAGGGGCGGCACTTCAGAGGCTCCAGGACCCCATGGCACCAGTCTCCCCAGTCCCCCAGACAGACTGGGAGCATCTGGGCTCTGTCAGCGCCTCTGGCCCCCGCAGACTCCGATCTATATGACGGGGGAGAGGAGTGGATTGGATCAGGGAGAGGGAAAATATGAGCCAGATTCCTCAGCCTCGTGCAAATGCATGCTTTGCCAGCGTGCATTTGTTACGCGTGCGTGTGTGTATGGCTGTATTAAAGCCCGATAACAGGTCATAGTGATTAATTTTGTATGATGAGAGATGGGGGTTATCGATTAGCGACCGACGCTGGAAGAATCCTGTCTATAAAGTGTCCAATTAGGCATTAATTAAAAGTGTGCGGCTAAAAATATGCAAAGGCTGTCCTGAGCAAAAACATCCCGATTAGACTGACAGATATCATTCCAGAGTTTCCTTCTGAACGCCAGGAATGATTTGATCA
This sequence comes from Trinectes maculatus, assembly GCA_016785345.1. Taxonomy (NCBI): domain Eukaryota; kingdom Metazoa; phylum Chordata; class Actinopteri; order Pleuronectiformes; family Achiridae; genus Trinectes; species Trinectes maculatus. Next base: position 585,284 of record JAFBJQ010000588.1, on the reverse strand, counting down.
AGCTCTACCACATGGAAACCGATACACACACTTGCCAAGACTAATTAATCCATACACTAAATTAGGAATATAAATTTAACAAGGTCAGTCTTAACTTCTCGCCTTACACTTTATTTAACTATGTAGGAGGAGGAGGGAAGAAAAAAAGGAGCCTTATCAATGTGCGTGGCTTATTATGATTGACGATTGATGATTAAGTCCTCCAGCTGACACACACCACCAAAGCCGGTGAGTTGGAATTGGATGTGACACATACACAGTTCTGCGTGTTAGGTAATTCGTTGACGAGGGGCCAAATTCATTTATGGAACAGCGGTATTGGCAGGCATGGACACTCTCTGCAAAAACAACGATAATCACAGAGGTTTGGCGCGGCGTGACAAGGACTCTTCAGGGAAAGGCCCTTACACGCTGCTTTGTTGGCCGTTCCTTCCTAAGATGGAGGGAATCATCCGCCACTGTTCTTAAGATGAGAGTCGCTCAGAGGAGGAGCGGAGAGGTTTATGTAAGGTGTGGATAATGTCTGAAGGGCTTGATTAGCATTTGTCGAGTGTGTTTTGATGCAAAGTCCACAATTACCGATATCAGGAATGTATTGGATTTGTTTTTGAATGTGGATTCACGTTCACTTTTTAAGGAGAAAGCAATATGTTTTTGTGTTTTTTAATAGAAGAGGTGAAATAGAGGCTCTGATAAGTCCTCCGCAATGAAACATGAGGGGGGGACCTTGTCTCAAGCCATTTAATCTCTTTTCACATTCTCCATTTTTTCTGCTAATGAGCCTTATTGACAATCAAACAGAAGCTGTCATCCCCCAGGATGCAACACTCCCAGCCCCTGCGTGTTTGTCATAGTGTCCTGGCAATCAGAGCTGCCTGCAAGACCAGGCTGGCAGTTAGTGGTTCTCACAGCAGCACTGCCTGAAAATGGCACACTTCCTGTAGAGTTGCAGCTGCCACCTCTGCTACTTCCATTACTTTCTATAGCATGCAGATGTTGTATCAACATTCCCTGCCAAGGGGACTGCAATAACTGTGAGATTCATGCCATGTTTCAGAGGCACGTCAATTTCTCAAGTGGCACAATTAAAGAGGGAAATACAGTACCAGGTTTTTCACAGGCGCTCAAATCGGAAAAGGGCTTTTTCACGTTTTCTTTTTTTTTTTTTTTTTTTGGGGCTGTTTCGTAAGGGTTCAGAAATCCGCCCGATTTTTACTGCCCTTTTCCTGAGTTGAGCTGTTCTGTGAGGCTTTGTGCGGCAGACCTGTCGTGACCCACAGCGGATATGGAAATGGGGCTAAGGTTTTATGGGCCAAACGGATTGGACACAGTCAAGCTCAGGGGGCATGAATATTGGATGTTATTTCTGCTCCCTTTTTATGTAATCCATTGCCAATACATTATTAATAGATGATATCATATCCAGAACTACTGGACAAAGCACTACAGAGCGGTGCTATGAAAGGGGCTCTATGTGGTGGAGACTGTGGCAGAAAATGCAGTTCGAGTGATATTATTTTATCGCCGTGGCCTAACGCGCTCTGACCAGGCAATCTTCGCAGTGTCGTTTTTTGGACTAACTGAAGTTCATAAAAGGAAAATATGGCGAACACTGCGTTTCTACCAGTGCTAAATCCTGTATTTGTGGGTTTGAAATACATTGATGAAGTATCAGATGACACCCAAATACAAGTTTAATGGATTGTGAGGCACTGAGATACTTTTGCTTATCCTTCTCAACCGCCAATGAGTGCGAGAGGTTTCCTTGAAAAGCAGATTCCCAGTGCACTGTGGCAGGGGAGCAGCGTCTTATCTGATGGACCAGTTCACAGACAGGAGACTAATCTGGGACTATTAAAGAAAAAAAAAAGGTCAGATTCCCTGTTTTGATTCAAATGTGAAATTGTTCGAAAAAAAAAGAAAACAAAAGGTCAGATCGCCTATATTGATTCGCTGTGATCTCAGAGTTCTGATCTCCAGTGGCCAGTGAAGTTTTTATGAGTCGCAGCAGCAGTATCCTACTCGTGTATAAACTTCACGAGAGTCACAGCTGCTTTTTCCGCCCCGCTCGAAAACACAGCGCTCAGCGGTTACACAAATCCTGTCTGTCCGAGAGCAAATCCTTAAAGAGTACCGCTCAGCTCTGCCCATTGAGCGCAGAAGATAAATGGCCGCACGGCTTTTCGTTTTGAGGCCTGTCCTGATGCTGTACACACGTAGGCGCAAAGGTATTATCATATAAACATCAATTAAAAGCGAACGTATAAGCCCCACAGTAAGGTTACATAGGGAGTGTATGCGTAAGGTAATATTCCCCTTTTAAGGTCAGTTTGAATTGTTTTTTCTCTTGGGAAGCGGCAGATTGATAAAGAGCAAACAAAACCTCTTTTCTGAATGCTTGTCCTCCATGGCCTCAATGAAGGTTTCATTCCTTTATATCATCCAGCCCAATTCCCAGCATGCACGGCCATTGTGGCTCTTTCAACTGGAGCTCTCCATTGACTGGCTCATTGTCCGGCCGCCCTTTTGTGTGCGCTATCACCGGAGCACAATCTTTCACCTGAACAGCACACAAGCGCAGCCCGGACATGGTCACGTAAAGCGGCCGATTCGCCCACCTAGATGCCAGGCGACGCAATTAACTCGGCGCTAATAGAGAAATATTTATTCCGCACTCTGCGTGTCAACTTTTAAAAAATCTCCAGCGGTGCTTGTTAATAACGTGGATATTAGTCATGCTCAGGCAGCCCGCGTCAGACACAGACGTTCAATATTACCGCTCAGCCTTATATTTTTGAGAGGAGAGTTGGTTTTCTTTTTTTTTTGAAATATAACAATGCGCGAGCAGATGTTTGAAGCGTGGCCCTCAGCAACACAAGGCTAGTTAAGATCGATATTGCTTTCAATATTTCTTTCCTTTGACAGATAACCAGTACTGGGGAAAGTCTTGATAAGAGTGGCAACATATGGATGTGGCAAGCCTCGCTCTCTTTTGATTGCGTGACCCCTTGACCTTTGCCTGTGTTTGAGAGCGAGGCAGCCACATGGTACGGAGGGGGTCTGTCAGGCTCTGGTTATGGGGCATTATTGACCCGGGATTTATAAATATTTAATGCACACATTAAGATCATGGTGGAGGGTGGCCATTAGAGTTCTCCAATAAAGAGGCTCTCACGATGATTGAGTGGTGTGGCAGAGCTAGGGGCTGATTGTTGGGTACAGAGAGACTTGCCGGGACAATATACTGTACCGTCAGTGTGCCTGCCAGGTTTCACAGCTCTGAAAACTGGCAACCGCTGAGCAAACTTGTCATTTTTCCATTGTACCTCTACCCTCAGAGTTTGTCTCTCTCTCATTTTTTTTTTTTTCCCCAGCGTCTGCTGGTTGTTGTTTCTGTGATGAGAGACGGTTTTCTTGGTTTCATTTATAGGGCCGTTAAGACTAAAATAAACTATTGAATAAACAGAGAGGAGTGTAAGAAAAGGCAATAAAGGCACACCGGTGTGTGTGTGTCTGTGTGTGTGTGTGTCTGTGTGTGTGTGTATCTGAAACAGATAATACAATGTCAGGAAGCAGATGTGTGGCTATTGTTATCAGACACATTGGATTATCGGGGGAATGATTTGAAGCACGAGGTGATCGCGGCTGAAAATTAAATCGCTCTTTTGAGTGTATCCGCCCTTAACGCTATCAGCAACCGCTGGACTATCTCGCCGTGCTGCGAGATCCGTGCATGCTGCTTGACATAATAAGCTGTGATATGCTGATTGCCACTCGGGCTGCCGTCATTTAATTGTGCATTAAAGGCAGCGGTGGCCTCGGACAATGTTGCCTTGATGAGAAATTGACATTTTGTGACCTGCTCATGATGCCAGATAAGATGCTCAGTTGTTTTTAAGGGGGACCACTATTCTTCCCTCAAACACTTCTATCCCTCTGTTTGACCCACTTGATGAGTATAGATTTCACGGTGCACCCCCCCACCCCCCCACCCCACCCCTCCAGCGCTCAAACTATGAGAGGTTCAAAACGATACCAGCCCTTATAGACAAAGGATAACCTTGCTCTTTCAATGTATTGATTGATGCCAGATAAGATGCTCAGTTGTTTTTAAGGGGGACCACTATTCTTCCCTCAAACACTTCTATCCCTCTGTTTGACCCACTTGATGAGTATAGATTTCACGGTGCACCCCCCCCCCCCCCCCCCCCGATTTCACGGTGCACCCCCCCCCCCCCCCACCCCACCCCTCCAGCGCTCAAACTATGAGAGGTTCAAAACGATACCAGCCCTTATAGACAAAGGATAACCTTGCTCTTTCAATGTATTGATTCTTTATTAACTAGGTGGCTTAATGCAATAAAATGAGGGATTTGAATGAGCCCCGTTTGGGGTGCTTTGAATAAAAAGCTTGCAATGTTTATGAATGACTACAATGAACCTTTGAAGCACCACAGATGCAGGATATGCTGATACAGAGAGCGGTAGGAATATGCAACAATGTCAGAGTGCTTTGTTGAAAAAATATAGAGTGAAGAGCAGTTTTCATTTTTTATAGGATGGTACACTTTTCCACAGGTTTTCAAACAGTTATCTCTATGGCAAAGTCATGGCAAACACTACAACTTACAGACGAATCACAGGTTTGTCCTCCGCAGGACTGTCTACTGTCTTTTCCTCTGTCCTGATTGTCAGTTTGTCTGCCAGCCAAACTGTACTCAAAACTGAAGAAGTCCACATTTGAGGAGCTATTGTGTTTTTACTGAAAATTTTAATAAAACATCACTTATTCATTTCTGTTTCCATTCCAAATGTTGACATTGTTAAATTTTCTTCCCTGTAAACACATGTAAGCTATGTGGCAGAGTCATAAGTGGTGAGTAAAAATGACTTCTATACATTCTACAAAACAGAAAAAAAGTACAACCACAAACGGAGTGTTTTTTTTTATCTCCAAGGTTGTCCCTCATGCACATTAGTCTCTATTGGATCTTAACAACTATCATATGGGTCACAAACAATTTATTTTGACAATACAACCAACAAAGTTTTCTCCAAAAATGGTCTGTATAGATAATTTAAAATCAATATAAAAATAAACAATGAAGTTTGACTTCCCCTTTAAAAAAATGGACAGAGAGTCTTGACGGAGTAACACAAATTTCGAGGATACACATGAAATATATGCACATTGCATTTCATCAAATACAAAAAGAAAACAAATGAAGGCAACAGTTCTTGGCTGAATTATCTGTGCTGCATCACTATATTAAGGGCATGACGATTAATACATACATAATGAAAAGCAATATACAAAATTTCAGAGATAAATACATTATTTATAGTTGATATGTTACAAAATTTCCCTCAGTGAGCGCAAGTGTGTGTTTGAACAGAAATATGACAATGAATTACGATACTCCTACGTTCTCGATGAATTTTAATTTTGTTTTTCAAATGTTTTTTTGTCGATCTAAAAGAACATGAAAAAGACAGATGTATAAATATTTAGCACAAGTTTGGCAATATCACAATAGTCTACAATTTTTAACCACATATAAAACACATAAGGGAGTTGGAGCTAGAAGGGGGAGACTGCTCCTCATCAACAAGAAACAGACTTCACAGTAGCCTAGGAATGCATTAATATACAGTGCTAGCAAAAAAGTTGAAAAACATGGCAAAACACACTTGCTTAAAAGGAAGCTCTAGACATGGAAGTACATCATATTCATCAACAGAGCAGTGTTTTGTACACATCAGTGTGCTTGTTGAATCAAAGTGGATTTTTTTTTTTTTACTTTTGAAGATGATTTCTAGCTACAATAAATTACAAAATTTAAGTTAAAATGCAGGAATGAAACATGATACATCCTTACCCACCCGGCCCCACCCCTTTTATTCTTATTTGTTGTACTTTTATGATCAATTTTTCTACATTATATATCTCATATATTTTCCAGTTGATTTTTCAAACTGTCTTGGCCCCTGTGTATTTTTCCGCACACATAAAAATACAAAAAGTCACATTATAAAGACACACAACTGTTGTGAATCTATTAAAAGAGAGTTGAAACAGAAAAAAAACAAAACAATTTCTGAGGCAAACAAGTTCGTTGGCAAATGTACTGTACATCAGTGTTTTTACTTTACAACCAGATGGTGAGTCCACAGAGTCCCTTCCAGTACTGAACGCATGGTTGATTGGACATTCCGAAAGCCGAAGCACAACCCAACAGGTATACAAAATAAAACCATCGTCATCCTGTGTCCTCTTCAAGGGTGGTAAGATAGATGGAGGGGGAAAAAAAACAAACAAACAAAAAAAAAATCCCACAGGAAAAAAAATATTGTTCCATTGAGAAATCCTTTTTTTCTGTAGGTTGTTAAAAGTCGTTTGAAAGAAAATATTTTTTTCTTTTTTTCTTCGTCTTAAAAAAAAAGAACAAACGACTGACTATACATTACACCAGCTTTTTGTGGTGTGCTTGAGGGTGGGGTTGGGTTGGGGGTTGGGGGTGGGGGGTCCTCAGAAGTGGTCGAGTGAAGACTGGTGCTTGAGATGGTGAAAGTGCATTTACATTGGAGGGACGACCAGGCCGGACATGGCTGGAGAAAGAGACAGAGAGAAAAGGAATATTAACTTATTGGGCTAACGATCGCTATGGATATAAACATGAAAAATTATTATAATGTTGTCATTTACTGTGCGTGCATGCATGCATGGATGCGCTGGTGCATATGTAAAGTATGTGCGTGTATTGTATGTGTGTATTTATGTATGTGTAAGTCCAGCCATCTGACAATGCATGGTGCATGGACGTGCGCCTTAATGTGCCTGTTTGCGTACGAGCCTGCGAGTGTTTGCCATGTCCACCCGCCTGCTGCTGCACATCCTCCTAACAGGGAGAGTTTGAAAACCTCCCTCCTGCTCTGACATTTCAGCCCCCAGCACGCCACTCTTGCCATGTGTGATATTTCTCCTGGCGTTGGGGTAATGGCAAACAGCGGCCCAGACTCCCAGGAGATGTGGCCGCGGTGACGGCAGAGCAACAACACGGTCACTTCCCACAATGCCACGGTACTACAGTAGTAGACACTCCTCAGACTCCCCTCAGATTTCTGCCCCTGCTGCCTTTCCTCCCCTCATCTCTTTATCTTCCGCTCTCCGGCACAGTACAGCGCATTAGTCTAACGTTTTCAAATTCTCCGAGTCGTGCCTGTGTCATTATCCAAGAGAGATTAGGCAAGATCAAAGGTAGCTTCCGTTATTTTACTCGAACCATCTGCTTAGGATATCATTAGCAAGTGTACCTCACCCGGAGAGTTTATATATTCAGTATTTTCACACGTTTTAACAATTAGGCGACTAGTGAAGTGCTGGGATGATATATTATTATATTGCTCTGAGTATATTTGTAGAGTCATGGTTGAAATGCTTTTAAGTTTGCCAGCGCAGATGATGGCAAGGCATTGCTCATTAATTTCTGCACAACATGTATTAATAAGTATGAACGTGTAGCAAGATGAACTTTAATTTCCCACTTCATTAAGCCCAATGTTATTAATCTTGGGGCACACGCTACGGCTAAGCTTGTTTTCAAAGCAATCATGTTGGTCATGACACATGCACAAAACCTAATAAACATAATTACTAAAACAATTCGGGGAAGGTCTTATCCAGAGACATCGCAGGAGATCATTTGTACGAAAGGGCAACAAGGATGCATGTTTGCATGTGTGTTTGCACAGACGTGAGGTGACGCTTGGAGTCCTGTTCTCGCACGTGTGTGTAGACATGCTCTGTGCGTGTGTGTGTGTGTGTGTGTGTGTGTGCGTGTTTGAGTGTGAAGTGAAAGGTGTAAATTGGCCTGTCAAAATGCATATATTTGTAATGATTAATCCCTCACCAAACCGGACAGAGGCCTGAGCAGCGGTATCTGACCAGTAGTCCGTAGGGAAGGGATGAGGGGGTGAGGGGGGCTCACCTTGCAGTCCGTTGCCGTTGGCGCTGGTGCAGGAGGGGGGTGGGGAGGCCTGGGGTCGGACCACAGGGGCGAAGGCGCTCTTTTGTTTAACTGCAGAGACGATAGGGAAAGGAAAGAGAGGAGGGAGGGTGAGAGTGAGATCGTGCTGTGAGGAGTGCTCAAGAGGGAGAGGGCAGTTAAGGTAAGGCTGGGATAGTATTTCTGACTCGGGGGTGGGGGGGCGTGGAGGTGAGGGGGTAAGACGTTAAGGTACTCACAGGCCCCTACCATCAACATCTTGTCCAGTTGTGCAAACACAGGTGGCATATGTTGAAGTACACATAAAAATGAATACGCCTTCTGTTCTGAGCTACATGTGTGTTCTCCACAGCACTAAAACCTAAACAAGCCTCCGTGAATGAATAGTAATATATTATCACCATCAATAACGTTATAACCCTGTCAGGCGTGATTCATAGAAGTGAAAACGAATGTGGGAGCTGGAATTAAATCAGCAGCAGCTTAGTGCTACGACAGCGTGTGATAGTGGCAAGCTACTCACTTCCATATGGAGAGTTGGCAGAGGATCCATTGAGGAACCCAGGGGAGCCTGGCACTCCCAGGTTCATACCGGCATTGCCATAGCCATTCATGCTGTTGCTGACGGTGTTGTAGCTTGACTGCTGCGGGGTGCTGCTGGAGATGTAGCCCCGGGGGGACACGCTGCTGGTGTTCCGGCTGTAGCCCACTGAATAACGCAAGAGAAAGACGGAGAGGGAAATCCATTCATTCCTTCTAGTCTGTGTAGTATTTACGCTGGAAACTTTGCCTGGTTACAGTAAATACTGCTGCAATAAGACATTTTGTAAACGAGTACTGTACCGCACATACTAGTTTCATAAAAGATATTGATTTGCACATTTTGGACTCGTCAACTTTGTGAAAGCAGTGAACATGGTGTTCAAAAACTGAATTTCTGTCCTTTTTCTTATTTTAATGAGTGAAAAAAGTGATATTTAACTATTTTTTCATTTTTGCTGCCAACCCCCTAGAATCCCCTCAAGGGCCCCCACAGGTCCCTGGACCCCACTTTTGAGACCCACTGAGTTATGGAGGCCTACCCTAAATCACATACCTTGGTCATTCCCTTGTGACTCAGACACATTGACTGCTAGCTGGCTGCTGAAGGAGTTGACTCCCATCATGCCGTGGGAGGCTGTGTTAGCGAGAGAGGGGATCTGGTTGTGGTTGCGGGGAACACTGTACAGGGCCTCGGCGATGTCAGCTGCCCTCTTCAGAATGATCTCCTGAGAAGCAAAGAGAAGCCAGAGGTTTTGTTATTTATGTTTTCTATATTTTTTTTTTTTTTGTAGCTGTGCGTTTGCTTTGATGCATGGTTTGTGGCTATATGGTTAACTCACTACGCATGGAGCCTACAGATATAGTGGTGGAAATACCCTTTGGTGAGACTATCAGTGAATGTTCAATGGTTTCTTATTTAGCAGAGGTCCAAGCCCGCCCAAGCAGCTGTGCGGATACGGACCTGATTGTTGTGTGGCATTCCGTACAGCGCTTCGACAAGATCAGCCGCTCTCTTCAGTAACACCTCCTGATGGGCAGAAACAGAAAGAGCAAATGTTAAAGTTTGGTCTTACAGCGACAAGCAATATGAACAACAACATTACACAGCGGGGTCGCGTTGATATTTAGAAATGTCTACATATTCAGCTGCCGAAATAAAAGCCGCGCTGATTTAAGAGGCGCGATTGCCGCCTTTCCACAGCACTACCACTTTGCGCCTTTCAACCATGCAGAGCAGTGAATAATGTTCCCTATCTTAATTAAACTGGCATAGTCCTTTAAAAACAACACCTCACCCCCGATTCTAGGCTTCACGTTTGCTCTGGAGTTCAGCGCCGAGTCGCCTCTCTTCAGAACAATAAAGTGAATTAGCTCTGGGTTAATCTAGTTCTGTTGTAATGACATTAAGGAATTTTTCAATTAACCTCTTTGACTGGATGTTGCAAAGGACTTCACAAATGACTTCCCATCCAGCAAGAGCTGGGTGCTTGTGCCTTGGGGACACGGATGCTCAGGATGTGGTCTTATCCATGTCTGCATGCTTGCCCCCGCTTGACAATGCGGATTAGCTGTGTTGCTTTGGCTCTTAGCACTGAAAATGAGTTGGCCCCAGATCCTGTCCCCCCCACTCCGTTTCCAGCTTTCGGCTAGGTGGGGTTTGGCCCGTTCGCGTGTCTTTATCTGCTCTTTGAATTCGCCACTTACAATTAAATCCCCCTCAAGCAACCAGACCGCTCCCTTTGTTTTCCATAATACAGAAGGCAATATGCTCTATGAAAACCCTCGCCTCCTTTTAGAGTGCATTTAATCCGACAAAGGCAAGTTGCAGCCATGGCGGGTTGCGCGTGTTTTTAAGATGCTCGCTTGTTGTCACCTGCTGTAGAGCAGAGATTTGTCGAGTGCGCTGTTAGAACCCTGGTTAAAAGCAATGCAAATCTGTCACCAGAAACATCTCAGATGGCGCTTGTTTTCTTCCCACATTCGCTATGTTTTCTTTTGCGGGCCTCGGTAATTTGTCTGAAGTGTTCCATCACTTGGCAATAGCAGTATGGGATTAAGACGGCAGCTGCCGTAAATGAATGTAAACACAGCCTTCGCGCCTTCAAACAGCGGCCTCCAAGACTTGGCCTGCATTTCTAAGGCACGGCGTATGTAGTGTGTATGGAGCGTGTGTACGGGCCCTTTCATCCCGAGGAGCATATCTACCACAGTCCTTGATTTATCAAGATGAATCACTGTAGAAGCCACTTCCAGCGTATGCCATGCTCTCTTATAGAAACATATCGCTTAATCCACCCCACGTTACCGGATGGGTGGCTCTTAGAATGGGCATTTACCTCTGAAATTGGTGTGTATGCTCAACGTTGCATGCATCTAGTTTGCATACAAATAAAGAATTATGGTTGTCGTGAGGCAGGTAGACTAAATGAGAGGACCAGCTGTCTTGATGTGTTCTCATCAGGCAGAACAGATTTCTCTCTCTCTTGCCTGAGTGAGATAAAGTGGTTTTCTTTCTTTTTGTCTGCAGTTAATAATTACCAATAATCTATTCTATCATATTTCAAGATCTCCTACATGGCTCTCAATTTTAAACAACAATTAAAGCAATTAAGACTGTCGCATTCGCGAGCCATGTTTCATTCCCTTTAAAACGTCCTCTCCCTCCTTGTCCATATGGTACTTTGCAGCAGTGACATAAGGACAGCTTGGGAAAAAAAAAAACGGGAGGAGAGAGAACGATATTGCCTCTCATCCTTAATCTGTCGTTTACCGCGTGGTGTCTTAACTAACCGAGCTGACTCGGGAGGCTATGCTTAAGTGGCAACCTAGTCATATCCGAGGATGATGAGAAGTGCTGCACCCAATCAAGGAAGAAGTTTGTTTTCTTCTGACGAAACGCTTTCATGCGCATCAGCTCACGCTGTGAATACGATTAGCACGGAATAGTGTTCTGAGGGCATTTCCATGTAAATCTCAATACTACTCTAGCATAAGTGTAATTGGCTTTCTTGTCATGGAGACATATCAGAACCCACCATGTTAAATTGAAACAATTAAAGGCCTCAACTGATTTCTGTTGTTCTGTGACAAACGCGTGACAGATTCCGGCTATTGTTTGCCTCGCTTTGCATAAAGGTCTCGTGTTCAACAACTGTTTAAATGGCGCCGCTCCGATGACAGATCACCTCAGATTTAGACGCTGTTTCACGTTATTGCCGACGGAGAAAAAAAAAAGAGCAAAACCATAACAAATGGTGCGTTATAATAAAATATCTAACATTAATGCAACGTGGCCCGAACGTGATTCTTCACGTACTAGATTAACATGGATGTTGTATTTATATTATCACAGTTAATAAAAAAGGGCCTAGGTTATGTAGCTTGGAGTGCTAATGCCATTTTAAAACTGTAAGGCAATTACTCTGTTAGCTCTAGCCTGAGGTAATGAATGCATTTAGAAGCATAGGGCCATTAGATGAAGGTACTTCAAAGAGCACAGGAAGAGAGATTCATTTAAATACATGGGTAATTGCTTGACATGAACACATTTGTAATATTTTCTCCTTGTGGATTACACAAAGAATTGGAAAAGAATGGGCTTATGCTCATTTTGGGGGGAAAGAAAAGCAGCCAAAGCAATCAGCTTAATAATAAAACAATATTGAGTTTCCACTTTTAATTTCATAATGAATCTAATTTGTTACAGAAGAGAGAAATTGAGTGTGATATAATGTGATATCCAGTCTATTTGTCCATTACTGCCAGAGGGCACAAAATGGTATTATAAATTGTCTTTTTTATATTATGAATAGAAAATTGTTTTATAACAAGATCTTAAAAAGGAGGGTGAATTCCAAAGTCTCTCTTCACTTAACGCGATGCCCGCAAACCAATCTCCCTTCTCATCACTTGACTGCTCACACTTATTACTTTCATATTCACCCTGGACTTTGCATTGAATTTTTATATCTGCACTCCTCCCACAGGGTCAGACTGTCATCTGCGATGTTGTCTTAGAATTACGAGGTAAACTTCAATCAGAGGCAGCTTCCCCCCCTTTTTTCTCCGTGTAGCAACAATATTAGCGTGCATCCCTTGCTATCCATGAGCACTCCCATATTGGCTTTCTGTCTCCTTACAATTACCACGTGTCTTACTGGTCCCAGGGAGAAGGCTGGTGGAAATCAATAGTGCAGTAATATTATCAACTGAAGGGTGAAGTCATGGAAGGGGGGGTGGGGGGTGGGGGGGAGTAGAGGCGGTGAGTGGGCCTGGTGTCGATTTGCCTTTCCGCTAATGCACACCGCGCGTCCTCCAGCTTTATCTTCTTTTTATAGAGTCTCCCTACCTCACCTGCACCCTGTAATGGCTGTTCTCTATATGCTGTTTCTGTTCTCATTCCAAATGTACATGCCAGCCTCGGCACGCCGCCGGCTGTTTTATTGGGAATGTGCTTTTGACCCCGAGAGCTGACCCTCAGATGGCAGGCTTAACAATGACGAATCACTCGGCGGGATCATTTACATGCCCCCTGAACCCCATATTTGGGTCCATTAGAGAGCAAATCAAATATTTATGTTGTTTATTGGAAGTGCAGGGTTTCATCTCACTCTGTGATTGTTTCATGCAAAGGCTGGGAGACCATGCTATATTAAGTATACACACACCCGGGAAACTAATCTTGGGTTCAGTGTCAAAATCTGTCTCGCGGCCAACAATGCTTTTGTACCCAAGGAGAGAAAGTATGGTTCCTTTCGCAATAAAGCCGTGTTTAACATTGTTGTTCGCTCTCTCTCTCTCTCTCTCCAACAGATGTGGTCGGTCGCAAAGACACGGCGACTTCATAACGTAGAAGCAGCGCACATAGATTGACCGGTGATGCCGGCGGAGATAGAGGGAGCCATGTGGATATTAAAGGTAAGTGTACTCAGTTGAAATTAGAGTAACATTTCATGTCTGGGTGTTGTTTCCCGTCTCCACGGGGATTGAGTCTAATTGAAACACTTCATATACTGAACCAGGGACTAACTGTGATGTTCCATTTCTCCGCATTGCCTTGGTCAAACATCTATAGCTACCACACAGTCTGTTCTTTATTAAATTGTCCATTGGACCTTAATGATATTGCTGTGTTGCATGCTGGGATTTAATAGATAAGGTCTTTAAAGGTTTTACAGTATTATTAAAACTCTGAGGTGGCCACCACTTTACTACATGCCGAGGGGTTCTTGAATGAACTAATCAGTCATATTATTACACTTCACACATCTGGAATGTCAGTCACCCGAATGGTTACTGGCAGGGAGGCAATTAGTGAAAACCCACAGATAGATTTTATCAATAGCAATGAAAAAGAGTGTGAGAATCAAAGGGAATGAGAAGAATCAAAGAATTAAAGGAAAATTAAATTGAAAAAAAAAAAAAATAATAAAACAGTTCATCCTAGTTTTCATGCTCAAGTCTTTCAACGCGGCAGCCTATTTGTGTGCCACACCGGTGCGTCTCCAACCGATGACGCTTTCAGCTCCTTCACCAAGGTTCAAAAGAAAACAATAAGAAAGCCAAAGCATAATAACATGCAGTCTTTGTCTATTAGCCGGAGTAAGACGAGGGGGTTTACGGCACAGGGTTCTGTAAACAAAAGATTAAACCAAATCGAGCTGCAGAAAATGAAAGGAAAACATGAGTGGGGTAATGAGGGTGCAGACGTCGTTTCTGACCAGATTACCATCTCCACAGACTACTGGAGAGGAAAACGCCTGATTGAGCTATTTTACCACACAGAGAGTTTACGCCTCTCACCACACACAATACCAATACCATTACCACGCCGGTTAGTGGGTAAGCCACATATGCGAAGCAAAGCTGTTACGGTTTGGGGTCACAGTGCTCCGTGTCGATGGTAACGTTTGGTTTATTTGTCACATTCCGAGTATTAAAGTCTTAAACCCCAGACAGCTCTGTCTTTGTGCGATTTCTTTTTTTTTTTTCTGCGCTGCAGACACACTGTACAGACCTTTGGTAACCGCTCGGGATCGCCGGGGTGTCTGGGGATGACCTTCTGCAGCCTCTGGAAACCATAGTCGATGGTCGGCTCATTCAGGGCTGGAAAACAGAAGGGGGACAATTAAAACCGTTTCGAGACAGTGGCACAATTCATTGTTGTCGTTTTTGAAGATCAAACATCATCAGGCATAGATGGAAAACGACAAGTTCCCGTGTCACTCGTGTCACCCAGTGTTAACAGCCATGATGGCCTACATTAGTCTGACAATCATCCTCCCCCCTTTTATCTGCTTGAGAATATTGACTACAGCAAACTACATAGTGGGGGTCTTTTAATCTAACAGAGCTTTAATAATCTGTGAAAGGCTGTCCACACATTGATCTAGTGTAGGTTGCCTGTCATTTCACCCTTCTGCACCAACTGTACTGCAACACTGGGCCGGTGAAATACGGCAACAGATCCCATGCAGCCATTAATCTCCTCCACCCCTCAAATAGTAATCTGGGGCATGAGGCATATTGGGCGATGAATCAGAGGCACAAAGTAAATGAATCATAACCCAGACTTTGGTGAGAGCGGGGCGTTTTATGTCTGACAGTCCTAATGGGTAATTGAAGGCTTCCTTACAGCTCCGCCTGATTCTAAACAATCATGTGTACACTCATAGGCAGGACAGGGCGAGGAGGGGAGGAGGGGAGGAGGGGAGGCGAGGAGGAGAGCAGTGTAAAGGGGAAGGAACGACTTAATAGAGAACATCACTTCTCAATGTAGATATCATTTTCAGGAGAGTAACTCCACCGAGCAAGGCGCTTCATAAATCAATGGCTTTCTATGGAGACTAATAAGAGCTGCCTGCCTCTATTCATTGTTCAGCCTGTAATTTGGCCCATCACTCATTACTCAGCATGTAATTTCAGCATTAACACCGCACAGCTCGCTGAACCTGCTGAACACCAGAGAATGTGAAAGCGAGTGAACACCACACACACACACACACAGACACACACACACACAGAGACACAGGCGGGCAGGGCCACTGAGGCACAAGCCAGGCAGCCACAGCAGGAAAATAAACATTTATGTTTCACACTCTTTCTTTTGTTCCCTCACATCTAAATAGACGTGCAAGCATGTGTCCACCCCCCCACCACCCCTTCCTCCCGCCCCTCTGGCCCCACCACCGGTCCCCCATTGAAAAGTGCAAAGCATTTGAACTGAGCAGGCGCATGAACACACTTCTTCTTTATTGACAGTGTCCACTAAGACGAGACTAAGAGGCTCCGGGACAAACAAGACTACACTCAACAGCTGGGTGAGTGAGAACCTGCTATCAGTGTCGTTATGTTGGTGTTTTTAATATGCCCCCACCCCTCCAACACACACACACACACACTGTGCCTAGTGTACCGTATATGTACAGTAGTTATGCACACACACACACACACATACAGTACACATGCACCACTTTGGCCAAAACCTGAATACAGTAATTGCCGGCTCAACCGTGATCAAATGGTGCAATTATGTGTTCAGGCATGGACAATGCAGGGGCCTGATCGATAGCAAGGATCTAGCTTGCAAATACAGTGGTAGTCAGCCCCGTTGCCCGGGCACACCCGAATAAACACCACGCCGCAACAACAAACACTGGTTTGCTGGAAATCTGGTTTGACATGTCATCATGTGTCCCGAAACGACAAAGGTCTGCTGCGGAATGTGGTGGGCGGGGGGCGCCGTCTTCTCCTTAATAAAGGATTGATCTGCCATATTGATCGTACATGACAAGGCTGTAGCGAGGAATTTGCCCCCTTTCTTTTGTTATTTCCACCTCCTTTCTTATCTACGCAGTCTGATGGTCTCCTACGCGGGTACATGTGTAGACACAGGAGCATGCATATACGTGTGTGTGTGTGTGTGTGTGAGGCTGAGAGAGTGTATGTGCGTGTCAGCCCTGCCAGACCCTGCTGCTCAGTGTGATGTAAATTGTGTATGTGTAAAAAGCACTCCATAATCAGGCCATCCATCATCAGAGGCTGTCAGTGGGCTCTCTTAGGGTGATACATCACGCTCTCCTGTCCTCTGCCTCAGCTGGGGCCTACACGACCCGCCAGGCATGCTGGGAACACAGCCGAGGCAACGTACAGTACAGAGCGGCACATAGGCTGGACGAGGTGGTCTGTTTGATTTGCTGTTTCGATGATAACGATGGTCTCCTATAAATGGGGTCCTACGAATTACGATGAATATATATATATATATATTTATATATATATATATATAAAATGTCATTAAATGTTTGCAAATGGAAAAGTAACGAGAGTGAAGACGTTATTTACACTCAGCCTGGGCGTAGTGTTCTGCAGTTGCGGTCCAAGCGCCAGGCATGATCTCCACATGTCGACATGTCGCCGTCTCATCTATCATGGAGATGATCTTTGTAACAACCCCAGTGTAATGAAATTGGTGACACAGACCGCCATCTGCTATTGATTTCATGCAAATGCTTTTGACAGCTGATGGAGACTTGCATTAGTGCTAAACGGTGCTGTCAGCTGATGAGTTGACAGTTTTGTAGTCATAGCATGTACACTGGTGCAGACAGACACAGACAATGTCAATAATCCTGTACGAGCTGCTGATGATATATACTGAGCACTTCTATTCAATCTGGACAATAAATGCGTTATGTCTGTATTCGTCGCATTGCTCCGCGCATTTTTTCCTCCGAGCAAAGATTTTCTTTCAGCTGCTGAGCTTTTACAAGAATCATTGGGACTCCCCTTCCTTCTTACGCCACACACATTGACAGTGCCCCCCCCCCCACCCCCCGCCCTCACCACCACCACCATCTTTCAACTCAACCCCCTCACCCCGTGTCTTTTTAAAAATTCCTTGTCGCATCATTATGCTTAAACTTCACACTCGGTTTTAAACCGAACTCTCTTCTAAAGATATAACAGGCAAATCCGTCCCTGCGATGCACTTGCATGACTCCACGCATGCCAAAATTAGTTTGGCCCTCCTTGTCCTTCCAACACAATATGGGGTGGGGGTCGGTGGGGGGTCGGGGTGTAGAAGGAGTGTACCCCCCCCCCCAATTACCCCTCCTGTAAGGGTTCTCAGACGCTGCATGGAAACATGAAACCCTCCACACACATCCCATAAATCCTCCGCTGGGTGGGGAGTCTAGCCGGGGGGAGGAGGGACAGAGGAAGGTGGGGGTAAATAGGGAGGAGGTGGGGGCGGGCGGGTCGCTGGCACGTTCCAGTCACACCCGCTTCCCGGCCCGCGGCCAATCAATACCACTTTCCTGTTTTAGAGGCGGGTAATTATGAGGTGGAGAGATTGTGTGACCTCTCACCCCTGCTGCATTACTCGCCTGATATTAAGATAAATTGCCTGATTTTGGGTAAACATATGCTGCAATTCAAACTGTCAGCACTGGTTTGCTCAGGGATAATTTGTATTGATCTCCTGGCTTCTTCCCCATTTTGCTTACTGACCTCATGGATAATTAGAGAAAAAGAGACACAGGGAGGTAAGGCAGGGCTTGCATTTGAATACTTTGCAGGGGAGATGAAGAGCACATGGGAAGGAGGGGGAGCAGAGGGAACATTATGGACTAATAGAATTTTCATTTTCTCTCATCTTCTGTCTTGACGTCGCCCCCCCCCCCCCGCCCTCACCACCACCACCACCACCATCTTTCAACTCAACCCCCTCACCCCGTGTCTTTGTAAAAATTCCTTGTCGCATCATTATGCTTAAACTTCACACTCGGTTTTAAACCGAACTCTCTTCTAAAGATATAACAGGCAAATCCGTCCCTGCGATGCACTTGCATGACTCCACGCATGCCAAAATTAGTTTGGCCCTCCTTGTCCTTCCAACACAATATGGGGTGGGGGTTGGTGGGGGGTCGGGGTGTAGAAGGAGTGTACCCCCCCCCCCCCCCCCCCCCCCCATTACCCCTCCTGTAAGGGTTCTCAGACGCTGCATGGAAACATGAAACCCTCCACACACATCCCATAAATCCTCCGCTGGGTGGGGAGTCTAGCCGGGGGGAGGAGGGACAGAGGAAGGTGGGGGTAAATAGGGAGGAGGTGGGGGCGGGCGGGTCGCTGGCACGTTCCAGTCACACCCGCTTCCCGGCCCGCGGCCAATCAATACCACTTTCCTGTTTTAGAGGCGGGTAATTATGAGGTGGAGAGATTGTGTGACCTCTCACCCCTGCTGCATTACTCGCCTGATATTAAGATAAATTGCCTGATTTTGGGTAAACATATGCTGCAATTCAAACTGTCAGCACTGGTTTGCTCAGGGATAATTTGTATTGATCTCCTGGCTTCTTCCCCATTTTGCTTACTGACCTCATGGATAATTAGAGAAAAAGAGACACAGGGAGGTAAGGCAGGGCTTGCATTTGAATACTTTGCAGGGGAGATGAAGAGCACATGGGAAGGAGGGGGAGCAGAGGGAACATTATGGACTAATAGAATTTTCATTTTCTCTCATCTTCTGTTCAGATTTAGACAGGTTACATGTTTCGTTCAATTACATCGCTTATATCCTTTTCCTTGCTTGTGCTACATTCGCCGGGATATGATTGGTCGTATATTTGTTTTCGCGGTTTAATTTCGGAGATGATTAGAATTTATGAAAAAAAGGCAATGAGACAAACAAAGCGGCGGTACGTCTCAGATTTCATGGGATTATTTCCACATAGGAGTGAAATTAACATGATAAGTGACAAAGGAACAGACCTGCTGCGGAGTCCGCTTCTTTTTTATGACTATATGAAAGATTAAAAAAAAACAAACTTGTAGGAATATTTCAGTCATTTTGCGCCTGCTCGGGTGGTTGAATGATCGTGTTTCAGCATATGAAGAAATGGAATGCATGACTCGGTGTGCAGCTGTGACCATATCATTTCCAATTTTGAATATCACACATGCGCACAGGCTCCCGTGGCAGGGCATCAGTGGAATTCCTCTGCCTGGAATGTGCACTTCCCGGTCTTATTTTGACCTGATGCCTTAATCTGTCTGGCCTTTTCGTGCCACTCGCATTTTGTCTGAGAGCCCCCCTTTAGCCACCTCCGTCTAGCCACTTTACTTAAAATGTAGAGCGGATGGCGTGTACATGGCATCCGAGTGTGGTCCGCTGCTCCCTCTCCGTGTTCTCTGGAAATAGGACATGAGTAGCCGCTCTACAGGAACGGTGTAACATGGCCGACGTTGGCAGCCAGAAGTGCTTACATGGCAATACACCGCTGTGTGCCCTCGGTCTATATGGAAGTGGATTGAACACGTGTATTGACTTACAGTATTGAGGTATAAACATAGGGAAATGTTTGAGCAAAGCAGTAAATTTAAGGGAAATTGTTCCTTGTTAAGTCTATGAGCCTGAATGGAAGCTTGCACAGAGTACTGGCATTCCTGCCAGCCATTACAGCTTATTACGATAACTCTATCTTTCCAGGAGATAAAAACCTAGCCTTGTTGCCATTTGCCAGCTATTACTTTCGCTAATTATACTTAACTGCTTCGAGCTTATCTCCACTCCTCCTACACCATTGAGCAGTTATTTTTTTTCTTTCCCCTTAACACAAATTAGAGGTGGAGTGGGAGTTGGAAAGGGGGAGACAGATAAACAGCACAGGCAGAAGTTCATTTAAGTGTTATTGCATTTGTGACTTGTCAAACAGTCTAACCGAAGCCTTCTAGGCACCTGCAGACGGGTTAGATGGATACAGTGGAGAACAGCATCAACACACATAATGAACTCATCTGGCTGATGCTCAGTGCCGGAGACACAGAGGGAGCGAACAGCTTTTCTGTGACTGCAAAGAGTTAAATCGGAATCCTGTGCACACAAAAAGGCATGACACTCAGAAGTCATGCTTCTGCTGCACAGTCTGGAAATGTTCCAGTGTTGAAGGAATAAATGGGAAAAAAAAGACCCACGCATGCAGATGTAGAGTCCATCTTAAATAAAAAACAAACAAGCAAAACCAAGTCAAATTGTCATTTCCACAGCAAACCCACGCAAAGCAAACCTCATCTGTTTTAACACTGACCATATCATCTCCATCCACTGCAGCCAGTTACCACTGAGTGACTCCATCTCCAGCAGTCTCGAGATGAACAGGAAATTAAAATTTCAAAGATCTGCAGTTAAGATAAATCAATGGAGACAGATCAATGATCATTGAAATTTCATGAACTTTGAGCCAATACAGATGAAAAAAAAGCCTAGACGGTTACAGTCTCCAGCAGATATTGCTCCTGCAACAGATAAAATGTAATTAACACGGTTAAAAGGGAGCAGTGTTACAGACGGCGGATCCATAATTTCAGACTCCCCTCATATTGGTCGTATTATTAGAGAGGGCCAAAGACACCTGTTCAATCCTTTTAGATGACATCTAAAGTATGTGTGCCACTTCTCGAAGGACGTCGGCGGACTTTCACACATTACCAGCCAACAGGAATCAAATGGGTTCCCTTCACAGCTGATTGCAAGCGCAAATTAATATTGTAAAATGAAGATCAATACATGGACGGGGCACAGATCGATGGCGGCTAAATTACGGCCACGTTTTCCCCCTCATTCAAGATGAGTTGTGTTTTCCTCTCAAAGTCAATACCGCGCTGCCTCCCTCATTCATTTCTCAATAAACTTGCCGATGAATTTCAATCAAAATGCGGCAGGCGCGGGGGGTGGTGGTGGTGGAATTCTTTTAAAGCCTGTTGGATGTGGATCATACTGAAAATGGGGCAAGAAGAAGAGGAGGAAGGAGGAGGAGGGGAAAGATCCTCGTCTATCAAGAGCCCCCCCTCCCTGCCTCCCGTGTCTGTCTTCCCTGTGGCAGAGGACTGATGCTGTGACTTAGTGAGGACAATCCATTTTAAGAGCCATTACAAAACAGACCTCTAACAACACTGTGGGACAAAAAGAGGGTCCAATTAAAATGAAATCAATGAATACCACTCCTTACAGGAGGAAGAAAAAACACACACACACACACACACACACTCTCACACTCACACTTTACTTTCATTTTTCTTTTGAATGATACCCGCAATGCATTTCTACCCAGATATGTAATGGTGAGAAAATACATGCTCAACTGCAAGTACTTATTTCAATCAATTTCCCGGAGCTGGATTTCACAGGTCACTTGCTGATAACACGCTGTGGAATAATGCCACAGTGTGCTTCTCAAAGCCTACCTGACAAGCTGCCTGACAGTGGGGGAGTGCAAGCACGTGTCACGTCAGCCCTCTAATTGGACACAAGGACCTTCCTCCCGTGGAACCTTGTCGCGCTCCACACAAGCTCACAAGGCCTTCAAACCAGGCCCATCTAACTTGGCAACGAGTGTCTGCTCCACTCCTGTGGAGCTGGTGCTAAATACCAGGGTTGTAATGAGACAGGCAGGTATGGGGATATGGCTAGTGGATAACATGCTTTGACACATGCTAAAACTGTTGTGCCAACTGGTTACAACCCACTTGACTGTGGCGATGACATTTATAAATGCCTATGTCATCCCTTCTCATAGCGCCACTTCATACTGCAGGGTGAGATGTTTAATGTGCCGATCTATTAAAATAGGTCTCAGTCGTAACATGTATAGGGATTTTCAACGCGGCGCTTTATATACAGCATCTGGCGTGTGTTTGCGAGTCCTCCTCTAAAGCGGATCTGTTTACATACCTCCTTGAATGCCTTTGATTATAGCATATCTTTGGTGTAGGCCACACCCCGTCACTGACCAGCAACCAATGGACAACCACACCCAGGCCTGCAGGACAGGAAATGAAAAGGAAGTGTCCCATCTGATCAGCTTCTGAGTCTGGGACTTCAAAGTGACGGCAGGGCAGGGAGGAGTCCAAAGGACGGGCCCGATTCACAGACAGAACAGCACTCAGAGTCCTATCTGATGTGCCCCGATAAAGACGTCGGTTCTGTTTGTTTATTTAATGTTTTGCATAGGAGGGTCCAAGACATAACATTTGTTCCTCTTTCTAAGAGTGGAAAGGGAAGTGAGTTGAATTTTGGATCTGAGAGCTAGATATCCATATTTATATCTCGGAATTATTTGCCGTACAGAATGGTTACCAGTTTGGCTCTGGTGGACATCGACATGTAAAGACATATCAATTGTTTTAATATATATTTATAGATTAAGAAATTCGTCTTGAGCCTTAACTAAAAAAAAAAAAAGACCTCACTTCTGCACAATCATCATCTTCCTTCTCCATCCCTTACAGCACTGACATTTCTTGATCTCCACCAGTATTGAGTGAAGCACACATGACCTCTTTGTCCTTATGTTGATGAATGACTGCCTCATACCCATTTTGTCAGATTTTGGTGCAGTGGAGTCGATAGCGTCACCTTGACGAGGAAACTTTGTGATCCATCAGCCCTCAAGGCTGTCTGGCCCCAACTAAGGCCTGGCAAGAGCAGCTCACTGTATGGAGCATCTGCTCTGTCCAAAATCCCTCACCCAGTGTGCTGCGATCCTGTGAGGTCGAACGAATGGCTCTTATTACTGCCGCTTTAAAGTGAGAGTGGGGGGCAGAAAAAAAAGGAAAGAAAAAACACTTGACTTGTACTAATAGCTGAGAAGCCATGCCGGTCAACAAAGGTCTGAAGACGAAGCACCCTGTCAGTGCCCAGCTTGGGAAATTAGCAAATAATGTTCCCTTCCCCCTGACAAATGTGTGACAGCTCGCCTTCACCAATCATTCTCTCCTAACGTTATGATGCATGTCCTGGATCCCCACTGGAGGATACAGGCGAAGTTTACTGACCCTCAATTTACCCATGACAAATGGGGTCCCGGTAAATGTGCGTTTTCTGGGGCGCGGAAGGGGTTCATTTTAAGCAATCCTGGTTATGTGGATGTCACTGATTAGGATAAATAGCGGCTGAGTGTGTTAGGACTGCTTGCAGAACCATATTACCAAGGGCCTGCATCGTTGCCCCTGGAGGGGAGCTCTCGTGGAAACTAGAAAACCAACAGCTCTGATGCAATTAGGGGCATAAATTGGATAAATTGTACGGTCAAAGTTTTTATTTATGATTTACTCTTTCACACAGGGCTGTGACTATGCAGCAAAAATGGTTAGGATGCTGCAAATTAGGGTGAGAACTGAGACTCTGCTGTTGAAAAAAAAAACTGATAAAAACCTGCGTGTACTGCTTGCATTGCTTAATAAAGCATAAAGTGCAATGAAGTATTGACTCAGATCCAGCCTGGACTTTTTCCTTTTGATTTTCAACAACCTTGCTGACAGTTCTACCAGTCCTGTCCGGACCAATGGATAACCAATACATAGATTAGACAGAGGACAAGCCGGCAACCTCCAAGGGACAAGACTTTGTTAGAAGGTAAAAGGTACCGACTGTAAAAATATCCAGCATGTCCTTCTTTTAGAAATCTGACAATTAAAGTAGAGATATACGCTCGTCTGAAGCAGTCAGTAAACTCCAACCCACTAAAGTTTTATATATTAGACCTGTTTGTCTCATTACTGTTTTAAACATTCCATAGTCAATGCCAACAGGATTATTTGACATACACTACAGGTCGCTCTCTTTCGGAGAATGGATTGTGAGTTTTGGAGCCGTTCCAGGGTACTAACCCGAGTGAGGACGTGTCCCTCTGCTGTTCGAATCGGCTGCAGTCTCCTCCTGTGTTGACTCTTGGTAATTTGTGATAATTTCTTAAATTGAGCGAGTTAAATCTCCACAATTAGGGTGGTGGTGCAAGAAGAGTCAACATGAGGGGAAAAAAAAAAAACAAAAAACACGAGCGTCTAAAAAGGCGCTCCTCTCAAGCCGTGCTCTGAAGTCACGCTTGAAGCCGTACGCTTTGATAGCTAAACCTTTGATATGCACATGTTGCTCTCCAATACGACACCGGGACGTTCTGTGTCTTTTTCGACTACATGCCCCTCTCAGCCCAAGCGATTTGCTACTGTAACTTTGGGTCGTTTCAAATCTATTTGCTGTCGCGTTGCCATTTGTACGAGTGGCGCATCACGGACAGAAATGCCATGATTCGAAATGAGCCGTTTCACTCTTAAATACATGATCTGCTCTCCTGCACTCAATGCTTCAGCCAATTCTATTTCTAATGTGCGAGACAGAAGTAGCTAACGTCCCTCCACGTAGCAATTACCGTACGTACGTAATTTAGTGACACCTACTTCTAGCGTTATGCATTCCGCTCTCTTTAACGGCTTCATTCACTCAAGCTTCAGCCCCTTGTACAATCAGGGTGAGCCACACAGGGAACAGCACAGCAGAGGAGCCGGACCTGTCTATTGGTGACTTTCTCTTTTAATTCACCCGCACTAATCAATTGTACCACCGTTGCCTCCAGGGGTAATTGTATCTTTATACTAACTGGAAGTGAGTAGGAATCCAGGGGAAGACGGAGAGGAAGAACTGGGGGGGTGGGGGTGGGGGGGTGGTCAACAAAGATAGAGAGAAGGGGACACGTTTCCCCAGTAAAACCTGATGGTAATCATCCCAATCCGCTTAGCCTCTGTGACTAATGGGGTCTGTTCTTAAGGGACCCGGCACTTTCACCAGGGTGCTATAGAAGCCATTAATGTCTTAACTTATACACCTTCTCAGCGCTGTGCAGTAACACGTGTACACACACACACGCGCGCGCACACACACTTTCTCCCTCTCGCTCACTCACACAAACAGACACACATACACTTAAAGCAGCCACACCGCACTCCTGTTTCATTATCCCGGTGCCTTGTTGGCCTCTGCTCCGCTCCTGCAAGGGAGGTTAAACGCAGGAGAGCCGGACCAGACTGCACGGTTGGAGGAGAAGGGGACGGGTGGCTGGGGGGGGGTGGTTGTGGTGAAGGTTTGGGGCGCAAGGGGGGGGTACTTGATGAGAAACAGCTGCCCCAGGATGGAGGGGTCTGGCCTCTTTTTTTTTTTTTTTTAGGAGGGGGGTGTCTAGCCCTCACTTTGCAATTCTGAGGTGCTCAAGGCCACGGTTGTGTTGCAGGCCTGGGGGAAGTGAGAGTGCTTCGACTCGCCCCCATTTCATTCTGCCCATCAGAGTTGGAACAGACAGAGGCTTCCAGGTCAGACAGGCTCTGACCCCCGCAACCTCTGTCTCCTCACCAATGATGACAGATAAGACCACCACTTCCTTCTGTTAGCCAAGATAATCAGATCCCTTACTTATAGTGTGACACACAACTCCCTGTCGTCTCACTGCACACTTTCTCTCCGACGGACTCAGACTTCAGACATGCTCGTGCACATGAACTACATATCGCCTCGCTAATCGGATTCATTAAAAAAAATAAAAAACAAACCACGTCTTGCCTTTTCGAAAATCAGCAAATTAGCAGCAAGCATTGTCTCACAACAGGAAAGATGACGAAACTTGGCAGAATGAGTTCTCCTGACAGCTTGAGTTTAACAGAGCTTGGCAGCGCCCTTGTATGATGGCAGGTCAGAGGGGGATCGTGTTGCACTTGTAGGAGCCCTTCCATGAAAACACCTTCTCACTAGCCGTGCAGAGTGCACGCATTTAACATTCAGCAGGCGAGGCCCTGGTTAGTCCATTAATAGCACCTGGACTTGGGGCTAAGGGCTCCATCCAGACGGGGGGGTGGGGGGGGGGTCTGGGGCACAGGAGAAGCCTGTAGAGAGAGGAGGAGAGAGGAAGAGAGGGTTCTGACTCACCAGTATAGACAAATCTCCCAGGGGCACCTTTGCAGAACTGCTTGGACTTGTAGGACAGCGTGACTTCCACAACACCGGGGATGTGCCGGGGTGGAGTCTGGACGCGGATGGCGTGGGGAGTTATGAGCTGGATTACGGAGGGAGAGAAGAGAAATAATGAGCATATGCTGTTACTGATGTTGGCATAAAAGTTTGTCTTTGTGGTTTTGGACAGTTCCTTGAATTTCTAATTTTCGGACTGTATTTGAGTCGGATCTATAACATAGACAGTCTACCTCGCTCCATACAAGCATGGTGCCGAACACGACTTGTAGGCCATCAAAGAAGTTGTCTCCTATGATGATGACAGTGGCTCCTCCAGTGGTCCATCCCTCGCTGGGGCTGATAGCCTTGATGCACGGGGTGGCTGCTTATCCAAGACAAAGAAAAGAGCAAATTCAGCACCTAGTCTTCAGCATTGGGGCCCATGTCTCTCTCCACACAGACACATTACTGCATCACCTTTACATTCAGCCTTCCATGTCTCTCTCACAAAGACATATCATGGAAATTGCCCCCCCTGGAAAAAAAAAATGATGGATTTGTCCTTTAAGGCACGAGAATCAAAATCATTTATCAGCGCGCTGGAGTGGTGTAGTTAAGCAGACCCTTCAAATGGTCCACTTCACAAAGGCTAAACGCTGGGCTCGCCAAGAAAATGATTTGATGGAGCAAATTATGTGTCAGGGCAAATGTAGCTATCAGAATTGATTAAGCATGCGGCCGCTTGTACAGTGAAATTTCAAAGTTGAACACATCTTAAATGAGTCAAGAATACACGGCCGTTAAAGTGGAAATGACAAGCTCAAGCTTTGCTTGTTCATGTTATTTCATTACCTTTGTTCTGCATATGCAGTGGTACAGTGCGGGCACACTGACTGTAGTCTCAGGTTTCATAACGTGAAATGCACTCATGAATTATTCAGATTGAGTTTTTTCCTCTCTTTTTTTCTTCCCTCTTTCTTTTTTGTGATCGATTCAATCCATTTCATATTGTTTATTACAATGCTTTTCATCTGGCATGACTTCTGCTACCTTGCTCTGCCATTCATCAACAGTCTGGGTTGTTATTATAATCTAATTTGAGTGATCTGGTGCCTCACATTCACTGTCATTTGATGCATTACCTTAATATGGTGTTCAGCACAACACCGTGTTTACAACAGAAATAGCATGACAGCGAGCCATAAAATAGCAATATCAAATTTAATCTATTTCCATCAATATCTTTTAATACACTATGAATTGTGCATGTTTTTCCGGCTCCTGAAAACGTGAGCAACTATTTCAGCAAGTTCCCTTTTACCTCACAAGCTCAGTTCTAAACCTCTATTATCCTTTTCCATCCAGTAAGTAAATCACAGTGGGCCATTGTTGTATGAATCACCTCAGACAAGACATCTCCCTTTGTTTGCCTTGCTGTTGGGTCTGTTCAGGTCATGTTTGCTCTCTCTCCCTGCCCATAAAGTGCACACACACACACACACGCACGCACACACACTGGTACTACAGGGAATCTGACTTTAACAGGCGCTGTTGACTTCATGCTAATCACCTCGTACAGATTTTCATTTGTGAGGCCTGGAGGAGTGACATTTGCTTTCCTTAATTGCGAAGCGGAGCGTCTGAAAGAGGACCAACCCTCTATGGGCATGCTGGGCCCCCTCTAAGGGCCTGACCTTCATCAGTGCGGACGATTACAGCAAATAATTCACCCTTCAAAATTACTGTAAACAAATTGACTTTGGGGATGAGAGAAGGGGTGGGGGGGGTTGCAGGAAGGAGGAGGAGGCAAAAAGTGGGCCTGATGGTGACGGCGACTGTTGGGGGGCAGCTGCGGCCTGAAACCTACAACATGCATCCACAATGATGCACGCATACACGCACGCACACACACACCACTTCGGAAATCCCAGTGCCCCCTCCCACACAGAACGACCCATGGAGAGGCAGCAACTGAGGCCCTAAGCCGTCCACCCTTCTGCCTCAAAAATTTGCATATGTCTCAATGCACAGACAGAGAGGGGAGCATGTGCTGAATGGGGACCGTGGCGAAGTGGATTACACAGTCAGCGCAGGCGATCTGATGACAGACACGCACAATGCTCCCTCAGCAGATGATAGGCATCATGAGGAGTGGGCGGATGAGGATGCAAAGAGTCGGCCTCCTGGTTCTGTTGAGCGTTGCATTGCTACGTCTTTGCAAACTTTTGTTTACTAAGCGAAAAAAGTCAAATGATTTGAATGTGTATGTCAAGTCCTTTATTTTTTTTTTGTACGGACTTGTGACTGTTATCTATACGTTTGTGCGCGTGGATTTTATTTCTTGTCTTGGCCTATTACGCTGTGTCATCTGTGCAGCCGATCTGCCCCGATCTTTTTTTTCCTCTCCGTTTGGGGGTTAGTAGTAGAGGATGTCAAAACGGATCCGAGATCTGAGCAGAGGAGGTCGCAGCTCTAGTATTGTGACACTCAAACAGGTCTGATGTGGCCCTGCGAAGCCGTCCTTTGTTCTGCCTGCTGAAATGTGTTGTAATTGTGCTGTGGGATGTCCAGATGGTCGGTTGATAGTGCAGCTGATGGGATTATACCTTTTACCTCTCCCTGGGCCATCTGTTCCCTTTGACTCTCTCTCTCTCTCTCTCTCAACCTCTCTCTCTCCCTCTCTCTGACTCTCTCCCACCCTCAACCTCTCTCACTCACTCTCTCTCCTTCTCGCTCTCCTCTCCTCCTCTCCTTTTCCCCCCTTCTTTTCTCCCTCTCTTTCTTCCTCTTAGGCCCAGCAGTCTGGATTCACTTGTCTTTATTGCATAAACCCTAACAGCATTACAGCCACTTGGCATGCAAATGAGGCAGGCGCTGCAGGCTCTATGCTGAGTCTCCTATATTGTCTGGGGCTCTATAATGGTGGAACTGAGCTAAGGAACGTGCGTGTGCGTGTGTGTGTGTGTGTGTGTGTGTGTGTGAGTGAGAGGAAAGGAGAGAGATAGATTTTGTATGTGTGTTGGTGCGGCGCTGTGTGTGTCCGTTATGGGTGTGTGTGTGTGTTGAGGGGTGGGGGGGTGGGGGTGATGCTGTGTGTGAAAGACTCGACTATTTGTGAGCATGTTTATGCACCTTTGAGCCTGAATCTATACATGCTTGAGTGACAGGCAGCCACAAAGCACATTCGTGTCTGAATGCATAATATGCTTGTTGTGTGACAGTCCACACAAGTGAACAAAAATGTCACATGGTGGGATTCGGTCTGTCATCCGCAGGCTATCTCACCGCTGCGCCAACAGGGGGCAGCACGTCTTGATCAATGCGAGGCTGCAAGTGCAGGGTAAGCTGAGAGGAAGGATGATGCCTCGCTCTCTCAGCCACACAGTCAGTCAGTCAGCCGCATATCTCAGGCTCCTCGCTCAGTCAACTACTGAGGAAGAATGTGTTGCTAATTTAAAGCACGCCGTCTGCCTGCTGTCGTCAGAGCCCCGTGGAAGTCGAGGCTGGAATTACGTTTTGTGATCAGGTCCCCTCTTCTCATGTCACACCTCTGTTTATTAAAGGTGAAGCAAACAAAGCGCGTGATTGTTGCTGATGCATGTTAAATTAGTTTGTTATGGTGCAGGGGCTGGGGGGGGATGTTAGTTGTGAAGTGGAGGGAAGGTGTATTAAAGTTATTAGACAAAGACATGTTCAACTGGGCGGTTGACAATAGCTTCTTCTCTTGCTTTACGGGGCGTCACTCTGCCGCCTTGAAGAGTGTGGTGAAGAGAGGAAGAAAAGGATGGGTTGGGGGTAACCTGTAAAGAACACAAGCGCACACGCATACACACCCAGACACACACGCACGCACACACGTATACACAAAACACTGGAGGTCTCATGGGAGTGGGGGAACATGGAGGCGAGGGCTCAACCTCTTTAATTGCTCTCCTCATTAAGAAACTGGTTGCTAGGCGATCCACACCTATCGTGTCATAAACGTGAAACACACAAACAGAACGTCAGCGAACATAATGACTTTGGTGCTCCGGGCAGGACTTTAATTATTTGATTTTGTTCTCCAGTAGAGGAGTCATTAATAAAGACAAAAACAAATAGATTAGCTTTTCCCCCACCAGGACTGGAGAGCACTGAGATATATTAATTGTCTAGTCTTTTTTTTTTTTTTAATTTTTTTATTAGTCGTTGTTGTATTAAACATTACATTTGCTTTTGGTGATAGAACCATTAATGCCCATTAATGTGTAGAGCAGCTTGTTTTAGTCAGTGGTGTATATAAACTGTTTGCCCAGCCATAATTGGCTCTTGAAATCTGAAGATAAGCAATTTGCACAATTGGCCCAAGTCAGTTTGCTGCTTTTTCTTTTTTTTTTTCTTACAATCTTTCAGCTGTGTGTGCGCTCCCATCTGCGACTGGAGACCATAAGGGTCATAAGGTTATGTTTAGTGCATTTTACTTTTTGGATTTCCCATGGTTTGGTGGTCCTTCTTTTCTCTCTTTTTGGCTGAGCAGGTAATCAGTCTATCATATGGAATCAGTTGGAGGAAAAACAGTAAGTTCTGTTTTTCTCATAGCACCCCCCCCTCCACTTACACACACCCCCCCCTCCACCTACACACACACACACACGCACTATCAACCCACCCACCTCCACCCCCCTCCCTTTCGCTCGTTCTCCTTCCTCCCCCTGTTTCAGCTCTCTCACAGCTAAATCTGCAGAGCCCAATGACAGGAAATTGACCTCACAGCCAAATTCTTAAGCAATTTGATCATGTTTCACATAGGCTTTTAGGACAAATGTAGGTGCATTAGGAGACTGGAAGTAGTATAACATTTTTAAATCATGAATTAGCCCCGAGGATTGTCGTCATCATTAGTGATATAGAAATGATAAACACACTTGGTATTCCATACTGTTTCCATTCAAGAAAAGGCAGTAAGTATGAGAGAGCCAAAAAGCAACGAAAAAAGTCAACACGAAAGGGATGGAGGGACGAAAGGTTCTAGAAGCAGCTATGGCAGGTGTGTGCTTTGGGAAATGGTGAGGATGTCTAAAAGGAACTAAGAGAAAAAAAGAGCGTAGCAAATTATAAGATGTAAAAATGTGCCTACCATTCTCCAGATAAGGAGGCGTACCTTCTGAAGGGTCGAGTCTGCGAGCCCTTCGCCCATGCTTGGAATTGTTGTGTACGAACATGTTGTCAGAGACAGCCAAGACATGGCCGTCCACATTGACGGTCGTCGATACGACAACCTGCAAGAGGAGTAAACGTGAGACATGAAATGAAGCCTGTCGGTCAAATAAAAAAACGAAACAAATATAGTTTTCCAAGTCTTTTTTTTTGTTGTTGGGATACAGCACATATGATCCTTGAATTCCATAGTGATTCTGTAGGTGCAGACACATGCCTGCGTGCTATCGATTGCTATTGTCAACCCTCGTGAAGTGGTTGTTGTCTTTGGACATATCATGTTACAGTAACCCTGCTTCTCGTCCGTTTTGTCTTTGCTTTTTAGTGTCTTGCATTTGTGTACAGCTAATTGACTTTTCAATCACTAAAATACCATTTCCGTTTACCCACTCCACCAACTGTCATCATAGCTGAAGCTCAGAATTATTGATCAGCTGCTCCATCTATTTGAGGACGGAAGGCCTCCCTTTTAAAGTATTACTGGAGTCATTACCAATTGAGCCGTATTCCATCCCATCACTCAACAAACATTTTACTAGGATCCGATTCCAAGCCACACTCCATATTCCATAATGCTTATTTTTGTTGTTGTTTTTGCGATACCACATCTCCAAACAGTGAATCGCATGTGAATGGCCGAAGTGTTTCAGAGCCGGAAACAGAGAGCCCCTCTCAGGTTTGCTTCGCCGGTAAGTGACCTCGGTGTAGCAGTGGAATTTAGGGGGGCGCTTTTTTTGGTTAGTTTGGGAAGGGTGGGGGTGCAGGGGGAGGAGGGCAGAGGAGGGGAAGTGAAAGAGCTCCATTCTTGTGAGCAGGTTCAGAGCTGGGCCAAGCTGAGGATGATGGATTGGGCCCTCTCTGGCCTCCAGCTGGTTTTGGGGGGTAATAAGTGGAGTGGAAGGCATGCAGAATACACAGCTTTGGCCGGAGAAACACCTATGGTGGAGCATCTGGGAAATCAATTTAGGAAAAAATGGCGTACTAACTGTTGGGCTGGAGACAAAAAGGAAAAAATCAAATCTGGTTGTTTTAGGTTTAGTTTGAACAACATGTTTCTCACAAAGTAAGATGCTACAACTTCGTTCTCGCATTCCTTTTGACACATAGGACTGAGGGGTGAAAGCCCCTTAAACACCTGGCTGTCATGCATCAGTCCACATTCACCCTGAGGGAAGATGTGAGGAGGCAGGGGAGGTCTGATGGCGGTGACATCAGGAGGGGACACCCTGTCTTGTCTGTTTCATGTCTGGGCTTCCTCCTGGAGGATGCTGGCTTGTGTGTCTATCACGGAGCAGTGCTGTCATTGACAGGTCCTCTCCTGTAGTTTGTCAGTATCCTGATCGGACAAATCACACTAAACTCTCACTCTCTCACCTTGACCTAGCGGGCTGCTTGTGGTGAAAGTGTCCTGGTAGGATGGATGGATGGTTGGATAAATGGATTAGCGAGGGGGGTCAATAATTTCAAGGCTCAACTACTTGACACATTAGAAGGGAGAGGGTTAAAGAAGCAGTAAAGGCGCTCAACGGTCATGTCCTTTCAGTGTAAATCGCTGCTTTTTTTGCGAGGCCGGCAGTAATGATGGTTTTCAGATGGTTTAAGACGGTCATATAAAGAAACGCATGTGTGACTTTAAGTGTATGCATATGTGGGTAAGAATGAGAGGGGGAATATGGACAAAGCAAATATATGTGCTCCTAGCGTGTGTGTGCATGCATCCATATGTGCGTGTGCCTGCGCATATGTGTGTATAAAAAGGTATGCGTTTCCGCTGCCAGACACATTCTGAGTAAACACTGTTGTTACATGTGGTTGGATCGTCCTCCCCTCTGCGCGGAGGCTCAGAAAGCTGTCAGGAACACAATTGATGGCACTCTTAAATCCTATATCCTTATTTGTGTCAGCTGGTACTCCCTAATAAATATTCTGTCCAGAGCTCACAGGACACAAAATCCCTCACTCTCCCTTTCCCTGGTTTTTGCCTCCTTCAGTGCCAATAATAGAAGTGTATACATATGTGAATCCATGTCCGTGCAGCTGTGCATTTATGCACCTGTATGTGTGTGTGTGTGTGTGTGCATGTCTTTCTGCAGAAAAGAGAGAGTGAAAGGCAGAGATGGACACGGCGTTATGTGTTAAACAGATTTCAGTCACCTGGAATCTGCGCATGTCTCGAGGATTCCCCGCATTCTTCAGACAGTTCTGATTGCACTTGAGAAAGAACTTTAGGAAGAATCTGAAAGAGAGCACAAAACAGAAAAAGGGAAAACTGTTAATTATACCTCCAGATCTTAATTTCATTCAGTCAAATTGCAAGTGATAGACAATTGAAATAAGGTTCCTCAAACACGCCCACATCCGATCCGTTCATGCAGTCAGTCAGAAACTAATGTGACGTGACGCGGTCTCAGTCAGGGAAGTAGCTGTATTTAATATTCCTTCAAAATCGAGAGCATCAGTCTCTTTGTCATCTCATCCCCTCACCTGAGTTCATGGGTCTTTCCCAACACCCATCTGCCACTAACATACAGGAAGTCACTTGATATTCCACCCACCTCTTTAATCCCAGGACACCCCCTGTGCAATTAAAGTTCTCCTGTTCAATAGGGAAGCAAATGAGGCCCACCTGTGACCAGGTCTTGTTTGAAGAGCATCAGGGATAAAGGACCTAACAAGGTGAGAGCGCGCCACAAAACTTATAGTCCTGTCAGGCAATTAGGCGGACACTCCTGGGACCACCGTATGCCACACGCACACACACACACACACTGACACACACGCATAACGTGTACACACACCCATGCACTTGTGGGTGGGTGAGGCAATTATGCCACAAATTACAACCTGGCTAATCGTCTCTGAACAAATGTCACGTCTGAGTGAGATCTGGGCTTGGTTAGTCCGTAAGCTGCCTTTCTCTGCCGCGTTCTCGCCGGGTCTCGCTAAATTTACAGATAACGCCTCTGGACTGAGGGTCGTGCATATGTCTCACAGACATAAAATAGACGAAGAGAGGGAGATTAACAACAAGGCCAAAAAGAAAAATCGTCTCAGATGTTGCCCATTGTGTAAAATCTTACACAACCACCCAGAATAAACAATGAAATTGACTTGTTGTTTCTGCAAATTCTCCCCACAGAATAATGACTGATTGTGCCTTTGCGTTGTCTGATTCATTATGAACACCAATGCCGTGATATTTATTTCTCATCACATTGCACTTGCATTACTATATGCAATAGTGCGGTTTCCATTGTAATACGAACTTGGCTCACTGAATCACAGCGGCTCATTGGATTACCATAGATTGCACCATAGATTGCATGGCCATTTCATTCAGCTAAATACAGTGGCTTGTGTGGCCTGTGAGGACGCTTTCACAACACTTAAGACTTCTCGTTTGCCCAGTGGGATCCTGGCCAGGCCATAAATCAGAGTCTGAAATGACCCCTCTAACCCTGGCCACATTAACACATGCACTGGTCATTTAGAAGCGTTCTTCGATAGACTCCTATACGTCGTGCTACACTGAGGGCCCAGGAGGGAAAGAAGAGGTGAGAAAATATTTTCACTCCACATCCAAGGAGCTTTGGCGTGGACATCAATAAAAGGCGTTTTAACCCATGCCAGAATGCTGATTGCCTGTCAGTGTGTGGTGAGGCCATAAAAAAACCTGACTTGTCATTAGTGCATTTCGCTTGATTGTGTTCACTGTGTTTTCGGGTTGCATCTGTTGGCTGATCATCAAAATGACCATTATGTACTCTAATTCCCTGACCCTGTTTTTATTTCCCCAAAGAGTCATAATGTAGAGCAGCAGACATCTGCGGAAAGCAGACCTGAAATACGACTTTTATTTGTCTGTCGCCTCTCATACAGATTGGGTAAGGCCCGGCGTGTGCGTGCACGGATGCAAACGCACACGCGAGTGAGCTTGCGTGTGCGTACATGCATCACCTATTGGTAGACAATTTACTGTATGTCAAAGCGAGAGATAGAATACATTTCCCAGGCAATACATTGACTTCATAAAAGAAGCACATTACTTCCAGAGTTACTCTTGTCTCTTTTCTTCGATACTTTAACGCTTTTACATACTGTTCCTGTTACAGCGAAACCAGAAGTTACGAAACAATAAACACAAGAAACAGAGTGCCCACGCTATCATAAAGTAGCTCCTTTATGTTTACTGTTATGAAAGCAATTAAGCACAGTTTCTCTGCTAAAAAGATAAGCTTAATTTTCATAGTCCGCAGCAGTGGCAGTGCTACAGCATCCATTACATTTGAGTTGGTTAAGATTCTCCATGAGCACAGTGCAAATTGGTCCTTGGTGGAAAGGAGAGCAATTAAGACGAGGCCCCTCTCTCTCTGTTTTACTTCTTAAATATCTACAGAAGTTTGTGCTGGTGTTTTGGCACGCACGGAGACAAAAGGAGGTTGTTTAATTGTTTTTTAATGGGATATCAAGTCGTCGCTGCCATTAGATGTTGGCAATGGAGGGCAAAGGGGGATAGAGAGAAAGAATGAACTGCAATTAGGTTTGATTAAAGCTATCCTTCTCAATAATCAGCTGTTCTGACAGGACAGGGGGACCCTGGTGGCCGCTGAGATGGAGGAAGGTGTTGAGTGATATTAAGGCCAATGAAGGGGATATTAACATGGCTAATTAAAGCTCTTCCAAAGCCGGGAGAGGAGGCTCTCAGTGGACCGCACTGGATGAAATAATCGGCCAAGGCAGCTATCAGTTGGAGAGAGAGAGAAAGGGAGTGCGGGAAGGGGTGGGGTGTAGTCCATCTGAGGGAATGGGGGAGTAGAGGAAGGGATAGTCGGAGGCGCACAGGAAAACTATGAAGTGTGAAGAAAGACAAAGAGGAAGACATCGACAGGCATATAGAGACAGACTTCCAGGGCAGCCGCGGAAGCTCATTTTGACATCAACTCCTTCTGTCTGCATGCCCCAAGTCTGCCAGTATAACTAAG
Source organism: Trinectes maculatus (assembly GCA_016785345.1). Classification (NCBI taxonomy): domain Eukaryota; kingdom Metazoa; phylum Chordata; class Actinopteri; order Pleuronectiformes; family Achiridae; genus Trinectes; species Trinectes maculatus. Next base: position 548,784 of record JAFBJQ010000588.1, on the reverse strand, counting down.
ACCTGACATCGGCTTTTATCTCCGACAGCTCGTCATACAGGTCCACAAATCAACGTTAAAACAATCCTGCTCATGCCTCAGTCTATGGCAATTAATACGATTCTCCTGTAGTACCTCCATGCTCGCCCACTGCCGAAGCTACTAATCATGCCATAATGATTTCTCTCCCTCTGGTCAAAGGGGAAATAGATTGTCTCTTTAGTAATGCAGCAGGCTCTGCGCCTTCCACTCCCTGGCTTCACAGACCCGGTAATTGAGGAGAAAAAGGCCGACTTTGGCACTTTGACTGATTTGAGGGCTGCTAGACCCTCTTATCTTTACTCTGATCATTTTAGGCTGACACTCAAAGGAAGACCCATCGCCCTAATTCTAGCTCACCCTCTCCCATCATCAAACAGACAGGGAATAAAAAAAAAGGAGAGAGAGAGGGGGGAAAAAAAACAAACAGACGAGGTGAGGAAGGCCTTCTCTCATTTAAATGGCCAACCTAATTGCCGGGTTGATGTCACTCATGCATAAATGTCCATCTCTTTGATTTGAGTGAAGAGGGCAAATAAGGATAATGTTGTATTATTAAGAAGGCTTCATGGGCACTGGAGGCTAGCTGTCCTGTCAGTCTCATTCTCTTTCCTCTTCAGACTTTTATCGTTTTTAATGACCTCTAAGAAATGGACACCTGAGCTATTTGAAATTATTTTCACTTGCTGGATTCTCAAATTTCCTCCGTGAAAGTATACATTTTTCCCTTAAGAGTAACACCTTGTACGTATTGTACAAAAGAGCCTCCCAACATTGGTTTAGGCTGTTACACAATACACTGACAGATGGCCACAGTGTCTGTAAGAGTCAGGTATTGACAACTCTAAGCTCCTGATTGGTGCCCCGGCACTAATGACTAGCATGCAGTGTCCACAGCCGGCAGCCATGACAGTGAGGTCATCCGTTGCAGAGCGGTGAATATCGATCACCATCCAGCTCCAGCCCATCAGGCCCCAGCTGCCTCCCAGACTCAATGGGCCCCTGTTATAGGAGCCCTGTAAGAAACGGCTCCCAACACCAGACTACAATCTGCTGACACCAGATCTCTACGCTGAGATAGTAGAACACGGGTCAATAGCGTATCGGATTTCCAAAACGCCAGGGTCTTAATGTCAAGCCTCCTGCCTTTCCTACCTACTGCTCCAGTTATTAGGCACTCCACTGAACTGCATTCAGATCCCTGTTGTGACAAGACGGAGCAGGTAAAACGAGAAATAGAGACACTTATAGATCTTAATCTTCCCGAACACTTATTTATGCAACCGAGTGGGCTCGGATATATATGCCAGTTAAGTCCCCGGGAGGCCCGAGCCAAGCTGCACGGCCATTTCTGTCGTATTCTGGTTCACCGCTGTCTTCTCTCGTCAAGCAGAGCTGTTTTTCTCGCCTTAGCTGAAGTAAACCACAGCACATTAACAATATTTGCTCTACCCCTGTACAAGCACCGAGGGACCAGACCCACAGATCCTATCACTTCTTTATCAGGGAACAAGTGCCTCACTATCCAACCTTATTGGGTTTGGGAGATTAACCCCTTCCACTCACGGGCGTCTGCCCATTTCCTCCGAGAGCTGCACAACAGATGTCACTGTGATTATTATTGTTCGACATCAAATATCCCAACTACATGTCTGGGAGAATTTATTGAGTATTTCCAAGGCCTATATTTTGTTTTTATTTCTTTATTTTTCCAGCCGCTATTGTCAGTTCATTTTGTTGTTTCATATTTCATATTTTTGTTAGCAGTGTGTGTGTGTGTGTGTGTGTGTGTGTGTGTTGCGGTAGTGTCACAAATAATTCATGTGCTTCCTCTGCACCCTAAGATGTAGCTGTGTCCCTCCATTCATCCCTCTTTACCCTCTCCTCCACCATCCCCCTTTCTCTCTAATGGGCAGAGTGGCATTGACATTATTTCACTTGAGGATCCCTCACTCTGTCAATCCCTCTTCATTTACTCCATGGCTACAGGACTCATTATGGTATCTCTTCCTCCTTCTCGCTCTCTTCCACTCTCACTCGTTCTCCTCTCTCTCTCTCTCTCTCCCACTCTCTGTCTCTCTCTCTTTCCCTCACCGGACACTGTTAGTTTCTTACTTAAGAGAATCGCTCGTCTTCACAAATGGTTCCACGTCAAACCCACTCCCAGCTAGCCCCCACTGATTCCCTTCAGGCTTTGGCACAGGTTTACTGTAACAGATTAGACGAAGACTCCGAGCTCCTGCTAACTATCCATCACTTGCTAACAGTGGACTAAGGCTGTATGCTTTATGCAGCTTTTAGCTCCAATCCGCCACATACTGCATGTTTAGCCCCAAGCTTTCTCTCTGCCTCTCCCTTCCCCTCACATCCAGATACTGCTGAGGCTGTGTACTGTTGCACGCTGTTCTTTGTTTTACTCTGAATACGGCTTTTTCGCTACCAGGACTTTGAATGCAATATAATAAGACACAAAGCATAAATAATTCTGCGTTGTTTTGTCTCGCGCAACCCTGTTGTAAAAACGCATTTAACACCGGTTGCCGCTTAGAGCGCCAGCGTCGTCTGCGTCCAAACCGAAGTTCATAAATATTATTGAATCATCACCAGCGCCATAAAACTCAAATGATGATGATTGCTAATAATGGCTATGACAGTCTCAGCGATGTCAGTCATGAGACTGCTGACATTACAATACAGTTCTCGGGAATATTTCCTCTGCTCACCAGCTGGACGGCAGAGGGGCATCTGCAGGTTGTTTTTGCGCAGGAGAAATATGGTGCTTTGATTACTGGTCAGCATTGGAGCTTGGGGCCTTGAGGAAATACCAGTCAGCACCTCCCTGCACGAGTGAGATGGAAGATAAGCATATGTCGGAGTAACGGGCCCGTGTGAATAGTTGTATTTAGGGTGTTGGACGTGTGGCTCTGGAAGGCCCCAGAGCCAGTCTACAATGAGAGCCATACAGCGCTGTCTCACTCCCGTGGCACCTTGGAGTGATCAGATCCAGGCAAGACGCGAAGGAACGCAGCTGTACAGGGAAGGCCAGCAGGGGGGCTTTGACTGTTTACCGACAGCCATGCTGGATCCAGCATGGCCGGTGGGGGCTTATTTGCATATGTGTGTGTGTATGTTACATATAGGTCGGTGAGTCAGTCAATGGTTCTTGCTGTCTGTCCATGCATGCTGGAATGTCCGCGAGTGTATCCCTACATCATATTATTACTAATGTATAATACATACATCTAAAGTGGCTGTCAGGACTGGTCAGTCATCATAAAACATGAGGCAGCCACTCTGACATGGCCGCCACATTAACGTGTTCTCAGAAGAGGTGGGGGGGAAAAAAACACCCACCGTGGACTGTCATGTAGGCAGGGGGGGATAGAGACAGAAAGACAGAGCGCAGGTCGGTGCTTAAAGCTAACAGGTAACCTTTCTGTGCACCTAGGACAAAGGCAGGGGGAAAAAGAAAATGTCAAATTAAGAGAGGCCAGGCAGAGAGACGTGGCTGCCATATTTGTGTGAAAGCCCAGTGCTGTTGGCAGCAGAGATGGCTGCTTTCTGATTCATCTGGGGCCGTATGGCAAAGCTTTGTCAGTCTGTGCGAGGTATAAATAATTCAGGGTGAGAGATGGCAATTACAGGGCCCTGCACAACCAAAATGAATATTTTATAAGGACTAAAACTGCCCTGGAATGAATCACACACATGGAGTCACACACACACACACACACACACACACACATACACACACTTACACGCACACATGCGCACACAGGCATAAGTGAATGCGTGCACACACAATCGTAGGCGCACACACACGTACAAGGTAGCACATATGAACCCTTAGCATTGGTGTAGTATTGTTGACAATAGGACTATTATATAAACCTCTGTATTGTGGGTTAATAATTTTTAATATGCTTGCGTGTGCAGTTTCTCACAATATTTAGTGAAAGGGTTAGGTGAGCGTGTGGGATTTCATGTTCTGTCTTTGTGGTGTATTTAATATGGCAAACAACTAGATCTGCGTACAATCTTATTAAACCATCACGTTAACAATGTGAAATCCATCAGCAAAAAAAAAAAAAAATTAATTTAAGCAAAAAAAGCTTAATATAGAAAATATTTTCACAAAAAGCACTCTCCAGAGACTTTGGACCTTTACATGTGACCCTGTAAATATGGTCTTTGTGTGTGAGTGGGGAGGAAGGGGGGGCGGGGGGGGGTAAATGCTAATGGGAAAAGATTAAACCCAAAAGCCGCCTGGAGCATTTACCTCTAAAGGGTTTTGTCTGTCAGGTTTCCTGCAAAACTCTGTCTTTATAATTCTGAGACAAAAAATAACATTGTTCCCAAGTCCTGAGGAGCGCTGCGGCTTGGTTGAATGGCCATTGTGTGGACCAAGCTAATGATACCTTAGCTTTTGTGAGCGGGAGGCCAGGTAGGTCTGTGACATCAGCGCCACACAAGTGCTCCTCTGTCCGGATGTTTAGGGAAGGATTTCGCCCCTGGTGGGAAACGGGTATGGAGAATAAACAGGTCCTGTTTTTGTACCAGCTTTTTTTTGAACCCCTCTGCCACAGGAAAAAAAAAAACAAAACGCATCCAAAATAGCTGCTTTATTTTAAACAATTACCATTATGTGATTATAATATTAAATATTAGTGTATCTGAAAAGGACCGCTTCAACAGAGACTGACGTTGTTTTTTTTCCCCCCCACGCTCCGCTTTTTTTTTTTATTTCCGCGGGAGTGTAGGTGTTTTATTTGTCAGTCCAAAGGGAAGATGGCAACCCTCTGAGGGAGGAGAGACCCCAAGCATGAAGACACAGATCGCATGTGTTGGAAAAAGTGACAGCAAGGCAAATGCTAAGAGAAAGCTGCTTCCTTGCCGGAGCGCGCACTGTTAGCGATACGGCTAGCTGTTGTGAAGGCAGCTGACAAACCCATAGCGTGGCATGTCTCGCCCCGTTTGTGCGTTTTCAAAGAGTGTGATTTGCAAATAACATGAGTCTCTGGGCATAGACTGGGCATGTAAGTACGGTGAATAAAGCCCCCCTGCTCTGCTGAGGGAAACCCTTACTTGTCAGCTCAGTTCTTTGTCAGGAACCTGACAGATAAATAGACAGTGTTTTGCCGCTCGCTCCTCCTGCCTTATGTACACAGACGCGTGTGTCTGCCTCCACATACAGGTTGACTTGCTTTAGGGGAGGAATTTGTTGAAAGACACCCCGCCGCTTCTCAGGGCAATGACTGAAAATATTGTGGGCCACTTCAGACAGCCTCAAACAACAAACAATGGGGGTTGATGTGTAACCAGATAAAGCGCAGATCGAATAGCCGGGTCTAAGCACCACTACAGGGCTTATTTTTCATGCAAATTACTACTAATGAGCTTCCTGAAATCTGACTAATTATATCAAAGTGATTTCTTTAATTAGTTTGTAATAATTTCTCACATAAACATCATAGTAAACAGATTACGCTATATAAAAATATCAATTTGTCACACTTTATATGAGACGCAAATGCAGCTGACGCTAATCTTGCCTCTCCAAAACGCCAGAGCAAACATTTATTGAAGAATTAAATATGTACTTGGGGAATGTTTGGCAGCAGTGGGGAAGCGCATCATATGTATGTATATCTGTAAATGGGTGCGCGTCTGTGAGTGTGTGTGTTATAAGTTGAACATATAAGAAAAAAAGGCACAGAATTAAAGAAAAAACATAATGTAGTAAGCTTAATGAGTTAAACATACAGTACATAATTGATGAGCGCGAGTCACGTTAATAATTCAGTGTTGTAATATAAAATACGATATAATTAAAAGTTATAAATTAGTGTACGACTATCTAACTCAAATAGAGCTACAGTTCCTTTAATCCGACATCAGCGATAAGAGCGCTGTCTGACTGGAGAACGCCTCACGTCAAATCCAAATACCTATTTGAAAAATAACAGACAACTTCACAAAAGATAAGACATTGCATTTATCTACCACTTTGCACCTCTTGTTAATCCAACATACCTCAAACCCCTAAAGAGTAAAAATATCTAATATACTACCAGTCACATGAGAACTCATACTACTAGTGATTTTTTTTCTGATACCCTCAATCTGCACTGAGATGGATTAAACATTCAATTTGTTACTTGCCAGACTACCACCTAGGTTCACCACTTACCATACAAATGGAAAACACGCTAGTAATCTATTAGCCTGCCTGGCCTGACACTGTATTATGTTGTATTTGTATTATATTTACTTCAGGGAAATTACGATTCAAGTCATATTTATCTTCATGTGGAAATGTGTGTCTAAATGGAAATCACCTATAGTGTGAGGGTGGATGCAGAGCAATACTAATGTGATCCATGAACCGTGCGATTTAGTCACCCTCTATGGATGCACTATGGGCTGATTCTACATATCAAACATGCTCTCCCCCTGTTAAAGCCCATACCCAGAGCCCCCGATGCTGTTTGATAATTATTACGCTTACATTACAACACAAGACCTTGCCTGTGGAGCTGGAAGAGCCGCCCCCCCCGCCCCCCTTCCCAGTAAACACACGCAAACCCACGCGCACTCACGCACACTCTTTGTCACATACAGTAGTAAACAGCTTCCCAGTAAGCTGTTTGCACTTCACTGCCCGCTCTAGGAAATAAAAACAAAGAGTAAATTGGGGGTTTTGCGTCTGTGAATAAATAAGGTTGTTTTACTCACAGAATCCATTACCTTTTAAAACATGTGCCTAATGCGTTGAGCCTTTTCATTTTACAAACAAAGCCCAAATTAGGAATTAAACACTTTCGTATTTAGATAACGGCATTAGCTTTATGACATCAATGTGAAAAAGTTGGACACCATCCATATCGTTCCCATGCTTCCATTGTTACGGTAAATTGCAATATTAATCCTGGCTCAAACCGAGGTACTGTAGCTTTTATGCAGTACACTTGAATTATGCTATTGAAGTAATTGATAGTGATTCAGTCATTGAAGGTACTAATCCCATGATTCAGTTCATCTCTCTCAGTGCCATTTACCTCCAGATGTTTAGAGTTTGGGGTAATCAATAAAGAGGGAATAAAGATTGGCATTCACAATACTCCCCTTGACAAGCTCCAGCCGAATGTTTGTCAAGCAAATTAAACACACTTAGACTTTTCACCTGCTCCTACAACGACACCACATATGGCCGTGAAGTTAAAAATAAGAAACTGTGCATACATTACCATGCATAATGCACAACTCCCTCCATTTAATATGCAAATTTTGTAAAATATTACTGAATACCTTCTGTTCGGAATGAATAAATTTGAATTGCAATTAGAATAATCTTGTATAATTAATGAAAACTGTCAATTTTGGTTCCGAAGTAATTTGATTAGCATGTTGATAGGACACTTATCAAGTTCAGTAAACTGTTAGATTAAGAAGATGAAAAAAAAAGATTCTAAGGATATTTTTCTCAACGGCTCTGACATTTTCCCTTGGCATTGTAAACAAAGACAGTAGCTGGCAAACTTCCTGAATCGAGGGGCGAGAGAGGGAGGGTGGAGAAACAGAAAAAGAGGAATGGAGACGAGGACAGAGATAGAGAGCCTCTTGAGATAATCTGTGAATCTCAGTCCGCAGATGAAAAGGAGTCTATCGTCAAGGCTCCTGAGTGAGCTACTCATCTCTGCCCTCTGCTCTCCAGCTAAGCCCAACTTTATGGGATTTATCTCGTCAACCATTTGTAGTTTTCCCATCACATGATGAGTTAAAAACAGCACACAGTTTTTCTAAATGTTCCGGGGCTATAAATGTAGAGTTCTCAGCTGAAACTGATCCCGGGCTGCAATTCATCTGAGAGTAGCTATCTATTAGCGATCAACAAATTGATGTACGCCGTTGTTGTACTGTATAAAACAGAACCATCTGCACTGTCTACAGATGAACAGAGCTAGTGACCTCCTTTTCCCCTCTCTTTCTCTGCTCATTAGCTACCCTGAACCGCTTTCTCTCCTGCTTTCAGTTTTCAAACCCCCAAATGAGACCTAAATCGCTTGCAATACAGGTTAGCTTGAGGAACGAGGGGGGGTAAACATCTGTCGCACTAGGTACCCGCACGCAGCTCGGGGTATCTCCTGCGAGGAACTTTGGGGATGTTTAATTCATAAACGCTGTCATCCATGTAAACCTCCTGATTTCATAATGACTAACTCTTGGTGGTTTAATTAATTTAATAATGCCTTTCAGAAGCCATAAATGAAAGGGTCTCTGAAGTGGTGCATTAATTAGCCAGCGCCGATGCTAGCCCTGTCAGACTGGTGGCTGTCAAAAAGCGGGGCAAGGTGGAGGATGGGCACAGCTGCCATCCCGAGGTCAGAGGTCATGCCAATCATGCTCCTCGCCACACTTAATGACTCATAATCAGTGTCTCGTATACACGTGTGTTAGGGTCAACCTGTGGTCATGTCCATAATTCTCTCCCCTTGCTGGGCTACATGAAAACAACTAGGAGGGCAACAAGGTAGTTACATTTCTGGTAATAAGCTGTGGCGTGGCCACATTATGTTTCTACATGTATTTACATGGCAGCCACCTCTGAAAGTACAATCCATCAGAGCTTTGCCATCCCCTTTTCATTAGGTTGACGTGGTTACAGTCTACGTCCTTTGCTTTAATTATAACGTTATGGTGTCTTAGCCCACAAGGTTAAAACACAGGAAAGATCAAACTTCATTAAAAGTCTCGGCAACTCAACGCATGAACACACAAAATCATCACAGAACCAACCAGATAATATTCCAAAGTAACTCCATGCATCTCATAAGGAGGTTGTTTTCCTTTTTCATATTTCATAAATATGAACCGGGGAGGTTTGTGTCTGTGCCTGTCCATTTATTACCATAAAAATCAGCTGACTGAAGTATCTCACTATCTGTGGAAGCAATTAACTGTTTTGAGAGAATGCGTAATATGGGACTTTGTAATGGTATCATTTGGAGTCAAGGCACAGATGCGCCGTGCGGAGCCATACTGTAATTAGAGAGAAACGCTGTACAGGTTTTCCACTAATTAGCAAATTATGCTGAAAATAGCATCAAGCTAATTAACAGTTATTATGGCATTTTTGAAAGTATGACTTTAATTAGCAAAGTCCTGACGCAGGCAATTTCAAACTCGTCTCCTAGAAGATGAGGGAAAAAAAGAAAAAAAAAACATGGGGCATGATCAAGAAGATACCCAGATTATTATGATGCCATCAAAAACTAAAGGAAGGGGAGAGAAAAAAACAGGGGGGGCTGAGAGAGTGAGTGAGTGAGGGAGGGATGGAAGGAGGAGGAGGAGGAGGAGGACCGGGGGGATAAAGCTTTTGTGTGTTGTGTCTGAATCTCCATCCAAATGAGGGGACATGTGTGCTGTGCCACGTTGCCAAGAGGAGCCCTGAGCCGTGTGCCCAGTGTCAGGTGGCAGCGGCTCACCCCTCAGCTACCAGGCGAAGACGAGAGTGAGCTCAGCTGGTGCCCACAGCCACTCACTTATTCTACTCCGCTGCACATTAAAGGAGCCCTCAAGTGGAGCCAAGCAACGCCAGCCAGCCAACCTGACAACAACACTCCTCCTCCTCATTTCCAACACTTCCCCTTAGCACTTCCAGGGAGCCACCTTAAACCTAATAATGGTCCGTGTTGCAAATAAACCTGAAGAATGTTTTTGAGAGGGGGGAAAAAAAAACCCAAAACAAAAACAAAACCATAATTTTGGATGATGCTTTGCGGAATAATGGGTTGTTTGGAGAAATATTCATTAGCGTCACAATTGTTGATACGGATACGTGAGTGTTTGGGAGTTGTCTCGTGGAAAAATGTGTTTTGAAAGGCATCTGTGCGGAACCTTTTGAAGGGAGGAAGTGTCGCCAGTGGAAGTGGGGAAAAGAGTAAAAGACGAGTGGAAGAGATGGAGGAAGAGAGGAGAGAAGGAGAGGGGTGGACTGAAGGGTCTTTGAAGGCCCAGTGTGCGAGAGAGAACAGAAGTGTGCCTAGCCCCAGGCAGCCTACGGCTCAGGCCCATTAGCTAGACTGACCTTGCCCGCGCCTTTGTCTTTGTGCTCTCCTCCCGCTGCTTCCCCTTCTCAAGCATTCCCTTTTTGTTGTCTCCGAGCGAGATTGGGAAAGGGGCCATATCTTTCAGCTTTCTAAACCCCCCCCCCCCCCCCCCCCCCCCCCCCCCCCCCCCCCCCCCCCCCCCCCCCGCTGCTTCCCCTTCTCAAGCATTCCCTTTTTGTTGTCTCCGAGCGAGATTGGGAAAGGGGCCATATCTTTCAGCTTTCTAAACCCCCCCCCCCTCCCCCCATACCGCTCCAACACCCCAACACCGCCACCCCACCCCAACACACACCCCCCACGCCTCGCCTGGAGCTTGTGCCTCAGAGGGTTCAGCGCAGTGACACCCCTAGCCGGTGGCCACCTCTGCCCCGACGAGAACTTGGCTGGAGCGGTCAGTGCCCCTGAAGACCCCCAAAGAAAATGCAACATATCAGGGAGCCCAAATCATGGCGCTGCAGGCCTTGCATACATGCACCCACTCTGGGCAGCCTGCCTCTTTATTGCCTGCCTCTCATTTGAGAGGATGGAGCCTGGCTGCCAAGTTTTGACACCGCCACATATGGCCTCCTCCATCAATCGGACTAATCAAGCATCAAGGGGAGGCAGGACCAGCTTAATTGCCAGCCAGATATAGCTGCTCTCACTTGACGTGCAACCTGAAATAGAAACAGGTCTGAGGAGACATGACAGAAGATAAATGAATACGGCCATTGTTCTAATAATTGTATCAAAATACACTTCTTTGTAGCTATCCCTCATCCGCACACTCCGGGCAACTAGCAGCTCGTGCAATAGATGATCTTGTTTCAGCAGGACAAATCAACATCATTGCAAATATTGCCTTAATATAGCATCATCTTCTCATTAAAACATGGAATATGTTCACATTTGTAATTTTTGGTACCTCGGGTTAGAGAAGTGTACAGTAAGTTGTAAGGGAGTTTTTTTTTTTTCTCCCCGTGCAGGCTGCAGTGTTCTGCTCCTCCAGAGTCCTTGAGGCGTTCTGTCTGCCTCTGCTTGCCTCTCTCAACTTCCTGTTTCCCTGCACCCCCCACTGGGGTAGCAGCCATGGAATAACTTAGCACATGGAATGAGCAGGAGAGATCAACAGCGGTGATCCATTCATCTTGAGTTTCTCCTGTCACTCTCTCTTTCCGTTTGTAAACACTGAGGGTCTGCGGTCAGAATGGCCTTTTGTCCACTGTGTTTTTCTGCGTCCCTCTCTTATTCACTTCAAAGGTAACAAGTGACAGATGTCTGTCTTCTCTGCGGTCTTAAACGCCGAGGCTCAGCGATAGCATCTGGGCTGAATGTCAAACTGTGAATCTTTCCGAAGAATGTACTGTGGTTATGCCAAGCTCATTGTTATTAATGTCAGGGACACTGCCTACAGAAGTATTTAAGATACTCCCTGTAGTTCACAGCAGGGTGAGCGTCGGGGGAGGTGGGGGGGGGCATGTATGTAAAAATGATGGACAACAATTATTAGAAAAAAAAAATTAAACTGGAGAAATCGCAACAAAGGACAAAGTAAATGGATGAATGGCTCAATTAGATCCATAACAATATTTCCTCGTGGGCGTGCGTCTTCCCAAAGAATCTGACTCGGCATGAATCAATTTAGCCACAGGAGATGATTACAAAAACGAAACATTATACGTTTTATATATATATCTATGTAATTTATGAATAAAAATTTAGCGCCAAAAAGAAAGGTTCCTTGGAGCTGCAGGAACTAAAAAAAAAGAAAACGTGGCAAAGGTGGCGGCGTTTTGAGCTTGTAATCACAGCACGGTGCTGTGTTTATTTAACTTTCTCATCTCCATCGCTGCCTGCTTTTGGTATTTACATGTTTAATTGAGAAGTGTGCTGCCGGTTTCTTCTGCCCATCTGCTGAGTCCCTTCCTCTTATCAGGCTCATTCCTCAAACTGACAGCTCTCCCTTTCTGCATATCTCTCTTTCACTCCCACTGCCACTACGCTACTAACTCCTCTCTCCCTTTCCCTGTCCGTATTCAATCTGTCAGGGCCAAATATGAGTAATGACAATGAATTTTGCCTCAAATCAAACCAATAAGTAGAAATATGCACCGGCAGCCTTACAAGAAAATGCTGTAGCGCACGCATCGCATCATGAAACTCCGCTGTGTGGTCCAGGATATGTTGTTCCTTTTTTTTTTTTTCCTTCCTTTTTTCAATTTTACCCCACATCTAAATCACCGCCTGTCAGACGCAACATGTGTGTCATTGTATCCCCATCAGCGTGTTTCATTGTACACACCACCACTTCTGAAGAGCTGCCTCTTATCAGTCGAGTGTCAGAGAGCCCCCAGCACCGCCGCCTCCTCCCCGCTGCCTTTCTAAATGCTTTTCTATTAAGAGCAGTGTTGTGTCCCTCTGATAGCGGCAGCTTCTCCACTTCATCATTCATAATCCCAATGGGCATCAATGGACTCTATAGCCTTGCCATCCACACCAAAGGCTTTGTCATTCAAGCCCAAATGAAAACAACCTAAATGAGAGTGAGAATCGGAGGAATTTACTAAAAGAGAGAAGGAAACGCCCCAGTAGGCCCGAGCACTTCAGTCATGAATAGTCCACTCCGCTGGTGATACCTCACGTTTGGAGTGGGGTTTTTGTTTGGCGCCAGTTCCTATTGGATGGCGCAAAACATACGGGTGGTGTTTTACATGTAAGTGCTCCGTCAATTTGGTTCTTAAGTGATTTGGCTTTTTGGCTGCTCTTCTATATTCGGATCGTAGTGAAACGCGTGGTATGACAAAAGAGAAGAGAATCCCAGAGGTAGAAAAGTGTTCTGCAATTCACGGAACGAGCGCCGCTTGAAAAAAAAAAGCAAAAAAAAAAACAAGCATGAAAAATATCGACTACTCTACATCACAGCGACAGCGTAACTTTCACAAGCTCGAAAAGTCTAAAATGATGTTCCCGCCCTTCCCAGCATGCAGAAGTCCCGCTGGGGGCCTCAATGTGATCAGCAGCATCCCCACCACGTCTCCTCATTATTGAGTAAATAGGTTTGGGCATGTCCTCAGTAAACAAAGCCAAGACTGACAGTTAAGGGAGTGAGGGGAGTGGGAGGCAGCCTCGTTCCCAATTAGAGTCGCCTCAGGCAAAACTTTAAAGAGGAGATCAATCCTACAGATCGCTAAACTGATCCTGTCACAGGCTGGGGATATTTAAACCGTGGTGTAGAGCAGAGCGGCGCGGGGCAGTTCTCAGTACAGTTTGACTGTGTGTGCTAATGACTTGGGGGTAGGCTCTCTCACCAGGACACACACCCCACAGCGCGGCGGCCGTGATTGACGGGTGAAATCGGACCTCAGCTGCAGTTCTCGGCACGGTAGGGGCCAGATGGGGAAATAGTGATTTGCGTTTTTTAGTATGCAGCTCCTGCACTTACGGATATTCCCTAATTGTCTCCCTTACTTACCTGTGAGGCTGTTTCCCATCACAGATGCAGAGTACATTTCAAATTAAGCCAGGCTGTTTTGATTTTTTTTTTTCCCCTCTTCAGCCTACACCTTTGAAGCAGGCTTATTAAAATGTGGCAGTAGGGCTCGTCCCTGTCCATCTACATGAGGTAGAAAGTTAGTTGTGACTAATGTTAAGACAAAATAACAGGGCGAACACGAGGGGAATGAAGCTGGGGAGGTGGAGATGACACCTGAGTTTAATTGTATTGTCAATTGATGACATCCTGCTACAGCAGCAGATACTGTATCTTTGACTACAAGTAGGTAGCTGGCACACGCCAACTCCTGGCCACACATGGGCAGCGTGTAATGAGCTACCGAGCTCTCTGCGATGGCAGAGGAACTGAACATTTAAATGAGCGAATGATGCATTATGTATATCAGCGAGCTTCCTGCGCAGGAATTAATCATGATCATAAAGGCTGACGACAAAACAACATACTCAGGCCATTGCTAAAATTGTTGCGATCGAGCGGCGAACAAATTCATTTTTTCACGCCGTTAAAAGATAAAGAAAATCTTAAAAGGTCGGGTGTTTGCTTGTCTGCATCTCTCATTGAGAGTCGTTCACTTTCAACTTTATTTGCGGATTATTGCAAATCCCCCGTACAAATCATATCATGAAATCATGTAGCTGGGACATTGGATGTGTTCTGCTAATGCTCAAGGAAGATCCCCTGAGGGGGCCATTGAGTGGGGGAGAGGGGGGAAAGAGAGAGGGAGGCAAGATAGAGGGCGAGAAAGCCAAAGAGAGGTGGCGAGCGAGTTACAGGATGGTGAGAAGAGGGAAGGGCGGGAAAGAAAGACAGAGAGGAGGGGAGGGCGGCGGCAGTCAAGCTGCACTTTATCCTGACAGATCTCCTTTACACACTAATTTCCTTGTTAAAGAAGAGAAAATGGCACTCAATCCGGAGAAATCCTTTTCTCCTGGAGCAGGCCTGTCAGCTGAGGGATGAGTGGATACAAGCAGAGCTTTCCTCCTCAGGCTGGCTCCCCCTGGCACACGGCAGCGCGGCTACAGCTCGCAGCCGAGCTCTCTATCTATAGCCGTAATTAATACGCCATCGGAATATAATGAACCATACCATGATACATGAATTTCAGTGGGCGCCGTCGACAGCAGTCATTTAACAGCTTTCTGGAAATCAAACGTCGTGAAAGCGAATTGATTCCTTGATCGTGTCATCTCCGTCACTAATGGCAGTCTAATCGGGTACGAACATTTCATGCTCACTTGCTGTTTGTAAACATCCCCCATGACAAAGTGGTGAGCACGCCCACCCCCCAACCACCCACCACACACACACACACACACGCCGCTTCATTTACAGTTACAAGCAAGGACAATAAAAGTCCAACAAGGGCACATATTTATCACTGAATTTGTAATTCACCAAAGTGCATTAGCTCGGATTTGAGAAGGGGCAGAAAAGAAAAGCCTCTTTTATTTTAAGTCAGCGGTGTTAGCTGTTCGGCCTGGATGTTCTCATCTCCCAAGATTACTATTCGCGGGGTGTGTGTCAGGACTACTTTTCAGAAATCTCGGTAACAATTCAGATGCGATCGATAAGGAGTGACAGTTTATTCTCGGGCTTAGCACGGGCCAAGAAAAGAACGACTGGAGCATCAAGTTTAGAGGAATGAATTTGTTTTGTATTTGATTTTTCCATTAAATTTATCACCACTTTAACTCGCCCCCTTTTTTTTAAACCCCCCCCCCCCCGCCCCTTCTCCTTCGCACTCGTTCGCTCTCACTTTCTCCCTGACTCTGTCACTCACGTCAACAACAAGGCTGTAAACGGCTGTCAGTTTCTCATCTGTGATTTCCATGTCATCACTTTCATCCATTTTTGATTGCTTCACACCCTGCACCTATGTTGCTTTTAGTGCTCATCTGTGACCTTGTGAGATGATGGGGGGAAATTATTAAAAAAAAAAAACGTTTTCAGCAGCGGAGCATCGATGCCCTTTGTAACACTTCATCATATCCGCAGTAGACAGAAAATAGTTGAGACACATTTTCTTACAAAACTGTCTGATGCTGGTTTGGCTCAAAAATCATATGGTAAATCTATTACCACTTTGTCAAGAGAAACCACTTGAGGTTTCCCACAGTGGAGCAGCACACAAAGTGGGTAATAGTACCCCTGAAAGTACCGTCCGATTCCTCTTATTAAAGTGTTTTCAAAATCTTCCCCCCTTTTTTGGATCTAAGGGTCACTGGGAAAGCCAATCAGTGGGACAGGCCAGTCAGGAAGCCAGCGGCGTGAACAGGACAGGAACCATCTGATGAAATTCATCTATACTTCTCACTTATGATGACATGATTGATTTTCCCTCAGAGTGCTCAAATGTAGGATTGTCTTCCTACCTCCCCCACCCCCACCCCCAACCCCCACCATCTCCTCCTCCATCCCGCCTCAATCTGCCCACCCACCCGCCAAGCCAGCGGCTAATGGATAAAGCCTCTGTCTGTCTCAGGCATGGCGGAGAGTTGACGAGTGGAAGAACAACTGCAGCGAATGAAGGGTGAAATCTGAGAGTGCAATTTTCTGTCTGTCAATCTCCCTTCAAGAGAACAAGTTGACCACCAATCAGTGGAGTCGATTCGGCGCTGGCGGTGGACGGGAGCCTCGTGAGTGACAGCATCATGTCACTACATTAACACGGCAATGAAAGACATGAAAGGGAATTTTTTTTGAAGCGGCCGGTCAGTTAGCCGTTTCTGGGGGTGTGGGGGGGGTGGCTTTTTCTGCCCCAACAAATGAACAAACTGACAGGTTAATGCATAACGTAGCGCTATATAATTCATGGTTCTGGATTTGGGAGACTCCTATCATCCGCTAGGTGCTTCAAAATACAACCAATTAAACTTTACTTAATTATTAAAGGTAGAAAGTGAGGGAGAAACATGCCTTAAAAACTCCTGGTTGCAGTCAATTACGATAAAACTTTAATGAGCCTGGATAGAGAGCCATAAAAACTGATAGCCCCTCCGTCATGAATTATATATCCATATCGATTTTGTTTCTTTGCTATAAGAATTGCAGGTAATCGTATGTTACCACATGTAAAGTGCACTTCCCTAGCGAGGATAAATATTAACTATCAAATATATATGAGGTGTGTGTGCATTTATGACCAAGCTCATGTAGAAAATGAAGAGCAGAGATGTCGAGGCAGGGGCCATTGGGAATGGATGAAGGGTGCCATATCTGACAGTAAGAGAGACCCTTAGTGGTGCTGGCTTGATATGTTACCTAGTTAGCGTCACAGAGAGAGGAATAAATAGTTCTTTATTATTTGTGGTTGCCATCATGTCTCTCCTAATAGACAGGCTATACTGAGTTTAAACCACATTATCCTCTGCGAGACCATCGCAATTACTCTTGAGAGCCGGGTCTGATGTGTGGATAAGGCAGGTCGCCCATGTCTTAATGAACACAAACAATGTGAAATGGAGGAAGGAGCAGTGGGGGGAAAGATAATGGCAGGGGAGGGCTTGTTTTAATAGAGACAGCACTAAGTTGTTTGCTATGATCTATGCGAAGTCGGAGAATGCTGAAAACCCCCAATGTTAGTTTGTGGAGATCTTTTTCCAAGATCCTATTACCCCGGTCAATCCGCACCCCCTTTCCGCCACATTCTGTCGGCGAACGCGGCAGCAGGCACAAATCCTGTTTAGAGCATCTGCGGTTGTGGACTGGTGTGTCTCGCTTTCAATTGTCACGCGGCCTTGCCTCGTTGGACACTCGCTGGGGTTAAAGGGCACCAAACTGGATCACCGTGACACCCAGCGCGAGCATTATCCCCAGCACAAATGGCTCAGTGCTGGGTTAATTGATAAACTGCCTCTCCACTTCATTAGTCAGACAGACCGGGCTTAACGAACGAACACAGAGAGTGTCACTCTGAATATGTTAATCATGACTGGCCATTATGGGGCTCTTCCCTCTACCTTCTTGTCTCAATCTCTGGTATAAGTATAAAGGACGAGGGCCGTGGACTCTCTTCAGACTCTGTGTACGCCTCTGTGCAGCAAGGCTATTTATCAGTGACAATAAAAAAAAAAGAAAAAAAACACAGGAGACAGACAGACGCAAGAGTGGTCCTTGGTGTTATTGAATATAAATATATAATAACCATGTAAAAAATGCATCATTTGGCCTTTTCACAAAGGCAGTTGTAATATAGCGCTAGGTGAGCACTGTACTTGACGTACACACTGGAGGTGAGGGTGTCAGGGGAGAGCTCGCTGGAGCGAGAGGAGGTTTTATTGTTGCCCAGCCCTTCCGCTTAAGTGCACATGGCTGGGAGGAAGCCGGGACCTCCAGCTCTGACCTCTGCGCATGTATATTTAATAGGCCATCAGTTGGCCGGGGCAGCGCTCTGATCAGGATTCAGAGAGGGGCTTTGAACACCCCTGTGTATTCCTGAGCGTGCAGCCTCAAGCTGCTCTCCCCAGCTGTGTCAATCCGACAGCACTGTTACAGGCACCCAGACAAGGCGCTGGGCACTCCACTGCTACCGCCTAATGACTACAGAAGAAGAAGAAGAAAAAAAACAAACAAAAAAAACAAAAACATTTGGGTGTATGGAGCTATGCTACCATCTAATGAGCGGTTTTAAAAACTGAAATATTAGGCCAGCTGATAATAGTGCGGGCTGTGTTTTGGATGACATCAGCCATACATACAATGCAGTGTTCGCCTTAATAATAACAAAAAGGCAATCTCACGGTGACTGCACTACACACGCCGGTAACGATTGCAGAAACAAGACGGCAAACAGAGAAGTGCCACTTGCGTGTCTTTTCTTCTAACAAGGTATCACCGCTCTTTGAATCAGATCGGCTCTGTGTGTGTGTGTGTGTGGGTGTGCGTGCATGTGTGCGAGCGTATGAGCGTCGCAGTGCACGTGTGTGTATATGTGTGTGTGTGTGTGTGTGAGGGCAGCTTAACGAGGGTGGTTCATTTGACAGGCAATTAGTTTGCGGAGCTGCTATTGACAGCCCCTGTGCTTGTGTTTGTTCAACAGCTCTGGGTGAGTTCCACGCTCCCTGGGCTACGTGACAAAGCACCTCCGACAGGGAGCTCCTGATCTCCACCGAGGCTCGGAGGCTCGCACTGTGAGGGGGGTGGGATATGTGACAGCCAAGCGGGGAGAAGGGGGAGATATACAAAACCCACAAGGGTCTATTAGGGGGTTGTTGCAAGTTAATGTAGCTACAACACACTTTTTTGTGTCGTATTTTGAAAGGCCTGAGCAATGATGTTGTCATTTGTTGTTTGATTGCGGGGATAGCGGAGGGTAATCTTAGGAGACACCCGGGCTCTCACACTACATGCACACACATAAAAATGCAGAAAGAGCACAGACAGGGAGGTGGGGGAAAGCTAGAGGGAGATGGAGGAGAGGAAAAATATAACAAGATCCAAACACTCTTTTATCCTTGAAAATCCCATATTCTAATGCAGGGGCCCATCCCTCTTTTAGTTGCAACCGTTTCGTTTGTAGAGCCGAGCTCCAATCAATATCATTATTTTCACAGAGGATCGAAGCGCCTTCACCGAGTTAATGGGGGATTGAGGTGGTAAACGTTTACCCTCTCACTGTCAGCAGAGCACTGGTCCATAGTGGGCCCAGATGACAGCGCTGGCCCCGCTGTGGACACACTATGTGGAGATGTCCTGTGGGTAGACAGGCTGCATGGACTGTCAACCGCCTGCCATGCCCTAGATGGCCTAACATATCAGCCCCTTGAGTTAGAGCAGCAGCATGGGCTTTGACTCCTGCTAGAGCTAACAGAAACAAACTGGCCAATGCTGGCAGCAGCAATCCTGCACCGCTTGACATTGTTATTCTCAGTCTCAGAGAAAAACTGCAAATGCATTTCGTCGTACGGAACTATAAATACATTGTCGTTCGGTTGAAAAGAAATTAAGTAGCATTAAAAACGTTGTCAGTGCTGGCTGTGTTCAACTGTGGATCAGCTGTTCTGTCGGACTTTTGAGAAATGAAGACTAATCTGCAGCTGGCAACAGCAAATAAAATTCTCTCGTACGGCAGCATATGCTAAATAGCTCTTCAAGCACACAGATGCATTGCTGTAAAATACTTCTGTCTGCGTATCTGCATCTCCCAGATGGGTCCCAAGCTGTGCCAAACTGCATCTCATCAACTGCTATGAACTATGGCATCACATGACCGCGTGAGATATGTGGACCCCTATTCTGTCTTGCCTTGGCACAACGTGGTCAAACGATGCATCATCGGGAAGCCCGCACTTTGTCAAAATGGAGGTGACTAGCCGAGGGTATGTGTGTGTGTGTGTGTGTGTGTGTGTGTGTGTGTGGGAGGGAGGGGTGGCGTTTCTGTCCAAAGTGTTGAAAGTTCAACACGCAGGAGAAAAGAACAAGACGTTTGTCCAGTTTCTTTTCACTAATCAGCAGAGCTTGAGGTGATCCGGGTTTGCATGTGGGTGTGACTAAGGGGTAAAAGATTTCATGGGACATTGCCCCATGATTCATTGAGTTATTGGTTTCCGCCCTGTTTTAATCGCTGACGGGCCCGAGCCAAAAAATCTCAGAGGATTCCGAAGAGCTCTTTTCTCCACCATTCAGCAGAATGGAATTTGGTCTGCAAGTGCCTCACGTCATTCGAGGCGTCCTTCACAGTTTCGGGGGCCCTAATTCAAACCACATGGAGGCCAGCGTCCGGTTACGGACCTCTGCAGAGGAAGGACACGTTCCCATTGGCTGCTCCAGGATGGGAAATGGGGTGTCTTGATGAAAAAAGATAACAAACGAATCTAAGTAGGAGTCACAACATAGCTAAAGCAACACGCACACACACACATTCACATGCATAAATATACATACACATGTACGTACACGGAGACATATACAAATATACATGCATATACAAAAATACACACGCAGTCGGAGAAACCTACACTTATGGACCTGCAAAAGCTGTTTGCTTGACATGATGGAAGAATGAGTAGCGGGGTCTGTAATATTGCTCCTATTCTTCATTGACAAGCATATATATTTTTGCTGTTCCCAACTGACTGTGCAGCGCTGAACTCCATTTATGAATTATCTGACATATTTCCTGCTATTTTTTTGACAGCAGTACTCAGAGGAAATTTCAAGGCACCTTTCTCCTGACAAGTAGAAATATCAATATTTGAATAAATTGCAGATTTGGATCTCCTCACATGGATGCTCTCCAGCAAGAGTGTGTGTGTGTGTGGCGGTGTGTTTGTGTGTATATGTTTGTGTGTGTGTTAAGTGAATGGGAAGGGGTTTGTTTCATTCTGTTACCACGGTCTTATCCCCCTGAGCCCGCAGGCAGAAATCTGTATGCAGCATTTCATTAGGAGGGAGCTCGACTGAGTGACATGTGAAGCACACCTCGCTCTCGACCTGATGAAGTTTACTTCTCTCAAACGACAAAAAGCCACTTTGTAGACTGGCCCTTTTTTTTCCCCACAGAGGAAGAGAGGGGGGGGTGATGGCTGAGCACCAATAAAAGAATCATGAATGTTGTTTCACAGAATGACAGGCCTATCTGTACACAAATATTTCTCTTCGAGAAAAATGTAATCTTCAGAGATGCCGCCCCCCCCCCCCCCCCCCCTTTTCTCTGTTTAAAGCAGATTTGACTCGATAGAACTGACAGTGTTCAAAAATACGATCACCTAAACTCTCAGCCTTGTAGGAAACAGCTGACAAGACGCGCGGTGGGAAGAGGTGAGGCGGGTCGTTCTTATCTGAGCGGAGAGTGTTAGGTGAGGAAAGTAGCATTTCACCCGGCGAGCTAAATAATTTACAAACAAATACGCCATTGTCCTGCAACCTTGATAAATGCAGCATCTCTGTCTAAGAGGTCAATGTCAAGCATCTATAACACTCAGCACTGTCTTCTTAAAGCTGCTGGTGTTACGTATGAGAGACTTCTGCCTATCTGTCTCACTCTGTTTAGCTGCAGTAGCTGCCATGCTGTCTGCATGTCCGCCGCCGCCGCCGCTGATAGATCACTCTCCTGCCTACCTCTTCACCCCCCCACCCACCCCACCAACCCACCCCTCCTCTCCACACTCTACCATCATTTCTAGGAGCCTGAGAAATGGCTTAGCCATGTGAGGTTACTCAGGTACCAGAAAAGGCCGTGACCCCGTGACCCCCAGCACTGACCTCCCTGACCCGAATGTCATACTTTCTCCCTCTCCAACAGAAAACAAAAACAAATCTTATCATGCGCCTCCGCGGCTCTACGGAGGGGGGGGGGAGAAAAAAGAAAAAAGAAAGCCCTTATATCAATGTGGTGCTTTGACAATCATCTATCCACATGACCTGTGATTTCTCCGACAGGGTCTGCTTGACACTTACAACACAGAGGTGACGGTGCGCAGGTTGTCCATCTCTCGCCTCGCCTGCCCTTATCTCCTCTCTTCTCCATCTCTCCCCTCACTCCTCCTTGTGTGCACAACTTAATAAGCAAGCAAGAGGTAGATTCCCATTATGGAAACCCTGGAAAATGGCCCGGACATTTCCCCCCATATCTGGGATCTCCATCTGGAGAAGGCACTCGCGCTCTCACTGCCCCCCTCGTCCAATCTCCGTGTGTGTTCTGGTGATCCTATACTGCAGAGATGGCTTTCACTCTCCACTGGCTACAATGAGATTGGCCCACCAGGTTGACTCTATTCGAATCGACAACCCATTTCAATAACGTAACAAAACAGAACAGAGTGGTGATGTTGAATAAAACATTTCTGAGGAGCGCCCGGGGAGCAAGATGGGATCTGAAATCATCTAAATGTGTGAGACATTGGGACATTTTAGCAGCGACGTGCGTTTATCTGGACATAAAGTCATCTGTTCGATGTTGATTTAATAATCGCACGCAAATTTGTGGCGGCTCATCCTCGGTGTTGTGATCCGCGTGTGCGTGTCACTTCTCCCACATCAGTTATTCACAACTCGAGTATATGGTTAACGGCCTAATAAAGATTACACTGAGGTCAGCGAGTCACTAATCCCCCGGCATTATTAGTCAAAACAAAACCTGCAGCTTACGCCATATCCACCTCATCACATCTGAGTGCCTATGCACGTGCAAAGGGTTCGAACATAATACGGTGTGATTTAAACCGTACAATGAGAAGAAAAAATAAATACGCTAAGAGCAGCAGGGGTGGATCGGGCCAGGCCTCTGCGGACCTATGTCATCACTCCCGCTAGTCTCTGCGGTGCTCTCCACCCGGGCGAAAGGCTCAATGATTACGGAGGCTCAGCTTCCCTCTAAGAAAGCAAACCGGAGCTGCAGTCCAAACAAGGCCGAGCCAGCAGTGAGGGAACACTGCTACACTAGGCAGCTCGGGTTTACCGTCGCCTCCGACCTGGCTGGCCCCCGGGCTTGCATTAGTCCCCCAGCCCTGCCTCTCTAGGACAAACAAACAACCACCACTTACACAGTCAGGGACGAGCAGTGAGGCAGGGAGAGCCGGTGCCACCAGCGCTGCGTGGAGGGGAACCTGACCCAATTGGATTTGCTTTATCACCCTATATAATGACTCCCAGACTGGCGTGTTCCAGTGGTAGAAAATAAAAGATTACAAAAAATCTGCCTGCCTGCCATTCTGAGTTTGGTCCAAAATGGGCAGCTCCCTCAAAACAGATGGGGAGGCATCTCAAAAATGTTCTCTGCCTCTGGGGACATGTGGTTTTCCCCATCATTATATAACTGTAAACTCCTGGATGTCAGAGATTGGGGATAATAACTTTCAGATGTTGGCAGCCCAGGCCAAAGCCGGGACCTGCTGGATGGGAACAGTTATTTGGCAGAGGGGAGGAAGTCGGAGAGATTAAGACTAAGATGTGACGCGGAGAAAAGTGGATCTGGACAGGCGCTGAATGGGTCGCCTTATTCTGTTTCAGTGTGTTCGGCATTGGTACCGGCCGCTAATAATGCCCGTGTGGGAGGCAGAGCGGCGTGAGCGTGCGCGGGCAGGATGGAGCGTGAGACACAATTATCAAAAACACAGGAAATCGTGTCATCGTGTTAACACGCCGAAATCAAACTAAAGTGCTCGGGCTTGATCCACCACTCTTAGCATTCCATTTCAATTTTCAGTCAGATTTGATATGACAGTTTTAGTGCTCCCCATTGCGGTGCAGATGTGCCACTAATTCAGAAACAGACACACCTCCTTCAATAAATGAGTCCTTATAGAAGTGTCATCCCGTTAAACCATTTTTATTGGTTTGTCTCACATGGCGAGGGAGGATCATTGTTCACGGTGGACGTGGTCGCTGGTTGCCAGTGTGGTCAAGGTTTGGTCACTTAAACCCACAGTCCTCTAATGAAACGAATCGTCGCCTCGCTCGTCTTTAAACGTTGTAGCTGGTCACTGTGTGGTTAAAAAAAAAGGACAAAGCAAAACCTTTTTTTCCCTTCTTTTTACATTTTTTTCCCTTTTGCTTTAAAGTATTGATCGCTGTGCTGAACAAGCAGAGGAGTGTTTTTTATTGTAAATCAATACTGATCGATCTGTAGCCTGGGTGTTGAATATGGATCAATATCACACCAGGCTGTGGAGGAGATCTGATTTCAATTGGCGAAAGGAGCCCACAGCAGGTTTCCATCAAGCGGTAATTCAAGACATGGGAACATAAGTCAGATGGATTGATATAGACTAGCCAGGACCTTTCTTGCCACTGAACCAGCACAAGGAAATTTCTGTCATATATCATTAACGCAGTTGGGGCAGGCAGTAAAAAAAAAAAAGAGGGGGAGCAGAGTACCTCAGTGACCCTCAATGAGGAGCAACGGTCAAACATTGGATACATACTCTCTGGTTAGCCTGAATGTTATGTTGTTGTTTTAAAAAAAAAAAAAAAAAAAAAAGCTCCAGAATAAAAAAGTCCGACCATCACAAACAGTATAATAGAGGCTGCGGCTCTGCCGTCTACATGCACCATGGTGCGGTCATGTTCTGTGGAACTTCTGGAACTGATTAGGCGCAGGTCAGCCTGAGATCCATACTGTAAGCTGTTGTTAATTTACTGAACAAATGTCCTGGAGGAGAAAACTGGTGCATGGTGAAATATGTTTATTTCACTTATCACGCAGTCGATCTTTATTGTACTTGCACTCTTGTTTATTCCGAGCAGCCCGACACAATTCATAACTCGTCATAATTTAATGGCGCACGTGTCGCCGGAGTGCATCCGGCATGTGTATATGTTATTAAAAAAAAGAAAAAGAAAGAAGAAAAAAAAACAGGTCGCCTTGTGCATTCATCACTTGTTTGTGATGCCTGAACAGAGGGGCACTGTTCCAAAAGACAGCATTGTAAAACAATAAAAACAGAGCTATAGTTAGAAATAACTTGTCACTTTTAATAAATGACACTGGTTCAGGGCTCTTTCTCTGGGGCTTCTCGTCCGATACATCCCAGGCACCCCTGGGGCCAACAGAGCAGCCAGCAGACCAGCTCGTTTCCCCGAGGTAACTGATGACCCTATCCCTGAATTCCCGCATCTTTGTCCTGTGACCTCACACCAGCGGGAGCAGGACCATGTCCGATGAAATCTTCCGACTGCTTCCCATCCTAATCTCGCCCGTGTCACACTACAAATTGCTACATTCAGAAAATGGAAATGGATTGAGGTGGAGATGGAGGGAGGGACTGACAGAGGTAGGGAGAAAGGGAAGGATGGGAAGGGGAGTGGAGGAGCGCGCATCGACAACCAGTCCCCTAAGAAAAATACTGGAGGGAAGAACGACTCGGGAGATCCCGACAAGGAATCACATCTCGGCGAACATATTGATCTGATTTACAAAACCTCCACTCTAATGCGAAACAAATGGCGTGGGCGTGAACTGGTACTTAACCATAAAACCCCAGCATTACTGCGTCTCCGATGAAATACCACATATATCCCTCACCAGGGCCTAATGTGCTGTTTTACGGCCAGATACGACTGAGGTTGACCCAACAGTTTGTTTGACAATTAGGGGAAACCTAATAAGGATTGAATGGGAGCGAGAACATGCCAAGAGAAAGAAAGGAGACTCTTTTTCAAAAGGAAAAATGGCTAAAGAAACACTGGTCTGAGTGACCTAAATGTGATTCACAGTATCAGGAGCTGTTTGACAAAGCTCTTGCGTCATTATTGCTTCAAGAAGCCCAACAACAGCTTCAAAACAGCTACAAAGTTTAATTATGAACGAGAGCCGTTAAATATTTGAGAAAGGGTGGCATGTTTTATTTACCTCAGATTTAATTTCAATAATGTAGGATTTTCCCTGCGCGGTGGCTCGCCGCAGCAGCAGCGTGTCGGGGGAAAGTGAATAAATCCTAAACGGTTGTTTTCTTTCATAATACCAAAATAAATCACTTCCATCGCATCGGCGGCCATTTCAGTCACATTAACGCGGCGCTAAACCAAGTCAGAGGGTAGCGCTGGAGATAGTAAACTTTAAAAACACACAGCAAAACAAAACCAAAAAATGATAACCCTAGCTTATTTCTCTTCAGCGTGTGTGTGTGTGTGTGTGTGTGTGTAACTGTGTGTATATACAAGGTCCAGTGTTGCTCTTGGCCCAGCATTCATCCCATCACCCCAGCTCTGGCCTTGTTTCTGTCAGCAGTGAACCAGGGGAGTAAAAGAGTGGCGGGGGGGGTGGTGGGAGAGAAGGAGAGGAAGAGAAGGAAAAAGGGAAAGAGAAGGGGGGAGGTATAGGGGGGGAGGGGTTGTCTCCATGGACAGATGGACTGCTCTTTCTCAACACATGTGGAACCATGTTTCGTCTTTCACTGCCGTCAAGCTGGAGCCGAATCCGTCGCTCTGTTGGCCCGCGCCACTCTTTCGTACTGCACACCTCTCTCTTTAGCACAGCACACACACACACACACACACACGCACAGAGACGACACACACACACCGAGCGCACGCACACGCCGCACAAACGTCTCCATCTTTCTCTGCACACATGTTAAAGTCATCACCCCTGCTCAGCGCTAGTAAAACACAACACCCCCGGCTTCTCTGCTGTTGTCAAGTCTTGCCATTAGCTGATGCCACTGGGGAATCCTACCCCAGTGAGGTGGGTCTCCCCTGGGAGCGTCAGGCACCACGTTACGTTCAGCCGCCACTCATGTGAACCCAAACATGTGAGCATAATTTGGAAAATATCATTTATACTGTGCGTCTTTGTACGTGTCTTGACATTTACAAACTGCGATAAAACCGACATGAGGGAGGAGGGAATAGAAAACAGGGCGAGAATAATTTGAGGTAATGTTTTGCTTAGTGAACAGTATTACCCAATCCTGGATGTTGGAGCACTGGGAAGGAGGTTCTGGCTCTGAGGCTGCAGAGAGGTCTGGGTTTCATTTTTCAGCAAGTGCAAGCCAAGGGAGGGCTGCCAAGTACAGCTTTCGCTCTCAACACTTCCTGCTCTTCCTACTCTGGCTCCGGAGGAGACAGGCTTCACTCAAACATCATGTCGATTAAGGCAGGGGTGGCCAGTTCATTCTCCAATTTCTCAATGGGCGTCAGAAACCCACATCTGCCACATGCATTACACCAAACCTCCAGCCGTAAGTGAAACACCCCAAAGTGATGTGTCGTTAAGCCACACACAAGAAAAAGTGTGTGCATGCATGGGTGAATGCAAAAAAAAAAAAAAACATTTCCTATTCAGGTTACCAGCTTTAATTGACTCACTTTAAAGCCTAGGAAAACATTGCTGCGCTGGTCCCACGGCTCAACGGTATAATGTAAAAAATCCAGACGTAACACCTGCAGCAATCAACTCTCAATCACAACAACAGTGGCCCCATCCACTGCATCATTTTCATTATGGATGGTGAGCGCACAATGGTAGATTAACACTACCTACTGAGTGCCATCTTAATTGCCCCTCTGCAGATGCAGTGAAAACATGTCATTTAGGTACTTCATAAACAGACTTCTCCTTGCAGGTTATCAAGACAGCGGCTTGATGAAAACACACCCTCTTTTCCAATGCTGATGTGCAATTAAAATGGTTTCAGAAATCCTCTTTGACAGTCCAGGGCTTAGCCAAAAATGTAAATGACATTAAAGGAGACAATGAATTTAATTTTGTTTAATGTCCCCTTTCACTGATTCTCATTTACATCACATTTCCACATAAAGGGCTGACCTTATAAATACTGGCATTTGTTCAGCTTTTGGAGGTAATCACGGTTTTGCAAAAGCCAGATGGGAGCGCACAAATTCTCCGATTTGTTTCTTAGAAGGCCGAGGGAACCACATGTGAGACGTTCTAAGGCTGCAGTCTTTTGTTTCTGGTAAACAACTTGACAACAAGTCAAGTGCACTCTGGGAAATGACCTCGTAGGTGTTCCACAAATGAACGATAACACAGAGTCGTTTGGAAAATACAGGCTCGCTAATGAGGGACATAACGGAGAGCTAAGCAAAATTTACATTAGGCCAAAATTTAATTGCATTAACACACGAACAGGTGCGGTGAGGCCTTTATAAATGAGCTAAATGAATAAAAGCCTCCCACAGCACAACCATGTGTGCTGACCAAAAAAAAGAGACAAGGGGAAAAAATAAGGGGAAAAACAAGTCAATGACATGAATTATTCAGTGGCTGGGCTGCACTCCAGAGGTCAGTGCTCTTTGACCTTTGTGACAGGAAGTGAAAGGGAGAGCCGTGGCCGCTGGAATAAATGGAGCTGACATGTTTAGATCTGGTCCGGAATCTGAATGGCAGCGTAAATTGACACAGGATGTTAAACTGTATGAACATACATTAAATTCAAAATTCATATATGGGAAGAATGTGCACTGATAACTCATATTCTCTCTCTCTCTCTCTCTCTCTCTCTCTGTCGTTGTCAATTCTAGCTGAATAAATCGCACCAGTTTCTCAGAGTAAAGCGTGACCTCTGAACCCTGACACGCAGAACAACTCATTTTCTGTCCTCTTTCAACAACATGTGCTGTCTTATTACAAAATCCATGTGTGCGCCTGAACAATGTATCTAATCTTTCACACAAGAGAAGACAAAGTCAATATGCAAGAGAGTGAAGACAGATACCAGACAAGGAGAGTCATCAGAAATTGAGTTATGTTTGACTATACACTACATGCACTGTAAATGGGAAAACCATCTAATCTGATATTGGTACCTCATTACTATAATTCTAAAGACTCAAATTACCGACTGAATAAACCTACACTCCCACTTACTTTAAGGCACCATTAAGTTATAAATGTGACATCTGCAGCACTGCTGGATTTATAAAGTGGAGAGATGATTAAACCAAACTGCAAAGTGCTGCGGTCATAGCAACGTTGCTTCAATTAGTCACCAAAAAAATTACTGCTCTTTTTATTAAGTGTAAGCAGCAACAGACTGAACATTTTTTTTAATTGGGGGTTGATGTGGGGAAAATTTGCACTCGCGCCACTGAAGACAATCTACTTTTTTTTTTTTTTTTTGGCAGAATGAACTATATGTGCTGACTTGACCAAAAGATTTAAATTTAAGTTGCGGCACATACAAAGCCAACCAAATGCAACAAAAACAGGGCCCTTCTTTGTCCAAAGAAAATTGTATGAATAATGCAAGGACATCAAATGTAAGCGCTGAAATATTTAAAGAGCAGGCAGTGCTGAAAGTTTGCGACAGCTGTTGGGCCTATATCTAACCCAACTTTTTTTTTCTTTTTTTTTTTTTAAGAGAATCCTTCCTCTTCAAAACTCTGAGTACAAAATCTGTATCAAAACTCAGAGAGAAAATAGGGTAAACAGATGTCTGGCTTGACCGCAGGAAAATAGGACACATTTGGAATGATAAGTTTCCCAAACTCCGTTGGATATGCCAGATCCATGGGAACGCCAGTTAATGTCTCGCTAGATGCCAGCTAGCTGTGCGCGCGCGCCCCTCTTACCATCTGGGAAAATGTTACAGCGAATGAACGCCATCAATGATTCACTCCAAATCTGTTTCTTAAGGTCCGACCATGCTACTGTTTCTCCAGGAAATGTGGCAGTGCTAGCTGGTTTTCATACTATAATTGTAGACAGATGAGACATGGCTGATTCAACAATCAAACCTCTCCTCTAGGTTTATGTCACTCAGCTATGTTCTACTCAATTGGAAATAATCAGTTTCTGCCAGCAGCGACCGCAGCACAGGTGCCTGTAATGATGTGCATGAGAAAATGACACATGTAACGGAAATGGCTGTAAAACATGGGAGCTTTAACTGAAAGCTCGCCCGTGTGTACGGCGGGGAGCCGGCGAGTAATTGCAGTAAATATTCTTACGCAGCGACGCCACACTGTGCTGTGGTCACGTCCGCGAAACCCCGCAACCTCTCGCGGGGAGCCCTCTCTGCGAGCCTCCCTCAGTCACTGGGAACCTGTGTGGGTCTGTTAGGGTGAGCTGACGGGCTCATAGTTACGACATGGAGACAATGGGAGGGTCTAATGAGGAACATATGCTTTTGTGTTTCAACAGAGCCGCTCATTGTGCAAGGAAAGGGATACTCTACTCCTATTCAGACTCATCACAATGAAAATCCGAGCCCTCCCTGAGCCAGTTGAGCTTACAATATCCATCCGCTCCTTTTCCACCCCCCGTTCCCTTTTTTTCCCACCCCTCTTCTTGACTTTAATTCTCCGCGCATTCATTTCGCTTATTGTACTTATGTTACATGTTTTTTTGTCCCGCAGATTGAAGAACAATGGCGTGCGGAACTCGGGCCACTAAAAGGCAGCAGAGCGACACAAAGCCAACATGAAAGCGTCGGAAATGAGGTAAAGTAGACATCTCAAGTTATATGTTAATATCATCCCCTTCGCTAACAAATGCGGTAAATGAAGCAATCCACTTTGACACCAGATACAGCAACAACGACAACAACAAAAAAAACACTCACACTAACCCTGTCCTTACATTGAACACCAGTACTTTACTTTCATATCAATAGAAACATTCAGCCAGAGCAACAGCATAAACAATATGCAAGCAGCATGCATGCATATGAGGCTGTGCGTGCATGTGTGTGTGTGTGTGTGTGTGAGGGCGCGGGTGTCAGTTGTCTGAGCGTTTGCGTCCTCGTGTGTGTGTGTGTGTGTGTGTATCTGCATTTATCTGCGTACATGTCTGTGTGAGTTTGAGTTCAGACAGCAGTAGCTCTGGTAATCCATCCCGGCTCCCAGGGCAGCCGGCTCCTACTTCCTGATGCATGAGAAGCCGCTGGAGTGGAGTGGCAGCAACAACTGCTCAGCCCTATTTGATTACTAATAAGAGAGTTGTCCCCTCTGTCAGATACCAGGCATTCTCCACTAAGCAAACAGTGATTCCGGCTAGTCAAACATTAGCATTGCTGTCTCTCCCTACTACGTGGTGAGAGTTACATTGAGATCGAGGCTCAAACCAAACCCCCTGCCTCGTCCCTATATCCACCTCACACACACACACACACACACATATACACACCTCAATATATTCAGACTGACCTGGTCATATAGTTTCACAGTGTGAGAAAAATGTCAATGCCTGAAAGGAAACCATTTATTCTGCCTCTTTAGAAGGTGATGAAGGTAATATAAACGTGGCAGATGTAACTTTCCTGAAGGTGCAGAACAAAGCAGCGGACATAAAATGTTTATCCCCTCCAAAGCGAAAACTTTAATGGCATCTAGCTCACAGCTAACTTGAGAGAAGGAAGCGCTCAATGAAAAACAACTATCGACAGCGTAAGCATCACTGTCGTAAACAAAGGACGGAAGCCAGCCAAATAAATCTGAAGTTGCCGAAGCTAATTAGGTGTATTCCCAGCATGGTTCTCCAGCGATTGAGCCACCTGTGATTGAACAAACCCTATCCAGGTGGTGACCGCCCCTCAGTGCACAGGTACCTGGGAAAGACACCTCTCACTGACTCACACCCATTCACCCACAGTTCCCACACTGGAGGCCTTAAGATGCAAGTCAGCCCAACTGGGCCGTCTTGGCGCAACGGGAGGGAACTCATTTGTTCACCAGGCTGCTCATCCATTTGGTCAAACGTTCACTCATTCATTTACCCGTTCACCAGTCACAAGCAGAGGAAGCTGCGCTCAGCCTACCTGTCAATGATCACCGGGTCCGAAGGAGTCTCGTTCCTGTTTCCACAGCTTTTCTTGTCACAGCATCGGCTGCAGGGACACGAGACAGTCACACGCGTTAGGACAAACAATGCTTTGCTGGATAAATAAGAAATAAATAAATAACGCACACCACACCACATACATTTATGAAGTGCCTTGCAGTAGTTTTGATATTGGGGACAAAATTGCCATGAGACTTCCTTCACTCAATCTATCCATTGCATTGATGCTGATGGCTGATAAAAATGGTGAAAACAACATGTTGTGTTGTTTGGCTTAGTGTTGGAGGGGAGGGGAGTGGGGATTGGGCCAGGAGGCAGGGGAGTCACTTTTCACAGCTTCAGCTTTTGTTTACCTCTAATTGCCAAGCTGCTATTTCTGAGGGAGATGCAAGGTGCCACCCTCAACCAATATTTCTGCGGGGCATTTATCAATTATGGCCTCAAAAGCGCTAATCTATCTTCCAGCACATGTTTCAGCCATCTCCTCCCCAAGCCTATAGCTAGCTGCCTTTCACTTCTTTGATTAGTACTTGAATCAAAACTGCAAAAATAAACAAATACATCATCCCAGCCTCCATGTGAAATGAAAACATATAAACATGCGTGAAGAAGGCTGATTTATGCCATATGGTGGGGACGGAAAAACAAAGATTTTGCGCACAGCTACTGTCACTCAACTGCGCACTGTTTAAATATGTCTGATTTACAGGACTTTCCTGCAGCAATAATAAAGAGGTGATTTATAGTTAAGGTGCTGCGAAGAATTAGAGCAAAAATTACGATTCACATCCCAGTGTATAACAAGGAGGGGGGGTGGAGATAAGATTAAATAATTGTTCTTATTATAACTGCCCTTATTATGTATATCTATTTATCTGATCATAGGCAGCAGTTTAAACCGTTCTTTATTCAGCAGCAAAACACACTACCTCTTGACAAAAAAAAAAAATCACCTCGAGAGCACAAGCATATTCAGCGTGTCACAAATAAGTGATGGATGCATGTATAAATTGAGCGTGAGTGATGAGTTTATGCATGGAAAAAGACAAATCATTCTCAGCTCTCATGCTGCACTTGCTCTCAGCCAGTAACTTGAACAATGCACCGGTGCAACAAAGGAGAGGTTAACCGACAGTATCCGAATTCAATGTTCACAAAGCTCATGCTGAGCTCGACAATAACAACAAAAGGCGTTTTTTCCTTTTAGTATCAATGACACCGGTGAATAGCAGCGCAATATGAGAGGTTGAGATTTATGTGGTTAAATGACGCTAAAAGGCTGGCTGATCATTGTTGACAGGTGGGATCAACCCGGGAACTGACTCTGTACTAAAAAAACAACAACACCAAAAAAAACAAACAGATACATAGCATGCAATATCTGTGCATGACTTAACAGCAAGCACGTTGACTCTGACAGGCACAAATGATGACATACAGTTCTTAAAATATACAAATAAATAAACTTTAAAAAAATGAAAACATAACTTATGTACGGTGTCACTGTACTGTTTATTATACATTCAGTGTCCCTTCACTGAAGAAGACAGTCAGTTCATTCTCACTGTCACATTCATATTCATATCAAAGTTGAATCACATCATATCAAAAGTTAAAAATGACAGCAGCTCTCTTCCTCTCGCTGTCTCTCTCTCTTTGTGTGTGTGTGTGTGTGTGTGTGTGTGTCAGGACAGTCTGGATTGCTGCATCACATCATGGATGTCAAAACTTATTGAAGGGTAGGGAATTACTTTTTTTGCCTCGATTTGCAAAACGCACTGCACGACGAGTAATAACGATAGTGTACTTGATAAAAAAAATAATAATCATAATGCTTACCTGCACATGATTTCATGAGTAAGAAGAACTCTGCACATTTCTGGATTCTTGTCCTGGCCCTCATAAACTATGGCCTTTGAAAGGAAATGAGACGGACATAGAAGTGAAAACACAGTCATCTCTCAAACACGTTAGTTCACATGAGCTCACAAATAATTACAGCAGCATAGCTGCCGTTTCTGAACATCACAGAGTAAACCAGGGCAGGAATAAACATGATGTGAGGACAGCACAATGTATTAGTCGAGCCCTGAGTAAGACTGTGCTCAACATCATCACAGTGTTATAAATCATATTAATTTATAGAAACATGCAGTAGCTACATCCACCCAAACAAACAATTACAACACACTGCTGTTACAAACAATCAAAAATAATAGCAACAACAAAAATGTTAGTGGCAGCCATAATAAAAAAATATTCAAAAAGTAATTATAATTGTTGCAATTATATATATATATATAAAAGAATTGTGTTGATATCAGTTATATTTATTATAAATTGTATTTTTTTTTATTAATCTAGATAATATCCTGTGGCTCAGACAGACAGAGAGAGAAAGAGATTTTCATAAGGAGAGATCCAATGGAAGTGTCATCAATATGCTTATAATCTGGGGATATTTGGGGGAAAGTGTTAATGGGCAATCTGTTGTTTATTTTGAGCCGCTAACAATGATCTTTCTGTGGATAAAAAGCGGTGTCTGGCGGTACGGTTGAGTAATTTTTGAGCATTGGCTGAAACAGATGGCGTGGAGCTATCAGTTCTGCCGCTCTTCTCTCCCTCCCTCGATCCCTCCCTCCTTCTCCTCCATTTCTAAGGATAGACTCTTTACTCCCTCGTACTGAACCGGCACCAAGTGCAAACGCAAGCAGAGCATCACATTATTGACTAAATACTTTAGAGAATAAAAACAAAGATGCGACAAATAATCACAGCTTGTTTATGTTTTGCTGCCGTGATTATTTTTTTTTTAATAGTGATGATAATTTATTTTTTTTATTTTAATTTTTTTTTTTTTGTCCACGCTTCAGGCCAACGTGAGAGAGTGACTTTGAAAAAGTGACATATCTGAACCAGGTCGCGTCGCTCTTTTTAAAAAGCTGTCCAACTTGACCTGATGTATGTGTGTGTATATATGTGTATGGATGTGTGTGTGTGTGTGTGGGTTTTTTTTCTGGGAACCGGGCGATTATCTATATTGGTGTGATTTATGTCGCTGTTTGCAGCAGTAGAAACAGAAATCCATAAATTGCTTGTTCTGCATCATTGACTCGGATCATTCGCTCAGGAATGTTGTCCCAGGCTTCACGGCTCTATTCAGAGCCTGCGTTTAATAACACAACGCGGGGTGGACAGCTGAAACAAGGACGTCTGATTTTATCCCCTCAATTATAATTTAGTTTACAAAATCTGACGTTGTTTATTATACAGGCGGTATCATTTTTTTTAAAAAAAAGTCTGGCTTTGTGTTTGTGGGTCAAAAGTCACTCGGATGTTTCTGGTGGAGATGGAGATCAGCAAATATATTAATAGTAATGTTTTATAATTTCTTTAAAATATATATCTCTTCAGAGCGTCACCTCTGGCTCTTTACAGGAGAAGCCAGAGAAGATCACGCGGAGGAGATGTAGTTGTGTTGAAGTTTTAATGTTGGACAATGGGGGGGGGGAAATTGACTTTGGAGTCGTGCAATATGATCCGGCCAAACGTAAACAGACGCAATGGCCGCTGCCTCCTCTCTCCACGCCGGTAATGTGATTTCACTTTGTGCGCGCGGCGCGGTCGCTGCAGTGCGTTTATTTGTGCGTTTGTCGGTTTGTTTGTCTTTCCGATCTCAGGGGCCACGATTTGCACGGCGTGTTAGCGTGTTAGGGTTTTTTTTTTTTTGCACAAGCGGAGCAGTGGGTGTGAGCACAGAGTGGCACCGTGCGTAAAAAACACAAGTTTAAGCAGCAGCTTACCTGCTTCGTCATGGAATCGATTAACCGTATGTAAAGATCCTGTTCTGTTCTGACGCCTGGGGAGAGAGACAGAGAGAGAGAGAGAGAGAGAGAAACAGGAGCACGTGTGAATTTAGAGCAACTGCAGGCAATAACTTTGAAGTTTATTAACATGTCATATCAAATATATTAAACTTCACTCTTGCTATTATTATTGTTATTTTTTGTAGTTATTGTTGTTGCTGTGTGTGGTTTTATGCAGGCAAACACACACTGGTGTTTGCAAAAAAGATAATAGTCAGGGTTAGTGGTACTCACCGTTGCTGTACAATAACTGTAGTTTGTAATGTATCCCATTGTTGGTCTTTTCACTGGTTGGTTCCTGCAGGAGAAAACAGTTTGTGGGAAAGATCAGCGTCTAAACCAAAAACCACTGCGTTTGCAGATGACACATTTGATGGTTTTGCTGTGCAGCAGAGGAGAAACACCTTTAGTTGCTAAAAACGACTCTCTGTCATCAAGGAATTGAGTTTTTCTATTATTTTTTTAAAAATCAATATTCCACGTGACTTCCCCCTTAGTAACCCATTGCCATTTCAGAGAACATAATTTCGATACATGTGCTGATTGTGATCAGGGGGTGCATGTGTTTCTATAAAATATATATATATAGAAAATAGAAAATAAAATAAAATAAAAATACACCGCTTACTTTTTCTTTCTCCACAAAGTCCACAAAAGCCGTCCGTTCGATCTCCACGGGCTGACCCTGTCTGTCATACAGCGCCAGCACGAAATGGAAAAAATTGGATTTTCTGAGGTTGGAAGGGGGCTGCTTTTCGTAATGTGCCCGCGCCAAGCCGACACCGCTGCGGGGAGAGAACAAGAGAGCATCTCGGTTAAGCAGCGGACACCGGGGGAGACGCTGGATGATGGAGAATCAGATGGAAACATTGCGGATGCGGACGCACGCTCGCGTGTGCGGGGGAGATTTCTTTGATTTGTCACAATAATGGGTAATCTGGTGTAATGAAAGAAGGGAAAGCCGAAGGGGGGGCATTTATTGGGAGACCGTAATTGATACAGAGCATTCAGGGGATTGAGGGGTCGATATGATGAGGAGGGAATGCGTGAGGAAAAATCAGATGCGTTTTTTGGCATGCGTACCTTTGGGCGGCTGTGTTCGCGTCCACCACCCCAGCTGTGTGCATCCAGGAGCGGACCGAGTTCAGTCCACCCAGCGGTTCCTCCTTCATCGTCGTCCCACCGCGCGGTATAGTTTCCTGAATCCCAAACATTTAGGACAATTTGCGTGGGGGAAAGGGGGGAAAAAGAGCCTCCTGCGAAATTAGGGAAATAAACGTCCACGCGCGTTATCCTTCAGGGTCGGATGTTGTTGTTGTTGTTGTCGTGGGGTTTTTTTTCTCGCTCTTCACGGGATAAGTCGCGACCGCCGATTCGCACTTGCGAGGGGGAACCCGGTCCACAGGTCTTGCCTCCCTCTTCAGTCCGTCCGATGTGAACAATTCTCAAAGTGCAGTACTTAGTTAGAGCGGTATCCACAGACTGGAAAAGTGAATTGTTCAATAGACAAGATTTTTTTTTTGTTGTTGTTGGCGAGTGTGTGTGTTGCTAGTGTTCCTCTTTTGTTTTTTCTTTTCGTTTTTTTTTCTCTTTTTTGTCGGTGCTATTCACAGAAAAATCGATGGCGGCTGTTTGTGTGTTTGTGGGTGATGCTGCTCTCAAAGTGCCCACATCCCTGAAGCACCGCATCCAAAACCTTCAGGACTTCTTCTCGTTGAATAAAAAACCCCACTCCTGGAAAAAGGTGCTGCTGCTTCTCCACAAGACAAACACGGGCGAAGGCTGATCACCAGTGGAGGTGTTCCTGGTACACAGGAGAGGTGGATAAGGGGCCCTTTCGCGTCGTGCAGGATGGATGGGAACATGCAAAACTAAGCCCTCTTTCCCCGAGGACTGAAATCTTTCCCGGGAGCCAAAACTCTAAACCCACGGGAGAGGCGCTGTCAGAAGATGACGCTGGAGGGGGCGTGGTCTTGACCATATTTGGCGCTCTGACGGTTCCTGTCAGGCAGTGGCGCTCCACTGTAGGCTAGGCGTTCATGCAGCCCTGTAGTGCAGCAGCCTGAGAAATACTCACTCGCTCCACTTTTCCTCACGCTTAGGCCCTATATGCGGTGAGTTTGATTTTTTTAACGATATGGAGAAAAAAAAAAAAACATTTCAACCGGGTGTAACCATCACACATACTGAGGAGAAAAATCAAAATAAAAAATATATATATACATAATAATAACTCGAAATTCGGGATTATTGCTAATTAGTAGCTGGCCTCGTGATTGCAGTTTCCGTAATTACTTTGATTATGTTTGATTGCAATTAATAGTATTTGAGATATTTTTCCGATTCAATTTGCTATTATAATTACAAATTGCCTTGATGGGACTGCGTGTTCACGGATGTATTGAAAGCATCTCAATAGCTGAACACGGGCCATAAATCAAATTTCAATAACGGCAGATCGCGTTTCCTTACATCATTTCTATATACATATTTTAATATCATCGTGCACGTGTTCTCTCTTCTTATCTTTTTACTGTAATTAAAATGGGACTTATATGTCGGTGGATGTTTCTGAGAATCAGACCTGATTATACATTTATTCATTTTAATCAACTTCATCACTGAGATTTATTTTTTTGTTTTGTTTTTTTTGTTTTTTTGTTTTAGCAGGAGATGAATGGCTCCCACTTGTTTGGGGCTGTGCACCGCGCAACACCATCTCTTGTTTCTTTATTCGCTGCTGCTGCTGCGGTAAGCATCATGTGTGAACAGGGTCCGAGAGTCAGCCATAGTTTCCTACAGCGTCCCTGCTATTAGTGTCCAAACCAATCACTCACATCGCTGTGCCGTTTGCAATAGATAAAGTCAGATATTCTGACCCCCCCTCCTCCCCTTTCTCTCTCTCTCACAAAAAAATAAAAAAATTTAAAAAAAGACAGAGCCACCGTGTCTCGTGGAATTAAACAAACTTGAGGAAAGCTCTGGTTCTGTGTCCTCTTTATTTCACGCACGTCCTGTAACATCACTAATAATCAGAAACATCTTAATCATTTTAAGGAGCCAACTGCCTCCATGTCCGAGTCTGTCCGAGAGGGGCGAGCAGGCAATCCGGTTCATTAGCGGTGAAAAGGAGGAGAGGATGGAGGGAGAGGAGGGGAGGGCGCGAGGAAGAGAGAGATGTGTGCTATATCCTGAGCAATCTATCTAGCTGGTGCTGAGGGTTAATAGCTGCTGCCAAAGATAAGTGAATTATAAGCTGTTGCTTTCACCTCTGCACAATCTATTGCCAAATTGCCCAGTCACAAAATAAGGGTGTGGATTTTTTTTTTTTAATTATAACTTTTTAATTATTAAAAAAAAAATCCAAGTTTAAATTTCTGGCAATCTGAAAATGTCAGGGAAAACTCAAAGGGGGGGTTAGAGGGGGGTGATCTTTGTTAAAATGTCCTTTTCCTCCAAAACAGTAGACGAAACCAAGCGAGACGCACGTTGTGAAATGTTTTTGTCTGTTCTGCTGAGATTGTAAATATCTTTTTTTTTTTTTTTTTGCAGAGAACTGACTGTGTGTGTGTGTGTGTTTTTGTTTTGTTTTGTCTGTTTTTTTTTTTTGTTTCAAGTCGCTTATTAGAACTTAACCCCTGATTACACGCACCGGGGCGATTTAAATCTGATTATCAAATTAGGAGACTTGGAGACAAATCCTCTTAGATCTGATACTGTTGACTGGAGAGGGAAAATGGATCTCCACAGCCGTCACGTAGGTAACGATGCTGTCCTGAAAGGGAGTTTTAAACCGTATTTGACAACAAATGCAGCTGCCCCGCTATTCCAGAAGATATTAGAGGGAAATGAATGCAAATCTGTGTGCAGGGGCCATCTGGACGTGGAGAGAGGGAGTCAGCTGCTCCGCACACTGAGGCGCGGAGCCTGAATCCGTCTCAGCTCATTCTGTGGGATCATCTGCGTGGTGGGCTCACACCGTGGCAAATGCGCTCTCCATCATTAGGTGAAATGTTAGCATCAAAATAAAAAAAAAAGCCACGCTGATCCCCGTTTGGTGTTTTTTAGTGGCTGCGCGCGTGGAAAACTTTCGCCCCGGCGCGGAATTAAGAGGATCTCATCGCGTCACATTTTCTCATTTCTCATAACCCTGCTTTTTTTTTTTGGTTAAACGCTTTCCCCAGCAGCACGCTGGAGGTAATGGATGGGTGACAAGCAGGGGAACAAGTGCAAAGTGTTGTTGTGCCTGATCTCCGCATCTTGGCTTGAATGCTCCTTTAAATGACCGGTTGATGACACGGGGGGCCCCGTTATCTCATGCCTCTATTCAGTGGCCACAATGAGCGAACCCCCCGAAGACTTGGGCCCGACCATTGATATAAGACCAGAACTCCTCGCGACGCGTGGCTCCCAATAAAAATGTAGTACACGGTGACTTGGAAGACCTCCCGTCTCGACGGAGCGAGCCTCCTCCGTATTGAGGGTGACGTCTTCTTTTTGTGTGTGTGTGTGTGTGTGTGTGCGTGTGTGTGTGTGTGTGTGTGTGAATTTACGGGGCG
Organism: Trinectes maculatus; assembly: GCA_016785345.1. NCBI lineage: Eukaryota > Metazoa > Chordata > Actinopteri > Pleuronectiformes > Achiridae > Trinectes > Trinectes maculatus. Next base: position 508,558 of record JAFBJQ010000588.1, on the reverse strand, counting down.
AAGCCCTCATGATCTCCTTACATTTGCATGTAAATGGCGACATCAGCCTATGCGCGTGCCAGGGGCCAGCGGGCCTCCCAGATGTCAAGGCAAAGTCAATCAGCCGGCCGCTGCCCAGCTGTCCATCCATGCTCTTTACAGGGACAACACTTTCATTCTGCTCACCTGCATTGTTTCCTAATGGATTGATTGAGACAAAAAGAAATCTTATTAGCACCCAACAAGCAAGTTCGCTCACGGCTTTTATCACAGAGGCTGTTTTAAAGTGATGATCCTTTCTCTCTCTCTCTCTCTCTCTCTCTCTCTCTCTCTTTTCGATTAAATATTAATCAAAAACGCCTACTGTTACGCATCATTTCATATTCCATATGAAGCAAACAGGCAGTCAGCCCACTTATTGTTTACAGCAGCTCAACCGACAGGGTCGAGTCTATTGTTTGTGGTCGGAAGGGAAACTTAAGAGAACGTGGTGGAACTTATATGCACTTTGTGTATTCGTGTTTATGTGACACGTGGCCAACTGCTGCGCAAAAGAACGAATTTGTGTTTTTTGTTTGTTTGTTTGTTTGTTTGTTTTGTAGGAGCTGCAGCCTTTGTTTTTAATTTTCTGTCACTTGTAGCTGTATTGGGAAAAAATCAACTTCAATGATCAACTTTTTTATGTTTGTTTCATAATTAGAATAAAAGAGATAATATTCATAATTGTTTGATCTTCTTAAAGTACATTCATTCTGGATTTGGCTCTGTATTACACTGAATGGCTCTTTCCAAACTTTCGTTTCCGGACTCCATTGACGCGACGTGGGCCTGATAAATGTACGTGGGAGAGTCGATGTGACATATTTAAATGACATATTAAAACACACTTTCCATTTTGTTTTGTTTTTTAATTAAACGAGTAAAACACAAATGACCCAGAGTGACGGGATCAATCACACAGACTATTCGCGTCAAGTCCGAGTTGGAGCTGATAGACGGACAGCGCCCCTCGTTGGTTACACTTGAAATCATTGTGTCGATGTGAGGCAGCTGTGATCCTAAGTGACAAGATGAAGCTAAAGCTCGCCATAGATTTCTCTAACACCCCCCCCACACACACACACACACACACACACACACACACACGAACCCCCCACCCCTCCCCCGGCCAAAAAAATATTATTTTTTATGTTTTTGAGAAAAATGATCTCAGATAACGAAACCGCTTTTTTAGGGATTTTTTTTTTTTGCTCCACCACAATTTTGGCTTCAAAATATAAAATACACAAACATGCATATTATAGAGCTTGTGGCTATTTTTCATGTGATTTAATATATGATATTAAAATGATCACATTATTATTATTATTATTATTAAAATTATTATTATTATTGTTCTTAGGCGTTTTATTAAAAATGATTATTGTGGGGGGAGGGGGTTGTTGTCAAAACCAAACACGACCGTGATATATGTGACACGCATCTGGTGTGACCTCACATTTCGTCACTAACTTCTGTCAGAGTGCTCATGTTAATTGTGTGCAGTGGTGAGTTCTGTCAAGGGCATTGCCCGCGCGCACAATTTGCATTTCCATTCTGCTGTGGAAATGATGAGAGAGAGCCTGTGCGCGGTTTAGAGCCTCGCGGCGCAGTCTGTGGGCGAATTACATTTAAAGAAGGCGAGAGAAATTAAATAAGAAACCGAGACCACTTCAGGGCTATTAACATCTAAAATATCCCCTGGAAATTTAGACCAAAATACACATGACCAAATACCCAGGACACCCTTCAGTCCCATGCAGCCCCGGCGTGATTGTGTCCATCACTGTTTTGTGGGCCTATCTGAAATTCTTTATTTAAAAAAAAAAAAAAAAGAAAAAAAGTTATCGCACCGCCTCACATTTCTCAGTGGCGCTGGCGGAAGTGAGGGGAATTTGATTATTCAGCCCTGAATCGGACACATTAACTTATGACGGACTGTGCCACTCAGAAAAAAAAAGAAAGACTTTAAAGATCATTTACACATCTCATCAGTGAGAATGATATGCGCACGTGTTGCACTGGGCAGCTTGGCCTCCAAAGCGGAAGGCATCAGCTTTAACCTTGGCTCCTTCGGAGCGCGCGTGCGCGTGCGCGGCCAAACAGGCAGCAGCACTCTGCCTCAGCACTCAGGAGAACTTTAATTTGCCTGTTGACCCCTGTGATGGATCCATCGCCAACACAGCACGTGGCAACGCTGCCCCCACCTGCAGGACTCACAACAACAATTCACACAAGTCACACTCACATTCAAATGTACATTTTCAACATGTTGCATCAGTGTCTAATTTCACTCCACAGGGATCCGGATCATCAGGGAGATGCAGATTTCCTTGTATCCGACAAGGTGTCTCATACTGGATGTGAGCAGTGCAGTATGATCCATCAGTCTCCACAAGCCGGATTCTGATTTTAGCCAGAGATGGTTATTAAAGCTGAACTGTGCTACTATTAACAGAAATGTTAATTATGATGTCAAGATGGAGGGAGTCAAGGTGAAAGCTGCACAGCAATAGCTAAAAATAATCCACGCCGGCTGGAGTGCAGTGTGATCCTGCAGAGGAGTGTTACTGGCAAGGGACCTTTTTGCTGCAACAAAGAGGTGGAAAAGAGGAAGTAAATGAATTGGAGTACAAGCCAGGTTTTTTCTTTTTTTTGTCTTTGTTTCATCCACACTCGTCCTGTCCCGATTTTTCCAACCTCTCCCTTTTCCTTGCTGTTGGAAGTGCTGCAAATTGTATAATGCTGGTCTTTGTTCCACCGAGTCAAGCCACATGAATAGCCCCGTCCCGAGCACACACAAAAACACACTGACAAACTGATCATCTTAAAAAAGCAACGCCCTGGCGCTCACTTGGCCTACTTTCCACGGCAGCGCTGGGACGTGGGAAGAGGAATAGAATTCAGGGGAGGATGTTCCTGCACTCTGGGAAACATTGAGTATAGCAAGTGTGATGCACATAAACATACCCTTTGCATTGTCAACCTTAGACCGCATTTGCCCCAGATAACTAGTCCCCATGTGCTCGACTATTCTCTTTGACTTTGCAATTGAAATCCTGAGAAGATTATGCCAAAGCTAAAGGAGGCAAACTCCAGGGTGGGATTTCAATTGTCAATTCCTGTTGGATTTTATAGCATTATGACATATAGTACACCATCTGTTACGCTTCCTGTGACGAGGTCTGAGTGGATCCTTTTGGTGTGAACGCCATCACAAGTATGGATTTGAACGGACAGCAGTCCTCATTCATCAATCCCTTTTTTTTCCCCACCCCCTTACACGCACTTTAATACAGACGAATGACTAAGCACATGTTGCAAAATTCACAGGTAATTAGGAAGGTGCAGGGAAGTCACCGCTCCGAACTTTAGCTAAACAGACTTCCTGAAGCGCTAGATAATCTGGGGCTTCCATGTACACCGCCTAACCAAATGTCGACATCTGTGAGGGTGTGCATAAAGAAAAGCTCCTCAGAGGAACAGGGGATAATAATCTTAGTTCCCCTCACCTTCAGCTCACCCATAGGGGGTTTAAAGGGGAGATGAAGAAATCCTATGTAAACATGCCAAGTCAAATTTTCACTTGAAATGTGACATGGAGGCAAAGGGCAACCTTGGTGCATCACTAATGGGGTTCCACGCATGAGGTCTTTAGTGCCCCTGGATGTAAACAATTGATGTATTCAGTCCATGGTCTGAGAAGCAACTCGTTGTGTGCACTTAGTATGTTTGAGCGCCCTCTTATCCACGACTGTATGTTTAGTGCCTAGGTGAAGAGCCCCGAGAAGACACAACACAAAGCGGGTACACAATCAGGATCGCTGTGCGCGGTGGCTTCCACGAAAGTGAGTTTTGCTCTCCTGAGAAACATACAAAGTTTGAGCATCTGTTCCATCATGTAGTCTTTGTTGAGAAATTAAATATTGAACTGATCTAGTGTACCATGAATGTTTCACTCACGTAGTGATTAGACAGACTGGAGCGGCAAGACATCCAAGCACTTTACACTCTACTTTAATATACTGTATTTGTTGTTCTTGCCTTTAAGTGTTTTATACACCGCATTACAGTGTTGTTGTAGAAAATGGTTTTTAATGTTTCCTCAATTAGTCTTAACATGCATGCCTAACTCTAGTACACATACTAACACACAAGCTAATTTATATGCTAGTTATGCGTATGTGTGCACAAACACAATCATCCACTACACACAATAAGCATTATAGTCCAGCTGATAGTGCACATCAATATAATTGGATAAAATTGAAATTAGACTTCTGATTTTATGATTCTATTATCAACTTGGTGGCGTCACTTTTTACACTTATTGTGGCGTGTGTGTGTGTGTGTGTTGAAAAAGTGTTGATTTAAATTGGTAATATTGTTTGCAGTTAAAATGCATCTCAGGGCAGAGGATGTCTCTTCTCTCTCTTTCAACGTCCTTTGCACCAAATCAAAAATAGTCTCAAGGGGGAGCATTTAATGATTTTTCTTTTTTTGACATCAGCATTTCGGATTCGACGAGCAGACGTAGGTAACATGCGAGTAGGAGAAGGAAACGGTATCATCACAGAGATCATAAAATGGTGTCGTGAGTAGTCTTTTGTCCAGCACCATAGGAGAGTTCTGTTGCTAAAGGGAAGGACAAAAGCACGAGGCGCCACGGGTATAAGGTTCCCCAGAGCAACAATGCTGAAAGTTTCAACTTGCAGCACATGGGTGTAACTTTAACTGGAATACTGTGGATCAAAGAGTCACAAACAAAGTGGGTGGAAATGCTGGAGGAGTGTCTGTGCTCAAGTGAAGGACAGGTTCACTGGAGAGAAAGCAGGAGACACCGTTTATGGAACAGACTCGGCAATCAAGGCTAATTACCGAGACTGTGTTTTGTGAACTCAAATGCCAGTGTGATTCAATTAACAAAACTGATGTTTGTGGTAATTCCTGCGTATTTAAAAAGAAAATACCTTTACAAAAGACCTGTGGCAAAAAAAAGCACATCAGGTTGTTTTTTTTTTAAACACAATTAAATTAAACAGATCTAAAATGTGCCAATGCTTTATGAGGACAGAGGATGCTCAATAGGTTTTGTATGGCACGTCAAAGATTCATCCCCGCACTCCTGTCTTTGCCCGTCATCCTTCAGAGAGTGGGAGAATTATTCAGGTCTGCTTCTTTAAATAAGAAACACAGCCTTGAAATTTGTGAGGCTTAAGGCAGTTCATCAGGTTAGATCAGTACAATGTGGATGTGTAACCTTTACACTGCAGTTCAACCTGCACATACAAGTGTTATGAAGGGTCCCTGTGGCGCTCTGCTCCTCTGACATGGATTTGAAGACTTGCCACTTTATTAGCTGCTAAGCCCCCAATACTTGTTCTATATAGTGGAGGCCTATGTTATGAGCTGGGATCTCATTGTCGTTATTAGAGGAAGAGTCTGCAGCACTCTCTTGTCCCCCCGAGAGAATAGCCTGACTGTTTGAAGGGAAGCTACAAGTGCAATTTAACCCATCTTATTTACAATATGATCTGTTACAAGGTAATCATCGCTGCAAGGATTCACATCTAATATATCCCCACAATGTGATTCTGCTCTGTTTTCATTGATTCTGGTGTGTGTGTGTGTGTGTGTGTGTATTTTTTTCTGATGTTCACTTAAGCCTTTAAAAAAATTGTGTAAATCTGTCAGGTTAGAGTAGACATCACAGAAATAAAGCTAAAACTTTGGCGATCTCCACAACTCCGACTCAATATTTTCATATATATTCCAGTGCGGATTATGGCAGTCAGGAGCTGTTGTTTTGTATTTAAAGGTCAAAACAGTTAATTAATAAATGTGACTGCTTGTGGAGTTCTCCGTGATACCATCAACATCAGCTCGGGGAAAACAAGCTGTTTGTGATCATCCCTTCTGTCAGCAGCACACACTTAGCCTCCAAAATGGAAATCATCCATTGGCATTGAATAATAAGTGCCATAGTGCCATCTAGTGCACACATTTGCACACTGAAGAATGGCGGTGTGCAAATATGCACAACACACGCTGTATCTTACTTACAGACGTAGAGGGGTACAAGTAAATAAGAGGTAGTAAAAAAGGAAAGGACAGTGTGCTATTCACACTCGCATCTCGCGTGCTCCAGCGTGAGCTTTAACTACACTGAGTGACCATGAAAATTCCCACTCATGGGGGAAATAAACCAGGAGGCAAAGGTTTGTCTTCCAAGCAGCTCCCTGACAACCCTCAGTTGTGGAAAGCCGCGAGGATAATCTCCCTCAGACAACGAGACAATGTTAACGGCTGTGCATGCAAATTATGCACTGCCATCTAAATTACAAAGCCATAACGCAGACCTCAAGTCATCAGGCCTCGTATCTCGCTCATCGGGCCTCCTGGCGGTTAATTTGCCAGAGGATGCGGTAGAAACAAGTGAACAAAAATAATAATAATAATACTAAAAAAAAAAAAAGAAAAACACTTCGGCCAAAACAAGAGTCTTGAATAATTGATTGTGTTTGTCTTTGCTGTGTGTGTGTGTGTGTGTCTGTGTGTGTGTGTGTAAGAGAAGACAGAGTTAAGACAGAGGGTCTGGACAGAGCGTATGCCCCTGAGCAGAGCAGACACATCCACTGGCCAGTGGTTTGTGTTAAAAACTGTCTGATGGAAGCAATGTGGGGGAAGGGCATGTTTGTGTGTGCGGGTGCAAATGCATGTGTGTATTTATGAGAGTGCCCCTGTGTGTGTGTGTGTGTGTGTGTAAATACTGTTTGATTTGGTCAAACAGAAACATGACGAGCTCATGTTTGAATCAGGGCTGGTTTTTTGTTTTTTTTGTTAGTTTGTTTTTTTAAATTCAGTTATGGGAGAATAAAAGGAGGAAGAATTCCAAGACAACAAAGGGCTGTTGTTTAATGGCTGAGGAGTAGGTGTGCTGTAAGATGTTAAAAAGTCAATATACCTTGATTTTGTCTGTGCTGGTAATGAGCCATGTTTTCTGGGGGAAATGGCTGCTCCTCCGGAGGCAGCGTGTCTACTGAATGTGGCCCTGATCCCGGATAAAACAGAAGGCTCACCAATCAATCTCTCCAGGTTGCCCACAGCCAGAGAAAGCAGCTGCACCACATGTTTGCCTTGCGCGATAGCGACAAGTTAACATACGGGCAGCACAGTAACCATCCACAAGCAGCCTCTAGCTGTCTTATAATGAATTCCCACAGGGATGGGGAACTATCAGAGTCAGTGGTGTTACTGGAGGCTCGGAATAAAGTCAACACCTCTCCTTATACCTGATGAAGCTATGGTACTGCACCACACACACTCACGCTCTCACACACACAGTCACAGCCACAGCATTCAACTTGTAAAATGTGAAAAATATAATGCACGTAGCAGTTTGGCTCTATGTTGTTTTTTTTTTAAACACAAATTAGGCCTAAGTCAAATCTTTGCCTTCGCCTTGTGGTGGTGAACAGGTTCCTTTGTTACAGTAAAGTGTACTCTTCTTTTTTCTTAAGGCAGCCGTTGTTTTTACTTTTATTTATAATAATTTACAGTGAAGACAGAGAATTTAGAAAGCAGTGGAGTTAAACTAATATTAACATTAAAGATGTCCAATATTATCGGCCTACCAATATTATCGGCTGATATTGGCATTAAAATTTAATATTGGAAATTATCAGTATCGGTTTTTACTATTTCAGTGACGCAACTTTCACACAACATGCACATGTTATACATCCAACTCTTCAGCTACTTCTCCTGTAACTCCAAATGTCAAAAATATGAGATGTTTACCTTAAATGACTTTTGGGGGGACCCCGCATATATCAGTATCGGTTGATATCGGTGTCAGAAATTACTAGTTAGACAATATCGGATATCGGTAAAAAAAAGCCAAAATCGAACATCCCTAATTAAAATAACACCGCTTTGAATTATGTGGTGGGGGAGTGGCTAGAGCGGCGAGCCAGAGACCAAGAGGGCCAAGAGGTCGCTGGTTCCAACCCTGCACGGCACCACTGTAGGCCCTTGAGTAAGGCCTTTAACCCCGAGTTGCCCTCCCACCCCCATGGCTGCCCACTGCTGCTCATGTGTGTAATGGGTTAAAAGCAGAGAGACCAAATGTAGTTGTATAGTGTACTTGGCAACGACAAATTAAGTTTTCTTCTTCTACATTAGAATTTAAACGCCTCTAATTAGAGTCACTTATTCTGATCTGATCGTATGTTTTATAAGCATAGTAGTTGATGCTTTAAAGTTACTGTTGTTACTATGTGTAACTGCACAAGCCTCCTCAGAGAGAAGAAGCATGGTTTACAGAATCATGTCGTTCTTTTACTAATGTTTTTTTTTTACAAAATACTGATGAACAATCCATTTTATTTTAAGGTTACGTTTCCATGTTTAACTATCAATAGAATCAATACACAAGCCGGTTTAAAATTCTTATCAGTGGATTCAAAGGAACTAGTCAATGTGGGAATGTGGGTATCTATAGACCCACAGTTTGCATTTCTATTTTTGCTCATTCTTTTCTATGTACAATCTTATACCAGCCGACGTACAGAAACAAGGTGGCCCACCTTTATATCTGTATCTATAGATATAGATAGAGTCTACCTAACCTCCAGGCCTCTGCTCTGCTTCTCCCCATGGGATGCTGTGTGAGTGATGAGGGGGATGTGGAGCTCATGAGATACTGGGGAGAAGGGTTTGGTGAGATTTGGTGCAGGTCTTACAGATTACAATACCTTTTTTATTTACTTGCCACTTCCAGGACAAGATTTAGAAAACAAATAGCACGGTGCACTGTGGACATATATATGTTGCATTTATCTTGAGCTTGTTGCAAGCCAGCGTTATTTTGGAATTAGTTCTGTTCCGATCAATGATACAACGTAAAATTTAAATATGATAGCAGAGCTACAAACTGAAGATGTGATTTTAATTTTTATGAAAAATAATAATTCTTCCTATCAATCGATGCACTTAAAAGACCATATATGTTAGAATCTCTTAAGTTTTTATTTCATCCACTAGAATATGCTTCAAACATTGCATATTTTCATAGATTGTGAGAATTTGCCCTGTCTCTTTTGTAATTTTGTTTTTTTAATGGGACTTCTATCAGTCTAAGTGGGTTATCCATCTTCTCCCAACTCCCACCCTTCAGTGAGTGCTGTTTACAGAAAACTTATTCAATGGCTTCCACTGCCATCTAAAATTTGTATTTGTATTTTGCACTGTGATTTTTAGCATATCCTCACAAATATTTATAGCTACATGTTTCATACATGCTTTTTGACTAATTCAGAGCAGAAGATTTAAAAACAGTTTGTTGTGTAACGTAATGCCCACCATTGAGTGACTAAAGACAAAAAAGAACAAAAGTCATCTGGCAGCTGTTTAAAATGAGAGCTAACTGGGTATGCAACACTCATCCAACAAAAAAGAAATGAATTTCCACCATCTCGCCACTAGATGTCACCCACTGACCATACAATACGAAGATGGGACCCTACTGTGTCCTGCATTTTTGGGTGGAGGACAAGCACTTTCTACAATACTTTAAACAACAAGAGCTGAGTGAGGGGGGAAAAGAAAAATAAACTTCGTCATTCCCATGATTAGAAGATACATGATTATTTTTGACAAAGCTATAGATATATAGATATAGTGAATCACTTTAATGACGAGGAAGAAGCAGAAGAAGAAGCAGAAGAAGAAGCAGAAGAAGAAGAAGAAGAAGAAGAAGAAGAAGAAGAAGAAGAAGAAGAAGAAGACAACAACAACAACAACTTTATTACTCTTTACAACTCAGTCCACATATATATGAGTACATTGTGAACAGACATAAGTACAACACACAAGGCAAACACATGCAGAGCCGACGGCTGCCACTGAAGGCGCCCGGAGAGTAGATTTTGGGGGGAGTGGGGTTTAAGGGCCTTGCTCAAGGGCCCGAGGTGGTGGATGGCAGCGGACAGACAGCGGCGCTTCTCCCAGTTCTCGGCCCACCCGGGGTATGGACGGTGACCTCACGTTCCCAAGCTCCACTGTTTAGCCTCTTCGCCTCCACCTCCCCATAAACCAAAGATTAGGGGGGAAAACTCTTCACCGCGCAGCGTTTTTTGTTGTTGTTTACATTTTGAGTTCTTCAGCTTTTATCAAAATACCTACATCCAGCTGTTTGAAAGTGTCATGTCCCACCCAGCCAGCAGAGGAAAGGTGAACCGGCTTCAACGTGCTCGATAAGCCGCTCTTCACACACGACACCTGGCAGAAATAAAGATGGAAGCAGCGGGTCAGAGGAGGCTGAATGCAGGTTTAAGAAAATGATGCTGGGGAGGATGGAGGGAGCCAGGATGTGGCATGTGTGCATGACGTCATTTCTCCATGTACTGTGCGCCATTTTGGTAGAAAAAAAAAATCACGGATAATTTCCGTGGTCTTGACAGATCCCGGACCCGAGTCTTCACACTGATTGTGGATGTTATCTGTTCCCCGGGACGAGCCGCAGTAATTGATCCGGTGTCGGAAGCTGTGTACAGCAAGAGCTGCTAAATGAAGCAATGGCGGGTAAGCCACTTTTGAAGGGAGGGAGAAGGATCCACCTCACTTGGTGTGTGTGATGGCCTGAATCTGCAAGTTAGCTAGCCAACGTTAGCGCTGGCGAGCTAAGCTGCTAGTTGTCAAACTGTGTCTCTGTCAGGTCGTTTTCTTTCGCCACGCGAAACGCGAATAAGACGCAGACTAACGACTTGTTCTTTTTTCTTACAGGGGTTGCAGGCGGCAATGATTTCCAGTGGTGTTTCTCTCAAGTAAAAGGAGCGATAGATGAAGATGTTGCGGAAGGTATGTGGCTAACGTTAGCTTGGCGGCTAGGCTACAGCGATGGACTGCTAGCTAGGTGGTCTGTTGGTGGTGATGCTGTGTGGGCTTCACATGAGATGCACGATAGTTAGTTGGTCGTAAATGATTAAGTTTAAAGGAGCTGGCATGGCTGGTGTTACACTGGTTGTGGCTCGGCTGCACGAACGCCCTTTCCCCAGTAAATGACTGTACCGCTATCTAGCTGTATGCTAAGTTATGGCTAAGCTATTAAAGGGGAGCGACCGCGTCCGTGACGTCAATGTGCTGCGTCCATAAATTGCTGGAGTGACATCATGCGTGTTTTCATTCATTCATATCCGATTGTAGGTGTGTGTTGTGTTTGCCGGGCTGTGAGTGTGCTGTTTTCCCTATCCGGGAAAAAGGTCATTGACACCGGTAGCATGCTACTAGCAGTCACCATAACCCGAGCTGTGAGGACTGACTCAGTCTGATGTGTGTTCATTTCCAGCTGACATAATCTCAACAGTTGAGTTCAACTATTCTGGAGAATTGCTTGCAACTGGAGATAAAGGAGGCAGAGTAGTGATATTTCAGCATGAGCAGGAGGTGAGATTATGTCTCAAGTATTGATCAGTTTCTACTGTCAGAAGTAAGGTGTTGATTGTTGCAGTGATAATGTATGCACTTTCTGACTTTTGTTGATATTATTTTCTTACAGTCGAAGCATCGTCCACACCTGCGCGGGGAGTACAACGTCTATAGCACTTTTCAGAGTCATGAGCCAGAATTTGACTATTTGAAAAGTTTAGAAATTGAGGAGAAAATTAATAAAATAAGATGGCTACCCCAACAAAATGCTGCTCACTTTCTACTTTCAACAAATGGTAAGCATTTAATATGAATCTAGTAATGTTGGTTTGTTTGATATTATGATTTGAAGTGTATGACATGAGTCCTATTTCTGTTCTTGTCAGATAAAACTATCAAATTGTGGAAAATTAGTGAAAGAGATAAACGGGCAGAAGGCTACAACCTGAAAGATGAAGATGGTCGACTCAGAGACCCCTTTAGAATCACCTCTTTACGGGTGTGTGCTCTGTCTCAACTTAAAACATGTCGATTAATGGGGTTTCCTAATATCCCATCTAAGGTGCATGTGTGTGTTTCAGGTTCCAGTACTGATGCCAATGGATCTCATGGTAGAAGCAAGCCCACGGAGGATCTTTGCAAATGCACACACCTATCACATTAATTCCATTTCTGTAAATAGTGATCATGAAACGTACCTCTCTGCAGATGACCTAAGAATAAATCTATGGCACTTGGAAATCACAGACAGAAGTTTTAGTATCCTTTTTCCATGTCCGAAATCGGGCATTGGGTTTGTGTTTTTTTATATCCATTAGTCATTGAGCTGTGTCATTAAGAAACAAAAGACTGATAGTTCCTTAACAGTATGTTCCCAGATATTGTAGACATCAAGCCTGCCAACATGGAGGAACTGACAGAAGTAATCACAGCTGCTGAGTGCCATCCACACCAATGCAATGTATTTGTGTACAGCAGTAGCAAAGGCACCATCCGCCTGTGTGACATGCGAGCAGCGGCACTCTGCGATAGGCACTCAAAGTGTAAGTATTTTCACTGTTGTGCTTCAGTGGTAAGCCAGTTAGTTGATTAGTGGGTAAACAATAGCTCCAAACTTAAATGACTCACAATCAAGTTGTTTTTTTAAAAACAAATATTAATTTTTTTCTGTTGGCTTACTGTGATATTAACAGTCCGTTCGTAAAAATATTATAAATAAGAATTCATGATTTCTTTTCTTTTTGAAGTCTTTGAGGAGCCCGAGGATCCGAGCAGCCGGTCCTTTTTCTCTGAGATAATCTCCTCCATCTCGGACGTGAAGTTCAGTCACAGCGGACGCTATATGATGACACGTGACTACCTCTCCGTCAAAGTTTGGGACCTCAACATGGAGAACAGGCCAGTGGAGACGTATCAGGTGCATAAACAAACTTACTGAGTGGCTGCTGCTGTGTACCTACTACCTGCAAGAGTTTATACCTAATTCATTGCTTTTGCAGAAATAGTCTCTTCATATCAAATGACATGATATAGAAGTACTATTGTATGTTATCCAGTCAATGTATGACCTGCAAACTCCTTCTGATTCACAAGAATAGTAGCTTTGCTAACAAAGTAAAAGTCAAATTTGTTTGGTGAAAAGCTTTTATTAATCCCTTTTATTCTTGGATTATGTCACTATAGATGAGGACATTACACTCATCTAATTGTTGTTTCAGGTCCATGAATACCTTCGCAGTAAACTCTGCTCCTTGTATGAAAATGACTGCATCTTCGATAAGTTTGAGTGCTGCTGGAATGGCAGTGACAGGTAAGTATGCAGATTACAATTACAATTTGCAGGAATGTGTATCAGGATAATGTATTCAAAGCCTTAAACTCCAGTAACATACATAGCAAATACGAGTCATTTTCCTTCCCTCTTTTAGTGCCATCATGACCGGCTCCTACAACAACTTCTTCAGAATGTTTGACCGCAACACCAGGCGGGACATCACACTGGAGGCGTCCCGGGAGAGCAGCAAACCACGGGCCACGCTTAAACCCCGCAAGGTGTCCACTGGTGGTAAGCGGAAGAAGGATGAGATCAGCGTGGACAGCCTGGACTTCAACAAGAAGATCCTCCATACTGCCTGGCACCCCAAAGATAACGTGATAGCTGTGGCAGCCACCAACAACTTGTACATTTTCCAGGACAAAATCAACTAGAAGATTTGGGGCTCCAGAGGATAGGGCTTTTAACGTACCTGTGTAGTTAAGCCTACTACTTGTCTATCTGTATAAGAAGAAACAGCCTTGTTGTCCTCCTGGTGAAGAATTCGAAAGCACGTGTCTACTTTTTTTGCCACAGGAGGTTGATCCATAGGCCTGTTTTATTTTGAGTCTGAGCTTAGGTTGTTTTTGCCTTTGGCACCAGGGCAATCGACATGCCCCCCTGACCCAGAATGCCCAGTTTGGGTCTAATTGACAGAATGGCACTCCCTAGAGGTCAAACTCTTGAACGTTGGTGTTTGTGTTGACATTTTAAGCCTTCATTTCATGATTTAACAACAGAACTCTTGGAAGCCCGTACAATGACGTCTTGTCAAAGTTGTAACATCATTTCAATGATTTTTGGGCCCTCCGAAGCACGGATTAATGGCCAAAAAGCCTAACTGTAACATTCCCCCAATGGCCATGTATGCAGGCCAAGCTACTGGTGGAAGAGGTCCTGAAATTGGAAAGTGGACATGTTTCTTTTCTTCCCCTCCCTCCTCTTACTTTACCCCAGTCAATACGGTGACATGATTTCACTCACTGTATCTACTCAAGTACACCTTGTCATCCACATAATAAAAGAAACTAAAACTACAGATGTGTTTTTAAATTTTAGAAGTATGTATTAAAACATGTTTATTGCTTTGCATGTTTTTATGTTGTAGAGAGGTGGAGAAATGTTCAGTCACACCACTGTCTTTTGAGCAGATCTCAGTTATGGAAATACTATTTGGGGCTACCAGTCTCAGAACCACTGTTGGAGACAACCAATAATGTGCTCGTGTCAAGAGATTAATTTCTCATTTTTGACCACGTTTTTAGGATGCAGGCTGGAAAGTACTTGGCACAAGATGGGACCCAGGACAAAGGGAATCTGCAGCCTTAATACCGACTTCTATCAGTGACAGCTACAAGTTTATGTCCCCAATCGTTTTACAGACCTCATGTGCATTATTTGTAAATCCTATTTTATAGTTATGTCCTCATATACTGCTGCTATAGGTGGCTGTCCATGAAAACACATTACAAGGAGGAAAATTGCACACCATACAGTTTATGTAATAGTGCCTCCGAAACATGTATTAAGTAGGAAATTCAGACAGGCCTCATACACGTGCCCTTATTCATTTCATAGGGATGTCACCCAAATTTAAACAGCGTACTGCAAATGTGGATATTCTCTCCGTAGTTGTGAATGCAGAAATGAAAGTTGACTACACAAAACATACTGATGACATTAAAACAAACACATAACAATGCATTGTCTTTGTCCATTGATTCCTAACATGGTGGCAATGTACTCACTTGTTTATTTTGACCAAAGTTCAATAAAATTTTAATTGTGTTCGTCAGCATGTGGTCCTCTCATGTGACAATCAGCTACATGTTCTCACATATTGTGCATTATTGCATACATACAGTATGTACCGGTAGTAATGTTCTCAAGACTCATACTCGCATTGATGTCATTACCTCTCCTCCACTGTGCAAGATCAAACATGATAAAGTCAGGTAGTTTGCTGCTACTGGTAGTGAAACAACACTGTATTGGACAACCCAAGGACAGTAAAGATAGCCGGTACTTTCCTGAGCTTGGTGTTTTTTTTTCTTTGATTTTGTGTAAGATGAACAAAATGGACTACAATTGAGTTTAACAGGCTGGACATTTGATTTTATGCAGTTCACAATTGGAACAAATTAAGCAATCAGTGATCTATGTTAATATTTCAAAAATCACTAAGCTAATGATCCATTTGACCAAAAAAAAATCATAAGTTAAAAGATTTTTTTTATCAATACCTGATCAAAAATAACAAAAATAAAATTCTGTCATTTTAATTTGAAAATGAATTCTCCTTACAAAAACAAAAAGGCAGTGCCGTGCCATACATCAGTACCCAGTTCCCTAGCAAGCAGTCATCACCAGACCAGGACACAGATGATAACAAGGGCTAGAGGATCGGGCAAAGTTGTGTTTAGGTGTCAAGGCCACAAAACAGCAACATCTTCTACTTTCCATGCTGCCGAGGGCAACATGATGCTTTCAGTCAAACTGGATCATGTCACATGGCCACATCTCCCTTAATTTGTAATAAGATCCCATTTTAAGGCATGCCAAGATGGTCACATCAATGTGTCAAGGTGTTGTTAATTATGCGCTTCCCAATTAAAATCCTAAAAGTAAACAAAAAAAAAACATTAACAATTTTACATAAAATGTGTCCAAAATATGCACTCCAACAAGTCATGGTGTTGTGTCTTACTCATGTTACTAATGTGAATTTCATCATACACCATGTTATGTTTTCTGTGGGTTTCTAAACAAATGTCATGGAATAGGAGTTACTGATGGCACAATACCAGAGTAAATAAACTGGTCTCCCTACACATATAAACACAGCAGTATCACTATCCAATAATTGATATGCCCTTTTAATACAGACACACAGAAATTACCACTAAATTATTCATGCAATGTTGATGTGTTTGCATCGGTGATGTTCCTACACTGTAAGAAAACGTTACTGAATTTCCATATGTACATTAACTGAATGTGGTCACAAATTGAGGCTTAAAATAATTCTTTTAGGAACCCTCTGCAATGGCCCCTAGAGATTCCTAGTGTTTTTACTTTTGAGCTACTGTACAATTGCCAGAGTTAGTGATTAAATGATGGTGCTTACCCTAGTCCAACAGCAAGTATGTGGGAAATGATTACTGGGGGAAGGAAAAGCTTCAGAGTGTCAGCAGACAGAATGCCTGCCTTCTTCACGACACTGGTGTTCCGAATGCTGGGAGAGGCTGAGCGCTTAGGGTACTTCAGCAGGAACTCCCTACAGAGGACCACATTAATTTTTCAGTGTTTTGAACACATTAAAATCAAGAAGGACCAGTTTAATGTCACGATGCCACATAGGTTCACACTGACATTTTAAATTGGGTAAAATAAGATTAGAAATTGTGCTGTAAAAAACTTGCAATCATAAATGTTAACATTTAGCACAGAGTTTTAGCTGTTTCCTCAATCATCCTTGGGGCTTTTGCCATTTGGAGTAATTTGTGCATTCAAACTATATTCATGTGTAGGTGTAAACTACTTGATTGGCAATTGTGTAATGGCACACGTGTCTTAAATAATTAGGAAATTAATTAATTAGTCCACTGAAGTAGTCTAAGTGGTAAACATACGTTGGTGGGTTGTTCTCAGGTCGACTAGACCAGTCCCAGATCCAGTCAGCATCTTTGGTCAATAGGATTCCCACTTCCCTCCTAGTTTCTGGTGAGTCTTCATCTAACTGAAAACACAACCAACATCAACATGAAAACCACATTTAATTAGAATCAAATTCACAGATATGAATGAGTGTTAGTAATAAATATTACCTGTGAGTCGTTTTCCTCGTGTGAGCCCCCTGACAGAGGTGTCTGTGCTCTGAGTGGGCTGATGTAAGGAAACAACAACGACACACAAGGAGAAAAGTTGACACATGTGGCATTACATTGACAATCTGTGTTAACAGAAAAAACAAAACAAAACAATCTGTGCTTCCTCTTTTCCCACAGACCTGTGGCTCTGAGAGCTCCCCCTAGAGCCGCCTCCCCTGGGGCTGCTTCCCCTGGAGCTGCTTCCGCCCGACTCATGCTGTGCATCTAGCAGCATTTGCTCCACGTCAGCCTCCTGACTGAGCGCGAGGATTTGCCTCTGGCTTCCGTGGTGACAAGTAGTTTGAGAGCCATTGCCACCGAAATGCAGCTCGACCCAGGAACCTTAACACAAATACGGGCAAAAACCTTACAGGAGACCAGTGTCGTATCACTGGCCTATAAAAGCTATAAATACCACCTCAGGGTTTGAGTGAAGTCGAAACATAAACACGGGGCTGGGCTTCAATGCATTTTAGATTCTGTTACTAACAAGCCTCAATTACTATCTCTGATAACGAGCTGCCTTATTACAATGACACCTCATGTCTTATTAAGCGATTAATACATGTTAAGATAGTGGCACAGTTAGCTAACTTAGCTTACTTAACGGGGTTAGTTAAGGAGATACAGTGTTTGTTACCTCTTGTTTACTAGTTTGACTGCTAATGCTAGCATCAACACAGAGGGGCTGTTATGACGTCCATACTTTACCTTCCATAGTCTCCTCAGATGAGACGTTCTCCTCCAGCGACATGGTGCTGTTACGATTTTTGCGGGTCCGCACGTTTGCGCAGGCGAAATGTAAACAGAGTAGTGTCGAAACAAGCGGTGGGCGGATCGATCGAGAATATCGATGTATCGACACCAACGTTGGGATCGGTATTGGTCAACACTTGCGCGATGAGAGCGATACTCGGCGTTCACCACACAACTCCTTTCACTTTTGACGTGACGTATTGTGACGAGGCGTCTGAGCGCGTATGATAAATACAGAAAGTTGTTATACCGAGGATTGCTTCTTTAAAGGCGAGTGACGTCACTGGTGATGAAACTCGCTGTTTCAGGAAGTGGTTCAACCGTTGGTATGACTTTTGAACACACACACACATTCATATGCATACACAGACATAAACATCCCATGTCCTATTTGGTTTTAAACATTGCTACTGACACGTTTTTTGACATGACTTCTATTACAGTTACCCACACATTAGTCGAAAACATTGTTATTATGATTATTAGTATCGGATCGATATCACATTTCGCAGTATCGCCCACCGTGTGTCGAAATATAAGCAGCTGGAAACCCGTCCGCCACAATAACAATGGCGCAATGTTCTGTTTATCTAAAATGTGATTGGCTCTGAAAGGAGGCCACGCGAGGCAGTCTGAGCTCGTGCCAGCCTTTACAAAGTGCGCACGCGTGGTCAGCAACTTCGATAAATGTGGTAACAAATGGTCACATCAGCTTTGTTGCAACAACATGTAAACAAACAACAGATACATTCCGCTCCTGTCACCTTATTTTAACTGTCACTTGAAACTTGTTTGTTATAGCACTTACACACACATGTCTGCAGGTGGCAGTCATAGCTCATAACTCCCCCCTCTCAGTTTACACTTTACAGTGGCCAGTATCAAAATGGTACGCGATATTGGCCACACATTATGTGTATACATTATTTTAAAAATACGTAATATGTATTAAATGTGCACTGATCAATAAGTCCTACGATATTGCTCCATGTACATGTTGTGCATTTATGCCTCTGGCCACTACTGATCCATATAGTGTGTAGCCATCTGCTATTAAATTAGTCCTTTATGTTTTAGAATGTGCTTTCGTCAGGACCTGAGCAGGTTGTGGGGATAATAACCGTGATAGTAACATTTTTTTCTACTGACAACCAATGTTGTGTATTTTGACATGGTCAAACATGCATTGCATTTATCATTTGTTACTTTGTGAAGAGGCGACTCCAAATTTGAGGCTGGCAAATTGAATTATGTTTGTTTCCATGGAGATTAGTGTGGCTGATTATTCTTGCAAAATTAAATTATTTCTTTTATGGGGGACAGGGGGGTATTATTCTGAGTGTGTTCTTCCCGGCAGACTATGGTATACACACACATCTTATGTGGATCTTACTAGATTATTTCAGCAAAGATAAATTATGCAAATGAAAGGCAATATTAATTAAACCCCCTCTGGTGCTACAAGGGTTTTGTTATGAAACTATATTTTAAAAAGATTCTGTGGTGTAATGGTGTATACATTTTCTCTATTTTGATATAAAACTGAGAGTGCATTTAAGAATAATAAATAGTTTGAAAGAGATACAACTTGATGGGGCTACAAATAACAGTGTCATTTTCAATTCTACTCAGCACTGTGGTGGAGAATTTATCTGCCTTGTGCCACAATGCATATGGGAGCCTGAGAATTCACCTGCCAAGCGGCTGGATTATTCAGAGCAGACATCTTAACAAACAATGGTTCTGCAAAGGGCAACAATCACTTCAAAATTCCAAGTATCAAGTTGAGTTAGAGTCAGACCATTGTGAACTGGAACTATAACAGATCAGGCAAAAAGGTTGATAGCAAAAAGATGTGACATTGCAAATCACGTTTTCTATATCCTAAAATTGAGACCTGTATATTGTAATAACAAAACCACAAAATATTGTTTTATTTTGTTTTAGTATGTGTTTAGCCTTATTCCATACTGTAGAAAATACAACATGATAAAACTATGGTGGTACTGATTTCATCAAAGATGCTTAAGCCTTACATCCTTCCGTGTTCAATAACAGCTAAATAAACTTTATGAAAACATAAACAGTAAAGATTTTATCTGAAATAATATGAATAATGTGAAATAACATCAAATTCTATTTTTTGTGATTTTTTTTACATTTCCATGTTGTGTTATTTGAATTTATGCTGGAGTCAATATTGGCAGTAATGTTGTTAACTTTTATGAATGCTGCATTCCACACCGCATCTCGGCTCTGATTACAAAATACTCTGGCCAGATGGCATATGTACTGCAATGAAAGCATTACACATGTTAAAATACACCTCCTTTGAGCTATTTGCCAGGCTTTACGTTTAATCCTGAATCTGATTAATATTATGCATTTATTAAATAACATCCAGAATATGAAAAACACTGCTGCATTTATAAGACCAGAAGAGCAGCTGTCTTAGAAAAGACCAATTAGTCACATACAAAGGACTCACACATTTTATGTTATCATGATGTAAAATCTAAAGACAGATAAAAATTTGAAGCATCTAAGTAGTACATAAAGAAATGTGTTTGTAAAACCCCTACTTTAACATTACAAATCAATAATACAAATTTTGGGTGATAATGTAATATGTAAATGTCATATTTACAAGAAGTCCCCTCTCCCTGCCTTCAGGTAATTAAATTAATCCAGAAATTAGTGTCTGGAAGTCTATAACTGATCATCACAGATAATACACTGTTATCAGAGATACCAGGGGTCATCCAGGAAAAAGAAATTTGCCTCCTGCTTTTCATCAGCCCATCCAGAAAAGAATAAACAGAACAACCCCAAATGGTCTAAGCAAATCAACCAGGGATGATTGAACAATTAAAGTCAGCCAATAAAAAAACCTCTTAAACTTAAGAGCTCAAACACACTAGATTTATTTTATGCATCATTCATTTATTTTTTCTGTATTTATCACTTTTTTACCCTTTATTAAACCGATACATTTATTAACCCTAGGTTAACGCACTCATTTTAATTCACTCGATAATTTTCTAAACTAATTTTTATTCAAAACAAACAACAAATGTGTCACATGTGTCACTTCCGGTGGCCATTTCTGGAGTAGCGTCAATCCAATACGGAGAACTCTGACAACCAAGTTGGAAACTAACCTCTACCACGTCCCTACGCCACTATTGTTGTTGTCACGGCAAAATGTCTTCAGTCATCCGGTAAGCGTTGTTAAACAAACCCCATTTTCTCTCACTCTTTTTAGCTACTAAGAAAAACAGGTGTTGTTGTCTCAAGTGTACACAAAAACAATTAGCAGTTATGTTAAAGAGGCACGTACTGGCCAGCTAGTAGCGATCAACGTAAATAATAATGTAACACGTCATTATTTTATTAAAAATTTCCTTTTTTCCAGTGCTGAATGCATTGCATTTGAGACAAGGGGTTTAAATTGAACGTGTATGGTTTTGAAGAAACTTTACACTGACTGTATAACGTCATCATATCAGGAAATAGGCACAGACACTGACCTAGCATTAGCCATGAATCGTCACTCTCATATTTGGGGACAGAACTTTTAACCTAGAAAATAATCCCACATCTGATGACCAGTATAAGAAGTAACTGCTGCAACTCAATCATCTGAATCCATATAGCAAATGGTATTATATAGTATATGGCTGTTAGTGTGTGTGTTTATGTATATGTGCATATATTTGGAGAAGCCTTCTCCAATTGTTTTATAGACGAGCATTTCTTTTCATAGCTGGAATTGGTCACTGTTGAGATTCCTAAGAACGGGCAGTCCACCAGCCACTTTAATCCATGAAAGCCCTGCGAATAATTCATCAAAGCTGGTGCACTTAAATGTGTCTGTCCTTAAAATAAAAAATGATATTTCATTAAGTGAGCGCACGGTTGAAATCATGTGAAAAACATGAAGGGAAAATCATTGTGCTTTACTCTGGACTTTGAGCAATGTAACATTAATTTTGGCTCATCTTTTATTCACGCACATACAATGTGTTATCTTGCCTGTAACACTGCATTTCATCTATATGCAAAACATAATTTTAACCCTCAGAAATAAATTTGACTGAAAGTAATACCCTCATATATTGGTTTCACTCACTTTGCATAATGCAATCATGTCATATTTTTCCTTCGAATATTCCGATATTGTGACTTATGGTTAAGTGTCCATTACATTAGTCGGCAGAGACCCTGTTAGAAAGAATAAATCAAATAGCGAATGCAGTAAGTTCTACAGGCGAAATAAAAGTAGAAGGACATCCATAGATATGTCACAGTTTATAGTGTGATATGGCTTTCTCTGTCTGCCCATACGTGGGTGCTAACCAGGAGTAGGTGTTTATTTTGCATCTGTGTGTAGCTGACGTTATCCAGGGGCATGCTGGTGCGATAGGGGATGCTGTTGACAAACTTGTGCATGAGGAGGGAGAGTAGGCTAGACAGGAATTGAATGCGATCAACAGTGCAGACAAGACAAAGGCTAAGGAAGAATTATGGTGTCTGGGGCAGACAAGAGCTTTATTTGTTACCAATGAGGATCTGCTTGTGAGTCTGGAAAGCACTGCTTTAACTGGTGCTTGTTGTGACACAGAAGGCGATGGTATGTCAGCCTTTGATGCTGCTGAGAAAGGAAAATTTGTCATACTGTATGTTATGTTATACTGTGTGCTTCATAGTTTTATTTATTTATTTATTTATTTAATTATTGACAGATGTTGATGTCATGGACAGATCAGTATATTTTAGGAAAGACCTTTCTCCCCAGTTTCCCTTACCCCCCTCTTCTGTCTCACTGAAATGCAAATACATCGTACTTAGTTGCAGTTTTGTTGTTACAGCGAGGTCAGTGAAGTTAAGAGTAACTAGAATATTTGGTTTATAAAATAAAACATCCAAGATTAATTTTAATGAGCTCAGAATGAACAATTAAGTGGACCAGATGGAGTGCAGCCAAAAAAGCTTTTATGGCTTATTTTCTTAAAGTGCAACAGCTCAGTTACATTAACTAAATTAATCTATAGGGACATTAGATGGAGTATCATGTATGAATGTGAACCACACACTTTGTGCTCCCATATACTCTTTGGCTGTTATGCATGGATGCAAGAATGTTATTATATATTGTTCATTTAATTGCATTATTGTTTTGATGAATAATTTAACAAGGAGGTAGGAGGTGATGTGATTATATTAAAGCATGAATAAGAATACATTAGAAAAATATTTGCTGGCCAGAACTGAATTTACATTCTTTTAGGCATTTTATACATTTAGTAAATTGCACATCATCTAGGCATTTTGTTTTTCCAGTCAAGTCAGTGAAGTCATATTCCCCTTGGGCCATTTTGAGCCCCTTCCAAACAAGCATGTTTAGCTTTTCTGCTGAGCTAAGAAAATATAAGAACCACTTAGCTGAGTTTTTTTTATCCTTAACAGTCGTTTTTTAAAAATCCCTAACAGTCATTACTGTAATCCCTTTCTCAAAGACTAAAGATTGAAAATTATTTATCATCGGCCCGGCCTCATCAAGTGGAAAACATTGGGCCTGATAAATCATTCTGGATATACTCACATTTTCAGTGTTCTTACTGATATGCTTGGTCATATTTAATTTTTTTTTTTGCAAAAAGCAGTCATATATCTGCAAAATGCATTTTTCTTCCAGAATTATTGCAATTAAATACATTCAACATGTTCAAAAACTGGATTAAAGTAAAATTTTCTGCTGATTAAGATGTTCTTTGTAGGTGCAATGGTGCATAGTAGGAGAAGAGAAAGTAACAGACAGAGAGTGCATGAGGCAAATTAAACAGGCTCTTCCTGCTGGTTATATCCTTCAGAACACAATTTGATTATCTTGCATCCTCATCAATTCAAGAGGGAGGATGTATTATATGCCCCTGTGTACATGATGCATTGTGCTCAATTCATAACTAATGGCCCAACATTCAATTAAAAACACTCTATTCATCCCTAGCTATAATTCAAACTTGTTACTTTGGTCTTGGTGCTTTTGTCTGATGCTGCATGATTATGTCTCAACATTCTTCATTCATGTCAAGGATGCAGTTTGTTCTCCTTGGTCTTTGAGTACAACACTTTTTTTTAAAATTACATGACTAGCACCTTTAAAAAGTGCTTGACATGTAGGAGGGAGCAATTTGAAGTAAATGGATAAGATTGACTGGGGAGCAGTGTGGGTGGAACTTGTGGGAACTCGTGCCAGAGGCAGCTTATAAAGCAGAGTTTTATAAGCTTTGTTGTCACAAACATAAATTGTGACGCTCTGAAGTGGCCTTTAGAGGGAGGAAATAAATCAGTTCCCCAGCAGGCAGCTAAAGTTGATGTGTTCAGTGTGTACACACTGACAGTAGCATTCATGGCAGCAACCAAAGGTTTACAGTTTGCAACCAATGCTACTTTACAATGATGAGGAGTGAGGTATAACAGAGTGTAAGCTAAAATCACACATTACATTTAGGTCTGCATGTCACCTGTGTTTTTGTGGTCTACAGTATCTCATAATGAGATATTGCCAAGTCATCGCTTCTTTTCCCAGTCAACCTTTTTTTTAGGATTTTAATGGTTATTATCGCATTTCATCCCTCTACAGTATTACATGGTGTTGAATGTGCCTTACTATAATGTATGTGTTCTGCTGCCTGAGCACAGTAACAGACCCCAATAGGGCTGTCATTTTTAATGAAACGATGCAATCAAAAGAAAAAAAATGCAGTTAAATCTAACATAACATAATATTGTTCCATGAATCAGGGCCATGTACACAGATTATAAAAACTGTTTTGCCATTATTTTATAGTAGTACATTTATTTCTTAGTACTAATACAGCTACTCTGTTATTTTTTTACACATTGATGATAATCTGTTTCAGTTTTTTTTTTTTTTAGTCTGGTACAGTCTAAACATGTTGATACCCATTTTCAGTGACACTGCTTTAACAAACCCCAGTACAATTCTTCATATTGCATAATTTCTCATTGCCAGGAAGCCTCAAATACCAAAGATTAATCAGGTTGTTCGTGGGAACTCTATCAGCAGTTTACCATTTGTGGTAAGTAGTAGATGTTGTATTTTAAGACTCAGAGACATGGTTGAACCCAAACATGTTTACCACAGGAATCTCAAACACCAGAGTCCCAGAGAGCAAGTCATGGGAATCATTTGGTTATTTACTGTAAATGCATATGAGGTGGCCGTTGAAAATGTTTGCTAAGTTAAAACTGTTATGTACGTATTTGCTTTATTTCAGGTTCACACAGTGATACTGGTCCAAAAGTCTGTTTGTTAAAGTGTGGTTTATATAAAGAAAGGTTATAGTGCTCTGGAGGCTGTGTGAAAGGAGAAGAGACAGAGAATGCTGATAACAAGTCAAGTCTAGGAACACAACACATTGATAAGCCT
Source organism: Trinectes maculatus (assembly GCA_016785345.1). Taxonomy (NCBI): domain Eukaryota; kingdom Metazoa; phylum Chordata; class Actinopteri; order Pleuronectiformes; family Achiridae; genus Trinectes; species Trinectes maculatus. Next base: position 483,219 of record JAFBJQ010000588.1, on the reverse strand, counting down.
GTGTGGATATTACCCTTGCAGTGTAATTTGCAGCAGCCACTCATATTTCTATGGCTGTATGATTTCTGTTTGACTCCAGGGGAGGATTTAATGACATCCTGATATGAAGGGCTATAATTCATTATAAACTGCATTCAGTATTGTTGTGCCACCAGTACCTCCTAGGCATAATTTTCTTTGCACATAATTGTCTTGTTCTTGTGGTTGTTATGGCAGAAGGAGATAGTTGTCGGTGTGGGGATAGATACACTGTACTGGGTACAGTTTGCTTTCATGACTCTTGTTTTTTTTGTAGTTGTGCAAAGGTTATATTTCACTTTACAACACTGCAGCACTTTACTGCCCCCCCCCCCATTTTTAAATTTGTCTTTCCTTTAACTCTGGTGACAACAACACATCATGTTTCCAAATAATTTACAGCAATTCCGGCATTTCATTTCTCTTGCAAAAGAGTGCTACTGTCAACACACAGTTTTCTTTTTGTTCATATTAAAAATGATGAATAACATAATTGTGTAACAGCTGCATAACATTTTCTTTAACTACACCACTGACTTACATTTGGAGAGGTTGATGAATGCACCTTGCATGGGCTGCGATGTGAGCTTTAGACATGTCACTATATATTACCAACATTATTTTCATTGGTCACAGTGTCTTTAAAGGCATAAAAATCTTCAAGTAAAAAACCCTAATCATGACAGGTGATATATCTAGCAATGTACAGCTGATCAGTTCAGACACAGCCACAAATATCACAGACATGTAGTGAGTATATCTTCCATGCTGACACAGTTGTACACTGTCAAAGTCTAAATACACAGTCACTGTGACGTAGTAGCTGTAAAACAAACTGTATGTTCAATATTTTTTATGATTTAATATTACAGAACAATTTTTACTGACATGGAATTACACACAATGTTAAAATAGTGAAATATGTTACATCTCATATTTTTCAAAAATTCTACAAATATCTTCAAATACCTTTTTAAACTAACATTTACACTTTACTGTGGAGGACTTAAAATGCAGTTGTTGAAGTGTGTGCAGAAAAAAACTTCTTTAAAGGCTTCTTCTGTCCATTTTGCAAAGGATCTTTTTAAAAGACCTCCTAAAGTCATTATTGAATATAGTGTATATCACAGGATTAAGTGAACTATTGCAATAACCAAACCAGAAAAACATCTTGAACAATGTCTCTGGGATGCAGCATGTGTCACAAACTGCCATGAGCGTGTATGTGAAGAAAAAGGGGAACCAGCAAAGAACAAACACTCCCATGACCACAGCCAGAACAAATGTGAAGCGCCTCTCTCTGTACTGCCTTCCTTTCCACCTGCTCGCTCTCACACACCGCTGCACCTCTGGCTGAGGGGAGGCTTCTTCAGTCGTCACCTGAGCCACTTTGGTTGTTTTGAGAGTCCTCTTTTTCTTCAGGGAACATAGGATGGTTTCATTCCCATCAGAAGAGGAAGGTTCTTCCTCCGTGTCAAACCCGTTGACCTCGCCACTGTCCCCCACTTCTGCCTCACTTTCTTCCATGTCTTTTTTCTCTAGAGGGTCCAGACCACATTTTGTGGCTTCTAAGGTCCCGTTTTCTTGTTGCTTTTGTACCGGCAGGGCTCTTGTTCTTTTCTTGGCAATCTGGTAGATTCTAGCATACACCATAATCATGATGACACAGGGTGCAAAGAAGGAGGCAGTGCTGGAGAATATAATGTACCATTTCTCCTCATTAATTTTACATTCAGGGCTGTGCTCTTCACCTTCATCCTTTTTCATTGTGATAAGCGGAGGGAATGAAATTATGGCTGCTAGTACCCAAACTACGAAGACTGTGCATTTAATCCTGCGTGGTGTTCTCCTCAGGTTGTACTCGATCGCTTGAGTTACGGACCAGTACCTGTCCAGGCTGATAGCACACAGATGAACGATGGATGAGGTGCAGAAGAGCACGTCCAAAGCCAGGTAGATTTCACACCACACTTTACCAAAGTACCAGTAACCCATCAGTTCATTCGCTAAAGAGAATGGCATCACTAAGGTGGCAACCAGGATGTCTGCACTTGCCAGCGAGACTAAAAACAAGTTTTGAGGTGCTCTTAGGGCTCTGCTTGTTATCACAGCAATCACTACCATGACGTTTCCAAAAACAGTTAGCAAGATGAGAATACCCACCAGGATCGTTAGAGGCAGGGAGGTCTGCAGAGTATAAGACTGCCTGCCAGGCAAAGTCTCATTCCCACTGGTGGAGTTAAGACAACCCATTAGGATGAGCTGTGCTGTCGATGATATTGTCTGAACAGTCTCAGGAAACCGCGTTTGCCAGTAGACGATTAATTGCATCCATTCAGGAACATGGCATCAGTTGGTCTTTTCATTTTGTTCACTGGAAGATATTGTTGCGGAAAAAAAAACCTTTGTCTTTCTTCTCTATCAGTGAGGAAAAAGGCAGCAACAAAAAAGAAAATGACATTTTTCTTTGTAATAAAAAAATGAAAGAAACTTGGACTTATTTTCAGTTTCCCTGCATTAGTTAAAAAATACATCTATTCTTTAAAAAGAAATCTTCTTCCACCAACCTGTAAAAATAAAATCCTGCATTTAAGTCCTTTGGAAGAGATTACATGAAACAGACTTACATTGCTGATAGTGCTGGATCAGGCAGATCTTTTCATCTGCTGTGTCTGAAGTGAGGAGTACGTCTTTTATATGGGCATGATCTGACGCTGAGGATCTGTGATGCTGGCTCCACTTCAGTGAGAACAGGAATGGGTGGGGTTCAAATGCTGCTGGAGATTTAAAAGCAATTTTGTGTTGCTCACAGATACTGGTCGATTATGACATTAATTATTTTTAAGAATTTTTGATTTATAGACATAATATCTGTAGTCTATTTAATTATAATTGATTAAGAGATTAAGCGTGTATTCTTTGTAGACTGTTGTTCTGTTTCAAGAACAAAATGTTCTTTTAAGAAAAATATCTTGAAATAATATTTGAATCTGTGGGTAAGGTCATTTTATTATCACTGAGAGTCCGACAAAAGGAGTGTGTTTTGTAAGAATAATCATTTAGCTAGACAAATGTGTGCTTTGTTAGTAACAATGTAGAGTATATCACTTTTCCTTTATTTAACAATACAGCTAGGCAAAAAAGTGTAGCGGTATAACAACATTGACATGCATTGTTTTTTATCTGTGTTAAGATTATTGTAGAATTTGTTAAGCACACAGCACAAATATTTGAATAGGACTTAATGATATTTGTTCATGGTGTTATTAAAACCTTTTACTTCTGTACGAGATGTATTTGAGCCTCAGGACTCTGTGCCAGATACGCTGTAGTATCTGACATTTATACTGGTATTTATTAGGGGATATTTTATTGTAATACAACATCGATACAACATTTTTTGTTTGAAGAGAAATACACATCTTTGCACATCTGATACAGTGGCTCATGAACATTTTTACATGTGATTTCTTAATACAAAACCATGTATACTTGTGGCCATGTCTACTTTATGTGAGATATGTGCTGTTTGTGAGTTCCCACTATTAAATAGTTTTTTAGAGGCTTGAAGTACACAGCATTATTTACAAAAAAATTATAGCATGACAGACCCACAGACCCAAGTTACCCACAGTCCACATCCCATTATCCATTGGGATGTACTGGATGCTGCATGAGAAGTGTATGAGAAGTTACATGTGAAACATGTAAATTTGCAACTTGTAGAATGTCTAACCGCTGAAATGTAGCAGTTCTTGATCAACAGTTCATTTATCACGAAAAGTGAATTTGGGCCTTTTCCCACATATACATATACACATATACATATTATTTGAGATGATATGAATGTAGGTAGTTGAAGGCCAAGAGATTTCCACATTTTTTTTTGTATAGGCTGTAAAAGATAATGTTACCTCGTAATCGCATGGTTGAGGTGTTTTGCCAGCACAATAATTGCAAATACAAGTTATCAGTGTGGGAACGTGATCAATGGTAGACTGTTGCAGGCAATGTCGCTGGGGGTGCTATCGAGCACTGCTCGCTATGAAGCCAAGGGAAGCCTTGAAGCTTTCCATCCAGTTGGTCCAAAAAAAAGTTCATTTCTCGAGGGTTCATGTGCACACAAATCCCTCTGCTGGTCAAAGCCATTTATTGCTATTTCAACTATTTGGGACGGCCTGTAGCAGTATAACAACTATTTGGGAAGGCCTCTTTGCTGTCTTGCAACATCTGTCTCTCCAACACGAACAGTAACAGGGACCCATTGTGCTTTATATATGTTAATAGATGACGCCGACACTTCCGTAAACAGCGAGGCTTTATATGCCGTCGGTGACGTCACTTCACAAAAGGCTTCATATCAAACTTCCTGGCGTTTTCGCATGTTCTCGCGAGAAAACGGTCCGTGGGATTTTTTTTGTTGCCTATTTGTGTACCGGAGGCCTAGAGAGTGGACGGAGAACGTTCTCTTCAAATAGTCACAGATTCTGGCACATAGTCCCGTTGGAAATTATTCACCTCATCGATAGTCAAGAGGATTTCACACAGAGGTACGATTACTTTGTTTCTGGGGTTTGCTGCTTGCCGCTCGTTGTTAGCAACTACATAGCTGTCGAATTTACGTCGACGAAAGATGGCCGTTTGATCTTGCTAGCCGTTTTAAGCTAACGTGGATGTTAAGATTATCTGTTGACATTTATCGCATATGTTTAAATTAGCCCACGTTCCACCGATCAACCGATTAATATTAATTATTCGCTTATTTGTTTAAATGTCAATAGATTAGAGATCATGGGCTTGTCGACCATTTGCTAATACAGCTAGCACAGCTAGCTTACTTCTCTAGAGAATTGATCATTTTTGCCTTTTACACAGATGTCCGAGGACTTAATGAAGCAACTAAGCAGCTACAAAGCTCAGCTGCAGCAAGTAGAAGTTGCCTTATCGACCGACCCTGACAATGAAGACCTCAAAAAACTTCAGAAAGACTTACAGGTACGTGTGTGTGCGGGAATTAAAGCTATCAATAGCACCTTCATCAATTAGACAGTGGCGCTGCAATGGTTAATCAGTTTATCGAATGATCATTCATTAACAGATATTTCCATGACAGTTTTAATCATTTGCTGTTCGCTTTTACACTTCTAAAAAGTCTACAATGCATAGCCTTTATTGTGACGTACATTACCAAATGTCCTATCATACCCTTTTTATGATGTGTCTCAACACGGTTTGGCCTATTTCTCGTTTTAGCCATAATTTTGACATTTGTTTTTCTGAATGAAGAATGTCTTGTGCTCTCTGTGAACATCTGACAACCCCATATTCTGTTTTGTTTTCCCCAACAGGAAGTTATTGACTTGACAAAAGACCTCCTGGCTTCACAGCCCAGTGATGTTGCTTCTACTACGGACGGCTCCGACATAATCCCCACCAAGCACACATGGAAAGTGGGGGACAGGTGTATGGCGGTGTGGAGTCAGGATGGACAGTGAGTGTTGCCAGCCTCTTATGAAAACATTAAATGCCAATGCATGTTTTTGTAGCACCACAATTGATGCATTATTCAGTTGACATGAAGCGGTTGAGCTCTTAGTTGTTGTTTAACTGCTTTATAATAGTTACATTTGTCATAACTGCCTGTGTCATGCTTTGGCTTATTTAGAAAGCCTGACAGTGATTGTGAAACATCATAGATGCACATTTTTTTTCAATTTCATGCATGATTGGATTTTAAAAGGAAAGAAGTTTAGTTTGTAAAAATACATATGTTATCACATCTGTCATATGCCAATTTTTTTTGAATACTGTATGTTAGTCTTATATTTGTGAGATAGTCTTTATGAGTCTTTGGCTCATACTCACCTGCTTACAGACGTGATTCTTTGGCAGGGTGTATGAGGCTGAGATTGAGGAGATAGACCGAGAAAATGGCACTGCGGCCGTTACCTTCACTGGGTATGGGAACGCTGAAGTGATCCCTCTACAGAATCTCAAAGCGGCAGAGGAGGGCAAACGTTCTGATGAGGATGGGAGTCTCAAGCCCAAGTCAAGGTACTTGCTTGATTCATTTCAGCTATTTACAATGAAAATGAAATCTTACTGGGTTTTACTTCAGTATCCATGACTTGATTATTTGGCAGTGTAGTTTCAAAATCATGCTTCTGCATAACACTTAACTTATTAAGCTATTCCCAGACTTATTATTATTTCATTTTTGTTTTGAGATGTTTGTTATGCTATTTCTGCATTATGCACAAGATTTAAATGTTTTCCTCCCATCTGTCTTTTTAGAAAAGAGAAGATAGCAGAGGAGAGGGAATATAAGAAGAAGAAAGCCCAGAAGAAGGTACAGAGGATGAAGGAGTTGGAGCAGGAGAGGGAGGAGCAAAAGTCAAAGTGGCAACAGTTCAACAACAAAGCCTACTCAAAGAACAAAAAAGGACAGGTAAGATTTTATTTCGAAGCCTGAATCTATTTTTTAGTAATGAGTTTCATGGGTTTACATTGAAATTAGCCAGGCCACAGTATATTCACGGTGTAAAAGATTAACATATAGTGACTGTGTGTAGTTACTTAAATCATGATTTCACATTGGAGATTGCGGAGACAGTCTAGTGTCTTCAGAGAACAAAATGTAGTTAGGAATTTTATCTAAACAAGTAACAGTTTTCCCATCATGGAAAAAGTAGACCTCTTATGCAGAAACATCTGGACCCATAGCAGGCCCCGAGAAGTAGGCTACTGTAAGATCATGCCTTTCAAATCAAAACAGGTGTGTTTGGTTTAGACAGGATCTTTGTTCACACAGTATCAGTTATCACAGTTGTCTGACATTTGAGTGTCCATGTCCACCATACAGTGTAAATACATACTTTTTAGAGTTGTAACCATTAATGATGGTGTGTATTTTTTTTTTAAAGGTAAAGAGGAGCATATTTGCATCTCCAGAGAGTGTAAACGGAAAGGTTGGAGTGGGAACATGCGGTATTGCAGACAAGCCTATGACCCAGTACAATGACACATCAAAATACAACGTCAGACATCTAATGCCTCAGTGACCTCTCATAATCTGTACATAAAGATCCACTGTACACTAGCTGTATCAGTGTTTTCCATTGTGTTTGTATGTGATTTGAGTTTCTCAAGTAAAGAAAACTTTTAATTGCTTGTACACCATTGTTTGAAATTTTGATGTAGTTTTCCGAAAATTTATGTAAGTACAGTAACAAAGCAAAACATTTCCTCTGCACTAAAACAAGGTCACTTGTGAAGTAACAAGCAGTGGTGTTTTAGAAAAGCCAAAATGTTTTCAATTTGTGTCCAGGTGACACCAAGGCTAGGCACCTGCTGAGATGTGTATAAATACACACCTGTCGATGTGAGGTTAAATTTGAGGCTCAATTTTAAACATTGACCAGTGCTTGGTGTGTCTGAGCAGTAATAATGGTGTTGTGTAAATATATAAAAGTGAAATAAACATTGCTTTGTTTTCATTTTTTAATAGAATTGCCTCAATCTGTTCCATCTGTTTGACATGGTTAGGTCCTGTAGGTGGCAGTAAAGACTAATACTGTAAATTCATGTCATGAGCATTTGTTTCAGTTTCAGTACATCGCATTTTGCCATTTAAGTCAATTATTTTTTTCCTCTTTGAAACATTCAACATATTAGTCCAGGTTATTAAATGTAATATGTCAACTGCAGACATACGTTAATATCTAAATATCAATGGTAGACCTACCAATTAAAGACAAAAGTGGTTAATGTCTCAATAGTAGAGGTTTATTAAGATTCCAGGGACGGTCAGTATCGGGAACTGTAACAAAGTATTAGCAGGGGACCAACAGTGCATATTTTGCAAAAAAAAGTCACCTTGGATGGCTGATTAAGCACAAGAGAAGACATTCTGGGGTGTGCTTCAACATATTCCCTTAACATTAGTCTTTTTCATAGTGCATTTTAGATTTTCCCGAACCGGTTGGAGAAAAAGACCTGTAAAAAGGAACTTTGTGCAATAATCATACCCATTTTAAGACACAATTTGGTGGTAAATCTACTTGGGACTTAGACCAGAAAAATGCAAATTTATGGTTGAATTGATATGTAATGGCCACGTTGTCTTAATTTGTTCATGGATTTAGACGGGTCAGCAGTGCAGTTCTACTTGTCAGAATATACATTTAATTATTAGTGGCATGACTCCAACTGAAAAGGATTCTGTCTTGTACTTTGTCTGCAACAATACAAAAAGATACCATATTAAACACTGAAGTCTAATCCAAAATAAGTATTCCGCAGTGATTATGTTGTTCATGCTAAAGACATTTTCAAGACTTGTCAATCCAAAGCACATTACAACATGATTAGAAAGGCTACATTCAATAAACATGCACCATAGCTTTAAAAAAAATCAATTACAATCATTTCTACTCCTGATTATTAATAACTGATATCAGTACTGGAGTGAGTTGAGGACTAGTCATTTGGTGTTGGATGGACAGAATCGTGTGTCATTAACACAGCCAACATTAAGGACATGATAAAAATACACATTATTGCTTGAGCCTTGTGCTTGGACAAGTGTGGGATAGCTTATTACTGTCTAAATAAGGTTCAACTGAATTTGCGCACAGTGTGAAAAATTTTTCATTCAAGGAAACACCGCTAAGTAATGCATTAAACCTTAAGCACTGCATTTGCTTCAGTGGGGATAATACAGTGTCAAGTAATTTGGTAAACATTAAGAAAAGGAATAGTTTTAACAGCACTTTTAATCATTCAAGCATGACTATGACCTACAGTACAATTAAATATACCAAAAATAAATACTATAATCATATGCAAAATAAATTAGAATAATAATGGTGGACTCCGCCACCTGTTTGGGTTTGACTTTCTCTTACAATGAGGGACACCACATTTCAAGTGGTTAGTCCTAAAGCAGAATTTATAGTAGTGTAATAAACATTTTGGAATGCAGATATTTTAGCCCTTGCCACTGTCTTGTTCACTGGATATATTACTCAAAGAGAAGGGCAATGATTTTTTTTTTTTAAAGGCAAATTCCGTAAAAGTTCCCAATGGTGAGTTTCTAGCTGGTTTTTATTTTGTGTATGTGTGTGTGTGTTTTGCTGGTTTCAGAGGATCAGCTTGTGTAAAGGTTAAGTGTTGGACACTGGTGCAATTGTGGATCCTCTCCAGGATCAGGACTGCAAGCTGGATAAAGGGAGATGCAGGTGATTATTTAAGTCAAGTTTGAGAAAATTAAGAAACTACCTTGCTAGAGGTTAAACTTGAGGCTGTTGACAAGCAGACGAGCTCCTTGGTTTTTGAAATGATTTAAAACTGAGTAGAAACTAAGATGAAGACATTTAACCTAAACTGCAATGGAGAATGGAGCTGTAGGCTGGTACTTGGAACGATGAAAGCCATAAAAGAGTGCAGCTGAAGTGAACTTGGTTGTTGGCTGGTGTTTTAAGCATTGAACGCCAGTTTTAAACTGCACGTGGAGTAGCCCTCGTCACTGGCCGAGCTCTGACGGCTGCTGTGGTCGTCCAGGTCACTTGCACCACTGGTGCTGACACTGTCCATTTCTCCATGGGAGAACTCAGTGCTTTCTACGTCAACTTCAATTTCCTCTGTTCAGTTACAAAAGAAACACACACACAAATATAATACCGATTATAAGAACCCTATAGATCTTGATCTTTGAAATTGTATAAGGTGAAAGATAATATTAAAGGCTCAAACCTCTGTCAGACTCAGATCGATCTGAGTCCATCCGGGAGCCCAGGCTGTCTGTACGGACCCTCTCTCTCTCTCCATGAGTCTGCAGCTGGGCAAGCTGCCTCTGCAGGTGCCTCTGCTCCCTCTCTAAGGTCTCCAGCTGATGCTGACTCCTGCGGTCCACCTCTTCAAGTTTCTGCACAGAGACAGATATGCATTAATGTCATTGCAGAGACCTGACCGTTATTATGACCATGTGTGTGTGTGTGTATGTGGATCCAGCTGAAATCCACACACACACACACACTATAGGCTTTAATGAACTTATTTAGCAAAAAATTACACAATTTCACAGAGATTACTTACCACTAAATGTTACTCATAATTAGTTCTGCGTATATATACATTAAAGGATGGTGAGCATTCGAGAATAATGGCTGGTGTCTCTATATGGGGTGGGTGGAAGTGAAAGGTGACGGATAAGACGGAATGACGAGGCAGAGTGATTGTTTTATGGCGTGTCAGTATCCCAGTGAAAATAACTTCCCTGCCTCATTAGTGACATTAGTGAACCTGTGATTTTGATTAGTCGTTTGGAGAGAAGACCATACGCTCACCACTCACTAGAAGTAATGTAAAATGACAACTTAAAAAAAAACACTTTTTTTGGAGTTGGAGTTTTGTTGCACTTATCTGTGCATTTCATGTAGCACAATAGATGTTTATTGGCTTCTTTTTCCTCCTTAACTTCCTGCGTCCGTGAGCTTCGTGCTGGCTGCACCTGCGTCAACCCTTTTACTCTACTGGGCAGCCTCTGTTTCTATTAATACAACAAGGCATTCAGAAGCCACATTTCCTGGACTTCAAACAGACAAGTCCAAAGTCAACAGCTGACATCATAGTTATTTATCCATTACCCCCCACTGTGATAAACTCTCACAGACTGCTGCTATGTCTGCTTTCATATTGCAGCCCTCAGTCGTCACTGACCTGCTTCCCATTACAGGAGCCTGCGCAGACAGGGCCCCAGAAAGGTGAATCGTTTCCACAAACAAAAAACAAATAGGGCTTAGATTGCAGCCATCAGATGAGTGTTAGATGCTTTGACATGACAGAATTATTTAGGCCTACAGGGTATTGTCATTCAACACAGAATGTCAAGTTTCAAATGCAAAGTGTGGCGCTGAATTGTGATCACACCTGTCATACAGTAAAGTGCACTGGTGTGTACCTCTTGGAAAAAACAGAGACTGTGGACCATGCAGACTTTGAATAAATACCAAAGCTATTAACTGGTAAGACTTTTGTATGGATCTAGGACACTTGTATGTTAGTCATCCTTTGTAATGGAAACTATAGATTCAGTCAATATAACACCAGGTGTTTAGTGTTCAAGGGAACAGCCCAATAAATCTTCATTTCAGATATCTGTGAGCAGTGAACAGATTTTCTTTTGCTTTGTGACTGTTTGCATTACAACAGGGGTTTCCTTGTCAACCACACCTTGATATGTGCTTTGGCCTTGTTGAGCAGTCCCAGCGTGGTGTGCCGACTGCAGTCTGGTCCCAGAGGAATGAGGGATTTCAACCTCTCCAAGCACAGGCGGAGATGTGCTCGTCTGAGGGGAGGAGACACAACAAAGACAGGTTATACTTCAAAATTAACAATGAAACTATTGGATTGGTCCAATTAAATTCTAATTATGGTTCCATCAAACGATCTGTAAAGAGCGGTCTAGCAGTCAAGGTATTGACGGCCTTGATTTATCAGTTTACCCATAATGCTAGTTAGCCATGTCACCTGACTCCTTTGCAGTTACACATGGATCAGTCTGGCCGCAGATTTAAAGGCTGCTTAGTTCAGCGTGATACTGCGTTTCTGATCCACTGTGGTCTGAGTGAATGTGAACACTGCGAAAGGGACACTTGCTATTGTTTTAAATAATGGTGTAAAATGTAGGTCAAGTTGTGATGTCATCTCTTGTCCCTGCTCTGGGCCACCATTTTATAACAAAAAATAGTCCCGTATGATCCTTCTCTTGAAGATGCCACCCCCCACCCCCCTCCCCCCCTTTATTTCTAATCACCCCCCCACATCTGGCTGGTTATTTAATTTCTCCCACTTAGCTGCAGAGGCTGCCACATCCTGCAGCTAAAGAGGCAAGCTGCTGTTAAGAGTTGCAGCATAGGATCTCTCAGGAAGGAGCCCTGTTGTCTGGAAACAGACGGTTGCTGACTGGGGAAATGTCTGTATGTCCTCCAGGAACAGTGCAGCTGCTGAGGCTACATGAAAACTCCCCTGTATTTGCCTTGCAAAATGCATGCCGCTATGCAGGAGGCTAATGTCAAAGTGGTTGATAAAACATGTCTTTTTTGAATTCCAGTGATGATAAGCTGGTTGATAGACCTTGCAGTGCATCTCGTTTTGAAATGGCATGGTCAACATATTTATTACAGGACTAAAATATGCAAACATGGCAGAATGGAGAGAGCGCTTGGTTTATTATCTTGAAGCTTCATTTTGAGCCTCTTATTACTTGGGATGAACTCTGTGTAGCCCATTTCCAGTATTTGCCATCCTTCTCCTGCTACAGCACAAATTTGCACGTCCACTTTGTGACACCTCTGATTTCTCAATCCTTGTTTATTTCCCATTGTCTTAATGCCCCTCACCGTTTCCTTTATTTTTTTTGCCATAAACATGCACATGAGTGATCATCTCAGTCTTGTTTTACTCACCTATTTTTTTCCAGTTCATTGTGCGCTGACCTGTTGAAATCATACATACAAAAAAAACCCTGTTACACAGACCTTTATATAATGCATGTTTTGTCAATAGTGATTGTGAATCAGATACAAATCTAAAGTACATAAACATATAAAGGACAAACATATTCACATCCAGATATTTTTTCATTCAAGACATTGGCCTACCTATTGTGAATATTGTACAGTTTCCTGTTTTTGAATTTGCGTTGTTTCTGTTGATGTGCAGCCTGGGTTTCAGGGTATATTGACGCATATCCATGCTCACATTCTGGTAATGAAAAAAATGCAGAGGATTACATGTATTGTGCAGTTTCTAAACAATATACTTAAAGCATATTTGCATGATAGATTTGACCTCGGTTGTTAATCAGGTATATAACGTGACATGTATCAACATATCATTGAAAATAAACCTGAAGAATTCAGGTGAAACTGAATAGACAGACAGTCTTTCTTGGAGAACATTAATATTAACGCACGGTGGCCTATTTTTAGTGTCGCCCGAAAAGCCTACAATTCCCATGAACCATCTTTCCCAGTAACACGCGACGTTTAACATGAACCTGCGTCTGATTGGCTACAGGCAGTGACTCTCGCGCTGGGCACACGCGTGACAACCAATCAAAACGTCACAATTGGTTCCATGTGGAAACCATGTGAACAACACACACAAGGAAGCAGCTGCACCTGAAAACCGTAGCCGGGCTTTGAATTAAGCGATTTGTTTTCAGAATAATTGAATTAGATTTGCAGCATGTCGTCGCGGGAGGGTGCGCGATCGCGATATTATTTTTGCCCGAGCTGCGTATTTTCTGGGAATAATCGTTAAAGAAGCGATAAAGTGAGATGCATGATTAAAGGGGCCGTGCACGTCTTCCTGTATTATCCTGAATGTGCAAACATCCGAACCTGTCTAAAAACCCGATTCAACTAAATCGTGCAAAAAACCAAAACGTATCATTCCACGGGGTATTGAACCAGTTTTATTTGGATGTAATGTGAATAGAATTGGACTAAAAGCTATTGATAAAATGTCGATGCAGGTGATGCTATGCATTTTTTAAAAAATATGCAATTTACTCATAATATCCGAATAGATTGTGGGTGTTATGACATTTCCATTAGTTAGTAAGTAGCAGGTGAATTATCATCGGCTGCTGACGGGTCGGTTCATCTGCCCGCTGCGCGTCTTTTGTCGCCTTCGCCTCTATTGTTGTCTGCGCCCCGCGTTGTTACCCGTTCACATCCACCACAGCACCGTGGTTACTTACTTCCGCTGCTCTTCTCGACATTCTCGATGTAACTGGCCGCGTCGAGTAGCACCTGCACGTTCTTCATGAAAGTGCCGATCGGGTCCATTGCGGAACATTTGGAGTAGAAGACGTCGCTGAGAGCACAGTCAGACATCTCCCCCAGATCCTGCTGGTCCGTGGAGGCATCGGACTCCGACAGGAGCTCCTCGGGTTTCAGCTCGCTGTGCTGCCGCACGTACTTTACCATTTTCACTTTAGCCTGCTTTATTTGTTTTGTGAGGGGTGGTGGAGGGGGCTTTGATCAAAAATAGTCCCTGCTGGCTCTTCCACCCCTCGTCCCCCTCTGTGCACTGAGCGGATGGCTGAAATGAACCAGGCTGGATGGAAGTGCAGCCCTTAGCCTCAGCCACTTGCCCTACTTGGTGGATAATCCCTCCCACTAACGCATGCACATTGCATTCATTGTCAACCGTGCCATAATAAATCCTCATTATCAATACCGCAGGAGAGTAGCCTGACAAATACACACACTAATGTCCAGTGCCATCATGCAGGAATAATGCATCGCTGTCTTTATTTCAGTGGAGACAAACTAAAGCCTGGCATGTGCACCCAGTTCTGTCTGGCTGAATGGGAAAAGACTTGAAAGGTGAAAAAGCATTAAAATCCCATGGAGGTTTATATCAGGGCTGATCAATAGTGTTACCTGGACATCAGGGACAGCTGCCAGGGCTGGTCTCAGTTATAAATATGTAATCACTCCAGGCCTCTGTGTCTGTTAAAGGGCCCCACAGGCATCAATGCTTTAATGATCACGAGCAATATTATCCCACATTTGTGTTTGTAACCTGTCTTTAACATCAGTTTCTGCTTGTACATTCGTATATATCTATATCAACATCTATTTATATATATATCTATATATAGATATGTATAGATATATATGTCATAATCCCATTGGGAAAAACTAACCTTGAAATTGAGTTTGCTTCTGGCCTGATGGTCAGCCTCTGTTGAGCTTTTGAGGGATTAAGAAGTCATTTTCCCTCACACTGTGAGGTATGGCGTAGGGCAGAGGGGAAAGGGTCTGTCTTTACGGGGCCAGCCATGCGTGCAGGGCTGTGTTGTGCCTCTGAGACAATGGGTGCAGATGGCTGGCCCGCTGCAGATGTGGCCAAGCCTGTAACGGACGCCTGGGACAGAGCACACCCTCCCGTGGAGTCTATTTCAGCTGCCTGGCGAGGCCTAACACACACACACACACACACAGCCAGACACTGAGGCAGAGACACACACATTAGCAGCAGTATTCATTAACGGATGCAAAGGTGCATTATAAAATTAGAAAACACAGACAGGTCTGCTTTTGAAATGCAAAAATCTGTATTTTTCTGGCATGCATTTGCGTTTATGGAGGCTCATCTTTGCTGTGAGGCTCAAGCACAGAGTGGCGGAGTGAGTGGCGGTGCTGCAGGCTGATAGAGACAGCTGACCCACTATAGGTTAGTGTAGAATGTGACCCCAACTGGAGTAATCTGAAAAGCCTGAGGATTACACCAGTGGCTTGGCTGTCACAGAGGAGTACTGTGTGTCTTTATGAGAGAATGTTCTGTCTGTCTGTCTGTCTGTCTGTCTATCTATCTATCTATCTGTCTGTCTGTCTGTCTGTCTGTCTGTCTATCTATCTATCTATCTGATGCTGGTCTGGGACATGTTAGAATGATGGTCTTAGATGGAGCGTCTTGCAGCAACTGTCCCCTGTTGTTTAAAAACAATGGCTGCCCTTTGTCCTGAGGTCACGGCAGAAGGACAGACGTGTCACCTGCTCCTTAGCCTTGTTAACGGCACTGAGGAGTACATGGAGGAGCTCAGCGTTAAGCTTTGTTATTCAAACATTGTAAGGGATTGCACAGATAATAAGTTTGGATCCCGGTCACTTGGTCATTCTTTTTAGGTCACGTGAACCAAACGAGGGAAAGTTCAGTTTAAGTACTGCCTTATTTTTTTTTGCAATTAATGCAGTACCTTATATCTTAACTTAATCTTCCTCTCCGTATGTCATCTCACAGGAGAGGTGTGTTTAAAATGGGGTGTTGTAGGTATTGATCCCGTCACTCCCCCCAGCATGAACACCTGTTAGAGACACCAAATCCCCTCTTTGTCTCCACAGCCCCCTCTCAGTTGGATTACCATGACAACGCCCATTCATATCATGGCTGAGGAGTGATTGTGCAGCCCCACATGGTCAATTATCAGTGAACAGGGGGCATTGTTTCAAGGGGGATGCAGCTTGTGCAGCAAGTGGGAGGCTGTGGGAGTTGTTTTGTAGAAAGCTTTAGTTCATCCTTGAGGTGTTATTTTGTCTGTCAGAAATGGATATAATCAGCTCGTTTCACACCAGACTATGACATGTCGCATGTGAAAAAAGTGAAAAAAAGAGTGTACGACAACAGAAACTGCTCGGGTCTAAAAGTATGTCTGAGTGAATGTCGGAAGAGAAAACATCATATATTTTTTTCTGTTATAAAGAGCAATAATACAGTTACGGAAATGTATCCCAGCTTTTATTACATCAGTTGAAAGGAAATTTTAACGGGCTGACTTTGAAGCAAGGTGTAAACAGAGGAAATGCAAGCACTAGGAATACAAATTAAAACACAATTGTAAACACAATCTGTGGTGTATGTTCAGTTAATGAGCTTAATTAAGGTGAATAAAAACATAGTATAACTTCGTTAATAGATTGTACTGTCACATTTCTATGTTTCATCGTTAAATTTTGGTTTAGCGTAACAAAAGTTTTTCACAAAAACAAACTATTTACAAAGGCAAAGAGTTCACTTCCTTTGGGTCAATACATATCTTTCACATTATAGACTGGGATGTGTACTTTGTACATATATGGTCCTCTAATATACTTTATATCAAACTCTTAACAGTGGCTACGAAGAAAAGCTTTCCACAATATATCATCATCATCAAATGACTGGACAAGTGGTGAATTCCTGTCACCTTTATAAAAGCCAAGCTTTGTCACTCATGAACATCAATACGCAAGAATCATCATCACTTTGCCAAGCTCATCCTGTTCATCTCAGTCAATTCCTTGTCACAATAAAGCAGCACGCATGAAAACAACACCACTGACATAAATGTAAAAAAAACAACAACATGAATTATTACTGTAGTATCCATCACAGCATGTTTAGTACACGTTAGTTTGTAAGTAAATATGTAAAGACTATCAAATTATTTATTTACCTATCAAACACTATATTGCAATACCTGTAATATAAACGGACATATATTATTACAACATAGTATAACTATGATTATGATATAAATCGTACTTCTCATATGGCTAAATGATGTAAAGTTTTAATATATTCACCCACTGTTACACAAAGAGTGTGGTTATTGAATTTTAAAATTGTTAAACAATTTAATTTTCTAAGATTTCAGTATACATTCAACAATGAACTTGTGCAAAAAGAAAAGTGGAACACAAATAAGTAACAGGTCTCAATCTGATGAATTTATGGACTTCAAAACCTTGTGTTCTACACAATCTACCCATTAAAAATATGGGTAATAACCACAGATATGCAGTTTTGCATTTCTTTTTCATTTGAATTCAGTCTACTGAGCCCTTGAGGATTTGTCAATCACAAACTCACACATTTTATATCTTCTGGCACATTCTGGAAAAAAAAGCTTATATGAAGTAACAGCTGTGACTGGAAGATGTGCAGAATGTGACAAATCACACTGACCAGGGAGACATGCTGAATAAAATAATATCATCTTCTGCTTTGATTTCTTTTAACCTAAAAGTTAAGAAGGCAATTCAGATGTTTTTGTTTTAGTAAAACACAATGTTTTTACCATAAAGGCTCTCAAGCTTCGGTTTTTTCTTTCTCTTCTTTCTTTTTCTTGCTCTTTTTCAAGAATGATGGCGTGCGGAACTTCTTCTTCTTTTTCTTTGGGGACTTGGTTTGGCTCTCCGGAGTCTGAGCCTCCCCCGTGTTTTCCTTTGTCGTTATGGAGATTTCCACCATTTCCGAAGTGCTCACACTGAGCTTGGATATCTCAATACTCAGATCCTCCTCCATTTCTGACAGGTGGTCCTTCCCATTGGGTATTGTGTCTGTCAACAGATGAAACCAAGACAGTAGTGAGGAGTAGGAACGCGAAGTGCAAGTACACAGAGGAGGCTGTGGTAATACACTGAATTATTCATTTGATTTGAGGTTGTTACTACATTTACTCATAATGGTGGCAGAGCATATAACGCTAAGCAGGTAGTTCTGACGCCCAATATTTCAATACCCATTGACCTGGTTGCTACTAGTTACCTAGTTTAGCTGGCGTCATAATGGGAGAGAGAGAGAGGGAGATGGTAGAGCCATCAAACGTGGTCATCTCATCTGCATCAGTGGCGTCATCATCTTCTGAAAATCAGTTAAAGGTCATCATAGGTCAGTCGTTTTTTTGATTAATAATTGTAACTGGCGTTTGTCTCCACCGATGTCACGTGCTATGATTGTGTACTACAGTTTGTTCTACGGAAAAGGGGAGCAGTGTTACTGTTTAACAGTCATCAATAGGGAGTATTATTAATGTGGTATTACAGGAATCAGATGCTTGACTAATTTTGGCCTGATGATGGTGCTACATAAAAAGTTTACTGCAGTTCATCTGTACAGTGAGATGAGTATGTCAGAACCACATTTCACTGGAATCCAAATGATAGACGTCAACACAAAATCCACAAATTAAGGACACCAGGATGTCATAGTCACGCTAAGTCATCCAAACCACTATCACCCTACACCGAACATCTTCCATTTCATTCACATTACTTTTAAATTATGTGTATGATGACATAATTTTGTCATAGGAAAAAATAAAGGCTTTGCTTTATTGCACAGCTGCTGGACTATTTCCCTCCTACACACACGTTTACTTCTTATCATACAGTCATATGCAAAACATGAGGAGTTTGACAGTACTGATGTCTCTGCAGCTCGTCTCTCACCAGCCCTGTGAGCTGACTTCACAACTCAGACAAGAGTGAAACCATGCACTGACATTTCTGTCCTGATGGCATTTTTAACAGGATGCTACTTGATAATGTGATAATAATATTTAAATCTGTATTTAATTTAATTTAACTGTAAACACATCCCTATTGGCATTCATTAGGTGACATCCAGACATTGTTGTTACCACACTGAGTTTAGCCCCATCCGTGCATTCCTTTAATGACCTACGTGACCCCCAAAGGATTAAACTGAAAAGATCAATTGGTGCAATGTGGGGCAACATAATATTTTAGAAACAGTTTGACCCCTGAGGAAAATGTATAAAGAATAGCGATGAGTACCTTCTTGGCCTTGCTGCTTTCTCTCCACCATGTTCTTATATTCCTCCAGCTCCTTCTCTGTCAGCTCATTGAAGGGGTTGGGTGGAAGAGAACGGGTCTGCTCCTCATCCTCAATAATGAAAGCCTGATAGAGAGGGAAAAGGTAGACATTACGGTCAAACAGAATTACGATCTATCAAAAGCAAACCAGTTTGATATTTGTGTAACAATTTTGTGGTGATCCAGTGTCACGTTTCATTGTAATCATAATTGAGTGTGAAAGTCATTTTAAATGTAATTTTAATGTGTTGTCACAGTGGCAGTTGTTTACTGTGAACATCTGACTATCTTGACTTGACCATATTGCTTAGAAATTCTTCTAATAATCCCTTTACTGATAATATTTATATATTGTAATATTTTTTTAAATGATGAATATACTTACTGGTCCTGGAATGGTGTCCACAACAATGCCTGCTAGTAATTGAGATTTAGGTCCTGGAGTCATTTGGTCCCCTTGGTGCTGTTCTTTTATCTGAAATTATTTTTGCAGCAAAATTATATTAAACTTAGTTCAAGTACCTTTGATTGTTACCGTTAGTTAAAGAACAACTTCAGTTTGTTTGTAACTGACCCGGTTCCTCTTATCCAAAACCTCGGTGGGATTGGTGTTGAGAGGGACAAACTGGTTAGGGTCCTCAATTTTTATTGGGGTGCCGATGCTGTTGCCTGGCTGTGAGGACCTCATCCACTTAGAGAACAAAAAAGCAGATTTGTAAGAAAAAACATGGAGGAAAAACTTTTTTTTTTAATTTAACAAATGCATTTCTAAAAACCTGCCACAAGAGGGCAGGGTAATCTCAAATAACAAATCACAGTATCCTTCAGGGACCAAACCTGAGAGGATTAGATTATTTCTTGTTACAGTTTGACATGAAGATCATCGCACCATGGTTTTAGTCCTGGGGCTGACATCTCCGCTGGGGGAATGTTCAGGCACACTGACCCTCAGGTAGCTATTGGGCGAGTTAAGCCACCTGGTCCTCTCTCTCTGCTGTTTCTGCAGCATAAACTTGAAGGGGCTACGAAGAGCCAGCTCATCGTCCTCAGGTGGCACAGCGGACACCGTGGCAGGGATCTCCACATCATTCTTAGAGCGAGGCTTCTCACGGACAATGGGGTTCCTGTATGAGTGGCCTGTTCTGTATCCCTGCCAGACCACACAGAGAAGAAACATTACTCTCACATACTCGATGTCAGTTACAGGTGAAACCCATTTGCAGCGTTCCTAAAAATATTCTCTTATAAACCATTTAAGAGAAACGATGAGCTATATAAGATAGCAGATTCAAAAGGCAGCGTGGGCCAACCAAGATCCACCAACACAATGCTGTTTAATATTTAAACAATGCTGTGTACACAAACCGCATTTGTGCAGACACGGGAGAAGAGAAGCTAAAACTCGGGTTTGAAGGGGTGTGTTGTTAACAATACATGAAAGAGGGAGGGGAGACAACTGGAAAACTACTGGTGGGAACTCACAGTGTGAGCAGAGTAAAGTTTGGCAGTGCAACACTACAACCAATGTGAAAAACTGCTGGAAATACGACAAAACACATTGCAATATGACAAAAGAAATCCGAAGCACTTCTGCGGTTGTTATTTATGCAGACTGAATTAATTGTGGTTCTTATTTTAAAATACAGGATATATTAGCTGTGGCATTTTAATATATTTCTACGTAGACAAAAACTGCAGTCTATAATCATGTTGTTGTCTTCGCTGTGACTCATTCTTTTCTCATATAGTGAAGGAACACGGCAGATTCTGAATAAAAGGAGACACTGACGCAGCTTCTCCTGATCCACCTTCCTCATGTGTTTGTAGAAGAGATTTATCCGTCTGCTCCATCTCTTTGTTTGGTTTACGAAGGTACCACGTCGCTTCTGTCTCATTTTTATTTGTGCTGCTGTAAAATGTATGCCGGGCTACTTCTAAATCACCCCGTTTTACTAGCTGCGACTTTTAGAGCTCTTGTTGTCTTTGTTTTGTGTTTCCCTGTCGGGATCCTTTGTAAAGTCATCACAACACAACAACGCTAGAGCAAACCCCGTTTGCAGCTTGTGCGATGGCATACAACTGTGCAACAAATCCTATTTCCAAATGAACTCAACCAGAGTCTTTTGAGTGATCGTGTGGTATGTGCTGCTCCAACTGCTCACAGCTTGTCTCACCTCCTGCAAACTATGATTGAGAGAATGGGCAGGCTATGATCACACAGCGCTAGCACAGCTGCAGCTCACTCCAGCCATAGGTGTCAAATACAGGCAGAGACTGACGCCTTCTGCATTCACTCAACATGTCAGCATGCATAACACGGTGAGCGTAGCAGGGTTTAAGCTGCAGCACAGCAAATAAAGGACCAGTCTGTTAACCACAGACAAGACAGATCAGTGTGCTTAACAGATTCTCCCGACAATTACATCCGTTAACTGATAATGATAATGTTCAATGTCAACTATTGTGAAACAATATGATTCATAAGGTTGGATTAACAAGAAAATAAAAAACATTTCATTGTGTCCCCTAATCGGACACTTCCTGAGGAAGCGTCTGAGACAGGAAGGCCACAGCATCACGTGTAAAAAGCAGAGGTCAGGGTTCACTCACCAGGTTGTCCAGCATTCTCATGAGGGACTCGAACTCGGCCTCGCCCACTTTCCACTTGACCTCATTGTCCATCAGCAACCCAGCAGAGGCCACCCCATGGGTGAGGGGTTTAAACTTCTCCCTGTCTAGCAGCACAAGGTTGTCCACGCTGCCTGAGCACCCTAAAGCGCTCACCTAGAAATGTCAAAGAAGATCTTCTAGTCATACAATACTTTGTGTATATGTTTAAGTCAGTGACAACTTTGTCTTTTGCATTTTAGTTAAGCAGAGAACGTCCACCTCCGAATTTAAAATGTCTTCATATCAGAGCTATAGCAGGATTTCTCTTCAAAAGGAGAATTTCAAAAACAGATAAGCTGTCAAAGTGTCCAAAACAATAAAACAACAAATAAGGTCCAGACACAGCAGGATGGTGGAGCATCTCAGAAACACTGCAGGGCTCCACCCAGAGCTGGCACATACTTGATGCCTGACATGGGTTTTGCATTCATTTAAGGCACTGTAATAACGCTCTATCAACCTGACACATTTGTAAAAGAAAGAAATCATCAGGTGAAGTATTTTAGCTTCAGATCACACATGTTCATATGTGACCGCACTGTATTTAAAATCAAGTCTACAAACTGCTTTGACCTGTATGCTCCAGTAAGATTTCATTACTTTGCAGGGTTAGTGTCAAAAACGAACAAGACGCTTTATACCTGGACTTCACAGGCTTGTTGTGAGTGGTACACGTAGTGAAAAGCTTCTTCTACTGTTTCTCCCATAGCAAGCAGCCCATGGTTCCTCAGGATCATCACCTGCAGAACACAATGAAACACAGGGGATGTCAGATGTGACGGCCTTCCACAACCAGAGGAGTAAAGTAAGGTAAGCTCAAGTCTCAGTATCATGCGGAATGTTAAAAATCAATCGTAAATTAATACGTGATGGTAGGCACAAATAAATGAATGTATGGGAAACACTGTGAAAAGTGAACAGAAACACACACACATATATATTATAATACACATTCTGTATATTATTGTATAATATATTAAAAAATGCTATAACAGAAAAATGAAACTATAGTGGATCACAAGGTGTAGGCCAGTCCTTTATTATGGCCCAGGGTGCAATTACATTCACATTCATTCTGAAATTAGTGCTTTATTGCTTGGGTGTGTTCACACCTGTCCGCTTGTAACTGGATCAGTCCAGACAGATGCTATAAGCAGGTGTGAACAGGGTCGTCTGACACTCCAGCTACGGCACTTGCGTATCCAGATTTGATAATGTGAATTACTTCAATCTGTCTGCATTAATAACAAATGTTTCCTTATCGGCACCCTCGATAAGACATGGGTTTAATAACAACGATACCTCCGCATATTAAATTCTGCTATATCTGGCGTGAAACAAAAACTGCTCGGTTCATAGTGATCCTCCGCTGATTTTCAGTCCAAACACAAACTTATCTCCCTCGGATGAAAAATGGCAGCGAAAAGAGCTGAAATGATGTCGCAGAGAGGTGACAGCTTTTGACGTCTGTCTATAAATCCTCTTAATTAAGCTGATAAGCTGCTTTTTTCCCCCTCTTAAAGTCATTTTGTAGTGTTGTTGTTCTTGGTTTATACTACCAGGTGCCCCTAGTGTAGTATGTAGATGATTAAAGGAACAGTTGAACATTTTGGGGTGGGAACCCTTATTCTCTTTCTGGTGGAAGTGTGTGAAGAGAAGATACTTTCATACCTTTTAAATACAGGACAACAACCAGCACCTGATTAGCTTAGCAAAAGTGATATTAATCCTCTAATCAAACTTTGAGCAATAAAAAAAATACTACAATGTCAAACAATCCTTTTGAAAGTCGAGCATTTGGTTTCCTTTTTGGCCATATATTAAATAAGTAAATAAACATTCACACCTTAGTGGATTAGCAAAAGATTAGGCATTACTTGATAAACATTAGGTACAAAAGGACTCATATAGAACCACTTGCACACAGAATAATATAACTGACTTTTCTTTTTTCCAACCAGTGGTTGAAAGCCTGCGCATTGGAAAGTGAGTCTTGCACTAATGGAGTCCCTTGGTTTGACAGTACCTTGGCAGTAGGGCCCAGAGCTTTCTGAAACTCCACCTTCTCCTCTTTATTATCCAGGCTGCCATGGTAACCAAAGCAGCTCACGTCTCCCAGAAGCAAAGCCTCCTGGGAAATGGGCAGGATTCCACATTTCATCGAGGACACCTGTTAACATGGGATAAAGGAAACTAAGACTCTCGACGCACCAACATCTAAACAGAGGCACTTTATTTCCCCCCCGCTTTTTGCTATCAGGCATGAATAAAACTTAACATAGCAATGCTCATGACATGCTGTGCATTTTACAGCCCAGCTTCAAAGGAAATAGTAAAAGCGCTTTACAGGGCGGGGTGCCTGCATCTAAAATAACCAGAGGCAGGGGGCTGCTTTTAATTCAGCCGATTTCCTCTCGTGCAAAATAAGCATTTAGCAGTGGCTTTAAACTTTGATTATGATAGAGCCCATTTAAACTGTGCCTGTAGTGTACTTACAGCAGCTGTAGCCGGGCTGTGTATGTGGATGATGCATTTCACGTCTGGGCGCATGGAGTAAATGGCTGCGTGAGGTGCAAATCCAAAATGGTCAATACCCAGATCGGTAGAACCCTGGTCCACCACCTCACCGACGATGTTTACTTTAACCTGCATAGGAAAGCGAGCAGAGTATAGTCCGGAATCTGCACCATAAACATTCGGCTCATTACTACGATGATGCACTATACTTTCGTATTAGTTTACTTTTCGAGCACATTTACTTTTAATGAAGCAAAGTGATGTATATTAACACAGACTCCAATTAGGGTCTGAAAATGTCTTACTACTCTTCCTCCGCGTACTTGTTAGTGACATTTTCATATTTACAGTTTGTCATTTGGTTTTTCCGAAAACACTACTTGAGCTCAGACATTGTTACATTCTGCCAAGTGCGGCGCATGCAGTAAAACTCATGACAGCCCGTGACATGACAGTGCCTCATTACTCACAATTGGAAAGTGACAACACACACACACACAGAGCCATTGTATTTACCAAATTCCCTGCTGTCACCTCAGCGAAGGACAGACCTCGTGGACTAATAAGAACATGGTCCTGCTCTTTACTGACACGCACCTAGGAGAAATTGGACATTATAACTTGCAAACATCTGTAACAACATCATTACATAATAGCTCACATACAGTAGTTTTTGTGAATTCCGGCTATTTAGGTGGGATTTAAATTCACAAATACTGCGTTTCTTAACCATAGAAAAATGCATGAAAATAAAGCGATCATCCCCTTTAGGCCGCTAGGTTCACATTAAGACACACCAGCATTGTGCTGCATACACAAACGGGTGTGCACTGGAGCATGATTGTGAAGTTGTACTCACAGTAATATAGGAGCTTGTAAAACGAGCCCAGCTGAAGAGATCAACAAGCCTGTAGAGGCTGGCCAGCCTGCAGCGGCTCAGTTTCTCCCCCTTAGCAAAGGAGGGAGACTCGGTGCCGTACAAGTCATTGACTGGACTCACCATCCCAAAGCCTGCCACGAGACAAAACACCATCAGTGACCTGGGATCCAGCAACAAAATACAGCTGTTTTTAACTGGTTTTAAAAGGTCGTTCCCATGGTTTGTTTCTACAAAGAACTCTACAGCTGATGCTTAAAAAGGCCTTTCTCAGAACTACTAACATGAAACTGAAGGTTATTTTGGACAATGATACCATATAAGGACTTTTAAGGATACATTACTCCAATTTTTACAACCACGACAGTGTTTTAAAGGAGCAGGGCCTCCACAGCACTTCTCATTTTCTAAACATTTATACTGTAATTCATCTCTTCACCATCAGGGTAGTTTTGGAAAAACAAGACATAGAGGTTAGGCTGAAATAATTTGCACTGAAAGCTCCTGTTATTCATTAAAAACACTGGTCAGGAGGGCAGCTTAATAGATAAGCTGACAACGAAGAACGCTGTCAACAGCCGTCTGCATTTTCCACCATATCAGGGCTTTTCTGTGTCACAAGAATCCTGAGAATCCATCCTGTGACAATGAAGATATTCAGTCTGCATAATGTGCAGGGACAGAGTCTTACACGCCGAATGACAATAAGGCCCAAAGTGAGATGGATGGAGACATTCAGGCACACCGATATTGAAACACACTGCCACTCACTGATGGGCGAAGTCAAAGGGCCGGCCCCTCCCAGTGTGCTGGCCATGACCAGGTCAGCAATCTGTCTCAGAGCCAGGAGACCCGTAGGGTTGTTGCCTTTCGTCATCTGGTCCTGAATCAGGCCTTCCAGTTCGTCTTTAAACACCTGTGGTCGAAACAGAAACGACTTTTGTTTATCGCGCAGCATGGGCTGAGGCGAGAGCAAAGGGAAATAAACACAAACGCTATTGTAAAGCTCTGCAAACGTAAGAAACTCGTATACACACACACGACCCAGCCTTGACCTCATTCCAACACTTCCTCAGGATGTGCCAGGGTGGAGCGTTACTCTCAGAACCTCTTTATTACCACTGTAAATTCTACTACTACTGCTACTTTTACACACGCCCATCAATTTCTGTCATTAAGTGCTGCCTGTGAATCTTGGAACCCGACGGTTTTCTTGCGCGTTGCTTCTGAGCTCCAGCATTCTGTCTCATCTCACCACTGTTCCCATGGTGATGAGATGAGGTCTACTTGTTGGGCCTGTTATGTAATCGCAGATGAGTGTGGGCTCGTCTTAGTTTCATGCACTTCGCTGGTATGTGCTCGTTGCACCTCCATCTAACCAGATCGTGCTAGGAAAATATCAGTCTTTAAATGCACTTAGCTGTGTGTTTATTACATTAATAAGATGAAAAGGGTGCAGTCTGGATACAGTCAGACAAAAGTACAAATGCTGCTATCAGAAATGTTAGGATTTTCTGTTTGACTGTGTTAAAAGTGTTGTTTTTCTGCATGATCATGTATTTTGCTTGACAAATGGCAAACAATCAATAATAAAAACTGTTGCTGAATAGTTTTCTGTCACTATGCTAACTATTTGATAAATCAACTAGCCCTCCCCAAAATACCACTATGATGTTCAGTCTATTGATTGTGTTAGAGCCATAACTCAAGCCCTCTATTTCGCCATTAAAAATGAATGGTTAAGACACCTTTTCTGTAATTACAGTGATAAAAGGTTATGATAGTAATTAAAACTGATATCAATATTAAAACCACATTAAAGCAGCATATTTCTGTGCGGCTGCAGATTAAACGCTTCGCTCCCGCAATATGTTTATACGCTGATAAAAGAGCAATGAAGGTGATATCTTTTACACAGTAAACTCGCAGATGAATGCATTAATAAGCGCGGCCTAGCATATAAAATATCATTCACGGGTGAAGGTGCGTCGAGTCTCTACGGCTTTCAAAAGGCAGGTTATTACTCATACACAGTGAATGTGTGTGTGTAGGAGGGCACTAATATGGAGCCGTGGGCTGCATACCGGGCTCTGCAGGATCTGGGTCACCCTCTTCTTCTGCTCCATCATGTTGAAGTCCTGCCTCAGGTCCGGCGACATGGTCTTGCTGCGGAGGTACTCGGGGTCACTCTCGTTGAAGTAGCGCTCCTTGGGGTCATTGCTGGTCAGGGACAGGGTCAGGGACCCAGCAGCGGGCCTCACCTCCACAAGGCTCATGTCCTCGCCGCTGTACTCGTCCTCTGGTGTCTGCAAAAGCCAAGCGAGACGGCACGTCAAGGCGACGGGGGTGGTTGTTACAGAAAAGATGCTGGATGGATGGATGCAGTGGTGACTCATGTAATTACAGGGAGACAGACAGGAGTTGAACATTGTTCTATGAGTGATGCTGCTTGGGAAGAACAAAGCACATGATTCAGTCAGGGCTGCTGTAAAAACATAGAAACTTTTTTTTTTTAATGTATCTACAGTTTAATAAAAATGTATCTACAAGTTAAGTCTCCCCCTCTCCCTGCACAGCTGGAGGAGGATTCTAAAGCCAGAGATGGAAGCAGCAACAGTTTCCCCACAAGCTATAAAAGCACTGTCAGCAGTAAACAAAGGTGGACCTCATGTAAATGTGTGAAAAGCAGTGGGCGCCCTCGTGCTGTACCTGGATGTGGGGGGTGGGGGCCGGAGGGGCTGAGGGTTCACTACTTTTCACCAGGCCTGCAAATGAAACCGTTTCACCCCAAACCCAGATCTTTAAAAAAAAAAAACCCTCCGCAGCAGCTGTGATCCAGAGACAACTCACAAAAAAACAAAACAAACGATGGGTCTGAAAGTAACGCGAGATCACGGCGCATTAACCGGTAGTTACACTTTGAAACTCCGCAACGACAAAGCGAACAAAACAGGCACGCGCGTAAAACTCTCTGTGTGTGTGTGGGGAGGGGGGGGTTACCTGGAACAAAGTCCTCAGTCGCCTCTTCTCTTCCTCCCACAAACGTGAATAAACGTAAAGCACACTGGTGCTATTTCCGGTTCGGATGCATGTTAGAGGGTGAAGAAAGTTGGTGCCGTGACGGTGTCCAGACGCAGCGGAGGAGACTGCCCGCTGCGGGCTGCGCGCACTGTGGAGCGCCTGGATGGAGGATGTGGGTGTGTTTGTGTGTGTGGTGGTGGTGGTGGTGGAGGGGGGAGTGACCATGTGACTCATCCACCCACCGCAAGGCCTTTATATATTCAGCGGGACAAAAGAACAGCCTCTCAGGACCTGGACCGGTTCGCTTTTCACAGGCTCTTTATACGCGCAACTTTGTTTTTTATCCAAAAGCGCAGAAGAAACTTTTTTTTCTTAAAAAAAAGATCTGTACATTACATTAGATTTTTTTTTCTGTATATGCGATTCATTGACTGCTACAACTTTATCCAGCCACGTAAACAAATAAAAACTCCCCCCTACCAGTATACAAGGTTTTACAAACGGACTATTTGCACGTCTAACTGAATGAAACAACATTTTTATCTCACAGTAACTCACACCATGGGTTATGATCTCTCACGTGTCAAACATATACATCACTACATAAAGGGCTCAGCTTAAATGAGTAGACAGATTTTCTCAGAAATTCTTTTCTTTCCTTCCAGAATCATTCTTAATTCTTAATTTGCAATACTTGATTAGTGACACCAGATGGCGCATCGCAATTACACATGGCCTTTTCTCTTGGCCTGATGACCTTTCACCTTATGAAGAAGAACAGCGGAAGTCCGATAGCTAGCGGCCAGGTGTAAACAACTGTTTGTATTATGATTTGGTTTTAATGGCGGAAACCGGTGATTGTGCTGAGCGGAAAGACGTTGTTATATTGTCTTCGTGATTTGACCGCGGACATATTAGCGCACGGGACTGAGCTGAACGTGAAGCTACAAGCTAAAGGTCCGTCTGTCCACAAAACGTATTCAAAAATCCAATGTAAAACGGACTTTGTTGTCGCAGCAAATTACAAATAAAACAATACAGTCAACTACTGGACGATCTGTTCGCATGATTCCGTCTTCGTGACTCTTATTTTGAAAAGTTTGAGAAGCCATGTCCCCTGTCATTGGCTCATAAAGCACATGAATTAGAATTGGAGCTTATTGATCTCCAGTCTGACTCTGTCCTAAAGGACTATTTCATCTCGGTCAAAGTGGATAAGTTTTATGCCTTCATGAACGAGACAGTGTTTTGAAACAGCCAACAACTGGCACGGACAGAAGATGTAGCCGTTATTGGACTATACTGATGTGGTATGGACAGAAACACAACTGCTGCCACAGAGACCAGCTGACTGATGCACTGAACCAGCAATACTGGCCCCATGAAATACATCAATGGTGAGTTGTTTTTATTTATTTATTTATTAAAGAGTGGGAAAACGGAAGTATATTTCACACATATGTCTCATGATTTACGCTCGCCCATTTTCACCTAATTTAGTAATGGTCTGGTTTCAAAAACCAAATGTGGCCCTTGAGCCAAAAAGTTGTTCCTTTTCACCCATTTATGCTGTGCACTGTAAGATTTGAAGTACAGTAGTGTGCATCCAACTGATTATTGGATTTATTTGCTTCGTCTTAAAAGTGAAATTTTCATAGCTGAATATGCTGGCTCTGCTTTCTTGGAAATCGCATAGCAGACATGTTCATGTAATGTTAATATAGCAGTAATAGCAGCAGCCAATGGAGCCTCATGCTGGGCTGCCTGAAAAAACACTTGCACACTGCTTTTCTTTTTTTTTTTCAAGGGAGCTAAATTGGTTCATCCACTGTAAAATGGGAGTAAGAGCGAGATGAAAGTGAATATGAAGCTGTGCAGATTTATCCTGCTAAATAGAGTAGGGATCTCTCTCCTCTTTCGCCCACCCCACCCCACCCCACCCCACCCCACCCCACCCCACCCCACCCCACCCCACCCCACCCCACCCCACCCCACCCCACCCCACCCCACCCCACCCCACCCCACCCCACCCCACCCCACCCCACCCCACCCCACCCCACCCCACCCCACCCCACCCCACCCCACCCCACCCCACCCCACCCCACCCCACCCCACCCCACCCCACCCCACCCCACCCCACCCCACCCCACCCCACCCCACCCCACCCCACCCCACCCCACCCCACCCCACCCCACCCCACCCCACCCCACCCCACCCCACCCCACCCCACCCCACCCCACCCCACCCCACCCCACCCCACCCCACCCCACCCCACCCCACCCCACCCCACCCCACCCCACCCCACCCCACCCCACCCCACCCCACCCCACCCCACCCCACCCCACCCCACCCCACCCCACCCCACCCCACCCCACCCCACCCCACCCCACCCCACCCCACCCCACCCCACCCCACCCCACCCCACCCCACCCCACCCCACCCCACCCCACCC